>JASDDO010000010.1:224285502-224742956 GCA_030015575.1 Agapanthus africanus
ATCACGAGAAAACCGCATCTTATGTTTTAAAAAAGAGAGGAGGAGAGAGAGAGAAGTTTTATATATTCTTGCGGTTTCCCCAAAAATCCAGAAATCTCATAGAAATCCAAATTTTAAAATCATGAGTAAGTATATGATAAGTGTCGGCATATGCCCATGATACTGCATGATAACATGAAAATATGAATGCATGAATGTCTAAGTGATAAATATCATGTCTATAAACATAAGAAAGTAATCACAATATTATATAGGGCTAGTTGTTAACTGATTCTATCAATAAAAGATAACATGATCTAAAGTGTACGTGACATAGCAATTACCGATGATGATGTGTGTGAGCCGGCAAATAAGTGTGCGTGGAATATGCGCATCATCGGTAATGGTGCTGGTGTCCTAACAGGTAAAGTTTATACTGATTATAGCAGCATATGTAAGAACATGCATCATTATGATTCCAGTGTGAAAGTAAGATGGATGTATTTTATCCACTCATTTGATATACCATTACCACTACCACTATATGACTCGAACCTAATCTAGTGTCCATCTAACCTCCTAAGGAACAAAACCTAAGAAACTAATCAATAAGAAACAAGAGTCTACCTAAGGTCTGAATCAATATCTCTAATAGTCGGTGATCCGGCCTCAATAGCGTCACGTACGTAGTACGGCTTCCTCGAATCAAGAGTGCGGATCAATCATCATATTTATGCCTCGTACGGTAAAATCCATCGTACGGCATCCCAATATCAGGGTACGGGTCAAGTATCTCCTAGGTGTCTCATCATAGAATAATGTCATCATCAACACATCTCATGATCAAGGTGCTAAACTGTGATCGCATACATCAATCATATATCATTGCCATCATAATAAGCATCATTAGTTTATCCTCAGAAATATCATGTCATATGTATCATATCGTCCTCAAGTCACACCTCTATGATATCGACATCAGATCACACCTATATGATGTCGTAATCAAGTCATACATATCCCATATCGTGATCAATCACAAGTTACAGTCCGGGTACTATTTTAGAGTCCCATGTACCTCAATATCATCACCACCCATTATAATTTAAGTATACATGTTCATTATCTCATTCTGTAATGATCCGCTAACACTTAATACGACTGTATAGCCAAGAATCACAGCATCAAGCCTAGTTACACTGTTTCATCATACCTCGGATATCATATCACCTCAATGAATCCCATATACGTGTTGGATATATATATATATATACCTATACCTAGTCCTATATATATATATATATATATATACACACACACATACACGTATACACCATGTCGAGTTTCATTGTGTGTTTCTATCTGAAACCTACGAACCTCCTCCAAGGTATTCATCCTCTGGTATGGTCTTCCTAAATCAGTCTAGTCCAGCCTAGGGTCATTACTAGGGTCCTAAGCATTAAGAATCTAGGGTCACATCTGGCTTCCTAATGTCAATAAGTACTATTCCTATTCTACGTTGCGGGGGTGCTAAACGCCATCCACCCGACTTCCCCTCGTAGATATACATCTACTCACCTGGTCCATGTCTGCCGAAAACGGTTTCGCCATCCTCCTCTTCATCGCCCGCAGTCCACGTGAGGGGTACCTAAACGCAAACATATAAATAGTATCGTAAACTGGATCACATACGAAAGTCAAAACAACGCAAGGAACAAGCATAGGTTAAAACCTATGTCTCATCCACGCAAAATCACCAAATATCTCTCGATATCGGCGTACAAACTCCGATGGATCGAGATAAACATTAACAAATAACTCATAGTTTTAAAACACATTACTTATATTATAAAACATGATTAAATCCATCGAAACCCTAAAATCCATCAAACCGTCCAATTTCGTAAAACCCGAAATGCCAATTTACCGTTTTTCATCAAAACTTGACATTTAAATGAAAACAATGGTTATAAAACTCATTAAATAGCATAACTAGACTATACAACCCCTTACTTTATTTTTATTACACAATTTTGCATTTATTTGAAATTTCTAGTTTGCAACTTTTAACAATTTTTTAACATTTTTCAAGCAAAATACCACAATTCCACCACAAAACATGATTTTGCATGAATTAATGTCTTAAACTACAATTCATGATGATAATAATTTAATTAAACCATAAATTATATTTTTAATCACATTTATTTAGAAATTTCTAAAATCTGGTTTACAAAATAGCAATTTCTATCACAATTTATCAATTATCAATAGAACTAGCAATCAAACTAAGTTTTTCTTTCCATTAACATGCTAATGTTCTCACTAAAACTACAATCTAATGATAGCAACCTTAATTGGAATTTTATATTACCCACATATATATTTTACAAAAACTAGTTAGCTAAATAGCTTCATTTAAACAATTTTAAATGAAAAATTTACAATTCAACAAACATGCAAGATTTTCCAATTCTAAAAGTGTTAAACTAACTATTATAACCCTAATTAATTAACAAAAATCATAACTTGAATTTATAAACCCTAACTTGAATTTTTGAAATTGAACATAGAATTAATTCATTAAATCTAAACATGCTTAAAAGAAACATCTAATAACAAATAAACAAAAGAAGGAAATTTATACCTCCACAATATGAAATCCAAACAAGAAAATGAGCCTCCAAAATGCATGCTTTCCATCTCCAAAATCCATGCTAAATAGGTCAAAGGAAAATGGTAGAGGTTGAATGTTGATTTTGAGATTTATTTTTGGAATTTTTGATGAATTTTGATGATTTTTAATGCAAAAATGATGGGGGAAAAATTTTGGGGCTACCCATGGAGGGGAGGCCGCCATGGAGAGGGAGGAGGGTGGAGAGAGAGAAAAAATGTGTGGTATTGTGTAGAAAGTTCATAAATAATGCATTTTTTTCACTTAAACCCTTTATTATCTAACTTTTTCAATTTAACCCTTTTCCTAGAAATTTCTACAACCATGGAGAGATTTTGGAAAAGATTTTGCATATTACACACTTGATTCTAATATACCATGGCTCATTTTTATAAATTAAAACCATTCAAATTTGTAATTTACACTAATTTAGTGTAAAAAAATAAAGCTTATGTTAATATTAAAATATTTAATTTAGGAAAAATATTTAATTGAACTAAAAATTTGTAAGTGGCTAAATAAACACCATTTACTAGTAATAACTTAATTAAAATAGATATTTTTAAATTTATAGTGAAAAATAATTACGGTTTAGTATTACGAATAATACATTTTACTTTACCGAAAATCCTAAAATTCACTTAAACAAATTTTATTTATTTAATTATTTTTAAAATGTTACAAAGAACCATAGATAAAATCCCATACAAACTCTTCTCTACTCACTCTAGTTCACAAGGTTTAGCAAACCGAGTGAACTAGTTTCTTCAAAGTTCGAAGAATGAGCCAAAGGTTGAAGCTTTCAGGTGGATCTATCTTCGGCGCAAGGAGACGACGGGGAGAAGCCGATCCGGACAACCATCGAGGCTTGAAGACGAAGGAGTTCGAGATAAGAAAGGTATAAACACCGTAACCGAGTAGTTAGCAACACCTAGTTCGGTTGTTAGTTAGATGTTTAACAAAGATCCGGGTCTTTAAGTCCATGTTACCACCTCTAAGAAAATCGTTTTTCATCAAATTCCGCATGCCCGAAAGTACCGGAGAGGTAGCATGGACTAACAGTGGTATCAGAGCCTAGTTAAACTCTATCTAACATGTTAGCAAAGTAGCTAGAAGATCGATCAAAGAAACGTCGCAAAACGAACCCAAAACTGTCAAGTTTCTGCCGAAATTATTTCTGTTCAAAAGTTGATAATTTTCATCTTAAAAATCGGCTCAGGCTTTTGTTAGAATAACCCCCAAAATTGGTCCCACGAACCGTTCAAAGCACCGCGGAAACGCGGCGGCAGCACGCTCCCGCCGCGGTTCCGCGGCCGCGTTGACTCGGCCGAGGTCCTGTAAGTCCATGCTACCTCTCCCGGTACTTTCGGGAATGCGGAATTTGGTAAATAACAATTTTTACGGAGGTGGTAACATGGACCTATAACCCGGATCTTGGTTAAACTTCTATCTAACATCCTAACTGAGAGTTTCTAGCTACTCGGTTAGGGGGTTATACCTAGCTTGTCTTGAACTCCTTCGTCTTCAAGCTCCGGTGGTGGTCCGATAGCTCCTTCTCTTCGTCTCCGTACGCCGAAGATAGATCCACTTGAAAGCTCCAACCTTTAGCTCCTTCTTCGTTCTTTGAAGAAACTAGTTCACTTAGTTTGCTAAACCTAGTGAACTAGAATGAGTAGAGAAGATTTAGAATGGGATTTTATCTATGGTTCTTGATTCTCAACACATGAGAGATATGAACCATAGAGTCAAGAGAGGGAGCAAGAGGATGAGAGTGAGAGCAAAGTGGAGAGCTCAAGAACAAGAGAGAGAATGAGCAAGAAAGAATGAGGCTCTCTTTTGTCTCTCACCCTCTCATAATCCAAAGTAATCATAACTCATCATATCAACAAAAGTCTTATGTGATGGTTGAAGCAACCATAACCTTATCATGTCATGCACTCATTTTACTCAAATGAGCAAGCAAGTAAAAGTCTTTGGCATGAAATGATAGCCATGGTTATCATGATGGTCAACTAGTCAAGCCTAGTCAACCGGTCAACAAAGTCAACAAGTCAACAAAAGCCAACAAGTCAACAAAGTCAACAAAAGTCAACAACCAAGTCACCATAATACTTAATTAATATAATATTTAATCACATATCATATTCTCATTAGGGTTGAGCAAAAAGTCAAAAAGTCAACGGTCAACTGTCAACAACCCTAATGAGAATCCGCTGTCTGTGCCTCCCTGTCAACTGTGCATACACACCCGCATCCGCGTTCCGAGGAACACGAATGCAAACTGGATAAATCCAATCCCATAAGGTACACTAGGATCTGGCTTAAACCAAAGCCCACTAGTGTAAACTGTCCGGACACTGTACGTGCACAAGTGCACGGATGTGACCGAACCCTGTCGCAAAACCATGCGACCTGTCGCAATACCATTCGACCTCTACTCTTTTGCCTAAAGGCGAAAAGCTTTCTGTGTGGGACTCTAAAGACTCGACACTACGCTGGCAGTAGGTTTAACCACAGACCGCAAGCGGCACTAGCTGTGCGTAACGGTCCCCAGGTAATGCCGACAAGAAGACCGACGAGGCGAAACCCATCTGAACTCCTACTGAGCCTGAGTGTGACATTCTCCGTACAGTCCGGTCTGTTTGTCTGATACATCGCATGGCGGGCCTAGGGGGCGGTAAACGTCAGTCCCCCAATAGCGGTACAAGTCGTGCCGGAGCGAAGCCCAAAACACCCTGAGATAACACTGGAAACCTACCAGTATATCTCGTTTGCCCTGGCCAGGGACTACTCGTGTAATGGCTCTCCTAGACACAGCGCGATGTCAACCCCCAATACCGGGAGAGACGAATCCTGTCTAACCGTCACTGCCTCCAAGTGCTTCGGGACTGCACCCAACCACCACCTGTTTGCACGACTCCTTTGAGCCGTGGTAGGGTAGTGATCAAAGTACAGTGGGAACATACCCGAGGCGAAGTGACAGTGTCAAGTCAGTGGACTAAGCTGTACTCATGTCACCTGCGAACTGATAACTGACGATAGGTATAATACCAACTAGTCAGTTCCCGACGAGTCCTGTCCAGTGTACCCGTAACTTAACGAGCAGCCGCATACTATCTCAAGTACGACGTACTGACGGCTGTGGGACAGACCGTCTCCCACACTGGGATGAGAAGCGCATGCGCTGGTCTACTCCGGAGTATCGATGCCCTGTCTCGATAGTCCTGCGACCAGGGACCTGCATAAGGATGCGCTTATAGATTACCCAGCCCCACTAGTGTGACGGCCATCACATCGCTGGTAATCAAGCAAAGATCCTAAGGGCTCTACTAATGTGTATAGGCGATATACAAAAGTAAACACATGTACACATTGAAGTAGAAATAAACCAAGTAGCATACTACTATTTTGAGCAAGATTGTATATACAAGGTGAATATCCCAAGCTTCCATTAAGTAATATACATACTAGTATGATACAGTAATGGCCTCTAGGGCATATACACTAACAATCTCCCACTTGCACTAAGGCCATGTACTGGCGTATCGAAGACCTATCATCTCGATCAGCCGCTCGAACTGAGTCTGGGGTAGGGCCTTGGTGAATGGATCTGCAGTGTTGTCTTCTGAAGCGACTCTCCGAACCTCGATCTCCTGGCGATCCACGATCTCCCTGATCAGGTGATACCGCCTCAAGATGTGCCTGGATCTCTGATGGGACCTGGGTTCCTTCGCTAAAGCTATAGCCCCGTAGTTGTCGCAATAAAGAGGTATTGGATCAACAATGGACGGAACCACCTGAAGTTCTTTCAAGAACTTCCTCATCCAGACAGCTTCTTTTGCGGCATCAGATGCAGCGATGTATTCCGCTTCCATCGCCGAGTCTGCAACGGTTTCTTGTTTGGAACTCTTCCAACACACCGCCCCTCCATTGAGGGTGAAGACAAAACCCGACATGGACTTGGAATCATCCTTGTCACTCTGGAAGCTGGAGTCAGCAAAGGCCTCGATCTGGAGGTCCTTTCCGCCATACACCAAGAACATCTCCTTAGTCCTTCTCAGGTACTTGAGAATGTTCTTTACTGCTATCCAATGTTTCTCCCCAGGGTTTGACTGATACCCGGCTTACCACACTCAGTGCATAAGCTACATCCGGTCTGGTACACAACATCGCATACATTATAGAGCCTACCGCAGAAGCGTAGGGTATAATAGACATGCGATCCCTCTCCAAATCAGTCTTGGGAGACATCTCTTTAGTGAGGGTGATCCCGTGACAAGCCGGTAGGTTACCGCGCTTGGAATCTTCCATACTGAATCTCTTCAGTATGGTGTCGATGTACCAGGACTGTGAAAGTCCTAATATCCTCTTGGATCTGTCACGGTAGATCCGGATACCCAGAATGTATGAGGCATCACCCAGGTCTTTCATGGAGAACCTGTGTGACAAGAACCCCTTGATAGATTGTAGCACAGGAATGTCATTTCCTATTAAGAGAATGTCATCCACGTATAAAACGAGGAATACTACAGTTCTCGCTACAAATCTACTATAGATGCATGGTTCATCTGGATTTTTGATAAAGCCAAATTCTTTGACCGTCTCATCAAAGCAGATGTTCCAACTCCACGATGCCTGCTTTAGTCCATAGATGGACTTAAGCAACTTGCACACCTTTCCGCTGCTCCCACTCTGAATGAAACCCTCTGGCTGGTCCATATAGACACACTCCTCTAAATTTCCATTTAGAAAAGCTGTCTTTACGTCCATTTGCCAAATCTCATAATCGTGGAAGGCAGCAATAGCAAGAAGGATCCGAATGGATTTCAGCATGGCTACTGGAGAAAAGGTTTCGTCATAGTACAAGCCAGGTCTTTGACGAAAACCCTTTGCTACCAGCCTAGCTTTATAGGTCTCAACCTGTCCATCTACACCAATCTTCCTTTTGAAGATCCACTTGCATCCTACGGGTTTTACCCCGTCTGGAGCAATGTCCAACGTCCAAACCTTGTTGGTGTACATGGACTCCATTTCGGTCCGCATTGCATCCAGCCATTTCACTGAGTCAACGCTCTGAACGGCCTGCTGGAAGCTAGTAGGCTCATCATAATCTATGATGCAATCCTCTCTATCCCCGTCTATGAGAAAACCGTAGTATCTCTCGAGCGGATGAGACTGCCTACTACTTCTGCGGAGAGGCGTAGGAATGTCCTGTTCTTCCGAACCCTCTGGTTCCACTAAACTTTCAGTAATAGTCCGTGGCTCTGGAATCTCTTCCAGTTCTACTGCGCTCCCACTTATTTCCTTTTCTATGAACTGGTGTTCTAGAAAGTGGGCATGACGAGAAACAAGAACTTTTTGTTCCTCTTCGCAGTAGAAGAAATATCCCTTGGAATTCTTTGGATATCCCACAAACTTGCACAGTACTGAGCATGCCTCGAGCTTGTCCGCATGCTGCTTTTTGACAAAAGCTGGACTTCCCTATATCTTAATGTGATTAAGATGGGGTCTCTTCCCACACCACATCTCAAATGGCGTAGTAGGCACAGTCTTAGTGGGAACTCGGATCAAAAGGTATGCGGCTGATTCTAGCGCATATCCCGAGAATGATCGCGGCAACTCAGCGTTACTCATCATGTACCGAACCATATCCAATAGGGTTCGGTTCCGTCTCTCCGATACACCGTTATGTTGCGGAGTGTATGGAGGAGTAAGCTGAGAGAGAATACCATTCTCTTTTAAGTAATTCAGGAATTCGGCACTTAAGTATTCTCCACCTCGATCCGATCTTAGAATCTTAATACTTTTGCCAGTCTGTTTCTCTACTTCATTCTTATACTCCTAGAATTTTCCAAAGGCCTCGGACTTATGTTTCATTAAGAAGACATAACCGTACCTTGAGAAGTCATCCGTAAAAGTAATGAAGTAAGAATGTCTGCTTTGGGCATGTGTAGACATTGGACTGCACACGTCACTGTGTACGAGTCCCAAGAGCTCGCTCGCTCTTAATCCATGTCCAGTAAACGGAGTCTTTGTCATCTTTCCTTTGAGACAGGATTGACAAGTGACATACGACTGATATTCGAACGCATTCAAATACCCTTCTGTATATAACTTCGTCAACCTTCTCTCATTGATGTGACCCAATCTACAATGCCATAAGAAAGTCTGATTTATTTCTGGAGACTTTCTTTTGTGTGTATTCTGGACATTAAAAAGCTGTGGTTGGTTTAACACGTATATACCATTACTCAAAGTACCTGACCCAATCAAAACTTGATTAAGGTGAATGTTTACAACATTACTTACAAACGCAAATTCATAACCTTCTTTAGAAACTAAAGATACAGAAATGATATTACAAGTTGCGTTGGGTACAAAAAAGCAATTACGCAAAACCAAAACATGTCTATCTGACATTCCCAGGTGATAGTCCCCCACGGCTTTAGCATCCATGCTAGCTTCGTTCGCAACTCTGAGGGTCATGTCACCTGCTTTCAAAACACTACGGTTTCTCAACGCCTGCAAAGAATTACAGATATGAGATCCTGATCCGGTATCCAATACCCAGGAAGTAGAGTTTATTGAAAGACAGTTTTCAATAACATACACACCTGAAGCTGAAGCTGCAACCTGCTTCAATTCCTGTGTTCTGGCCTTCCAGGCCCTGCAATCATTCTTCCAGTGTCCTTTCTTATGACAATAGAAGCATTCTTCCTTATCCACAAGCTTCCCCGCTATCTTTGTTGCTTTACCTTTTCCCTTCGTATCCACTTTACTAACACCGCCCCTTGGTTTGGCGGGGGCCTTCTTCTTCTTTCCCTTGGCTTTTGCCTTGGACCTAGAAGAATATGATCCTCCTACAGACAAAGTGGATGTATCCCTACCTTTCTGTAGGGTGCCCTCTGCGCTCCTCAGCATGTTGAGGAGCTCTGAAAGTTCAACCTCTTTTTCTTGTAGGTTGAAGTTCAGTATAAACTGGGCGTAAGTGGAAGGAAGGGACTGGAGAACTATATCCGTATATAGCTCACTCTCCAATGTGATCCCTAGGTCAGCGAGCTCCTCAATGTAGCCGATCATCTTTAGCACGTGCTCGGCTACTGATGATCCGACGGCCATTCTTGTCGAAAATAACTTTTTCGACGCTTCGTATCTTGCGATACGAGATTGCTCTCCATACAGTTCTTTTGTATGGAGCAATATGGATTCCATATCCATATTCTCATGCCTCCTCTGATGTTCGTTGTCCATCGAGGCAAGCAGGAGGCACCTGGCCTTCGCGCTATCAATCTCCCAAGTCTTGCGGATTTCCTTATCCGCGACACTGGAAGTTGGACCAGGGACAGGGGGAGCTTTGGTGGTAAGAAGATACCCCAGCTTGTCATAAGTGATTGCTATCTTGACATTCCTGAGCCAATCTTTGTAGTTTGGCCCTGTCAGTTTGTTTTTATCTAGGAGTAACTTAAGTACAGTCATGTTGATTGGTCGCTGCAATTTGGAGAGAAGAGGAAAACACTCAGCATGATGCTCTTGCAAGTTTAGAGTGGTTTTTAGTTTGTCTAAACAGGATGGCTCCCACTGTTTCTCGAATCCCTCCTCAAACCATAAAGGAAGAATTAGTCAGGATCAATCTCACCGTACAATACTTGCTTAGCCGTTCGGCCAGGCTGGTGTCGGTACTTCGAGGGAGGTTTTCCAATGCTTTCGCGAAGTTCCTTAATTAGAGAACCTCTTTTCCCTGGGGGCGTAGCCCCGCTAACACCTTTCTAGGCACCTACTAGGTTTATAGCATTGATCGTTTAGCGAGAAATTTCCCGAGGAGTAGCATATACTCACAGTAGGATCGGGATCCAAATATCATTGCGTGACGAAACTGAAGGAATCCTACCAGAATCATCACACTCCAAATGGTATGCAAATCTAGCAAGTTTCAGTACTTATGAAACTCCCGATGTGGATTTTTGCCCCATGCTCTTATGACCTTGACTTTGGCCAAAATATCATAAGTCACATGTCAAGTTCTACCCGTCATTATCCAGGTTAATTTGGATCCATCCGTACCTACCCTTGACTTTGGCCAAAATGGCAGTACGACTGTCCCAAACCAACACATCTATCTATACTACACATGAACACCCAATAGCTACCAATCACTGTGCCTTGACTTTGGCCAACATACACAGCTTGAATACTATTGACTATTCATGTGAAACGACGGAGGGCTACGAATGGTTTTGGCAAAACCATGAACGTAGTGAACTTGATTTGGTCGATGGAACGAGATAGCTTTTAAAAGGAGTGGCTCAAACTCCGTATTTTAAAAGTTTGTTTTGAAAAGAACCGAGTGGTTTTTCGAAAGTGTTCCAACGACTTTAACTTGGTTTATTATCTTGCATTAGTTCTTTTAATGCGTGATATTCTTGCATTAGTTCTTCTAATGCGTCCCATCATTTAATCCTACCATTGCAGAAAACAACCAAAATATGACGTACACTTATGCCATTCGCATTCGCCACTGGGCCCCGTCATTACCCGTTAGGTTACTTAACTAACGACAGAGCGGGGGTTGGGCTAGCGCGTCTGTAAAACATAAGCAACGCCTAAATAATATCATATATAGATATACTGCAATGATAAACATTTCAGATCACAGATAAATACATTGGATATACTAGGAATCTGTAATTTGTACGAGCCTGTAACAAAAACATATTACACGGTCGCGGTGAATAGCCAATACCCCACCCAAGACCCCTACGGGTGCGGCAAACTACCCGCCAAGTACCCGAAGCGTAGCAACCTCCCTCATCTTAATGAGTAGGCCACTCGACACTTCGGCATACCCGGTAGTTTGTGCACCCCTCCATGGGTCTATCCTAGGAGCAAAAACAGTAAAAAAAAATTATACAATGACGGCTACAACCCCGACCCGGTTGTGCGGCCATACAAATAATTATTACATCAATTTACAAATTTACATGAATTGCAAGAAAAGAAAACTCTCGTCTCACAACCCCCGGCTATTCACCCGCGACAATCCAACATATTTATATACACATTCCAGCACATTACAGATCACAGATTTGTATAACCCCCACTAATCGACATATAGCGATTAGTAGACGTTCAATACAAATATCACATTACAGAAAAAACCCGTTAGCTTAAGTCTTTTAGAAGTTCGATCAAAAATACGGATTTTCGGGACCCCAAAAAGGAAATTTTCGTTCTGGAAAATCTGGGCAGAAAATATATGTTCCAAAAATCCCCAAATACCCCCAGAATAACACTGCACCAAAGATTGACCACGGCCGAGTCAACTCGGCCGCGGATCCGCGGCGGGAGCGTGCTCCCGCCGCGCTTCCGCGGCGCTTTGACTTGGTCGTGGGTCCATCTTTGGTGGTTATTCACAGAAAAGCCTGAGCCGATTTTAGGTGTTAAAATAATCAACTTTTGAACAGTAAAAAATTCGACAGAAACTTGAAATTCTTGGGGTTCGTTTCGGGACTTTTTCGTTGATCGATCTTCTAGTTACTTGCTAACATGCTAGATAGAGTTTAACTAGGCTCTGATACCACTGTAAGTCCATGCTACCTCTCCCGGTACTTTCGGGAATGCGGAATTTGGTAAATAACAATTTTTACGGAGGTGGTAACATGGACCTATAACCCGGATCTTGGTTAAACTTCTATCTAACATCCTAACTAAGAGTTTCTAGCTACTCGGTTAGGGGGTTATACCTAGCTTGTCTTGAACTCCTTCGTCTTCAAGCTCCGATGGTGGTCCGATGGCTCCTTCTCGTCGTCTCCGTACGCCGAAGATAGATCCACTTGAAAGCTCCAACCTTTAGCTCCTTCTTCGTTCTTTGAAGAAACTAGTTCACTTGGTTTGCTAAACCTAGTGAACTAGAATGAGTAGAGAAGATTTAGAATGGGATTTTATCTATGGTTCTTGATTCTCAACACATGAGAGATATGAACCATAGAGTCAAGAGAGGGAGCAAGAGGATGAGAGTGAGAGCAAAGTGGAGAGCTCAAGAACAAGAGAGAGAATGAGCAAGAAAGAATGAGGCTCTTTTTTGTCTCTCACCCTCTCATAATCCAAAGTAATCATAACTCATCATATCAACAAAAGTCTTATGTGATGGTTGAAGCAACCATAACCTTATCATGTCATGCACTCATTTTACTCAAATGAGCAAGCAAGTAAAAGTCTTTGGCATGAAATGATAGCCACGGTTATCATGATGGTCAACTAGTCAAGCCTAGTCAACCGGTCAACAAAGTCAACAAGTCAACAAAAGTCAACAAGTCAACAAAGTCAACAAAAGTCAACAACCAAGTCACCATAATACTTAATTAATATAATAGTTAATCACATATCATATTCTCATTAGGGTTGAGCAAAAAGTCAAAAAGCCAACGGTCAACTGTCAACAACCCTAATGAGAATCCGCTGTCTGTGCGTCCCTGTCAACTGTGCATACACACCCGCATCCGCGTTCCGAGGAACACGAATGCAAACTGGATAAATCCAATCCCATAAGGTACACTAGGATCTGGCTTAAACCAAAGCCCGCTAGTGTAAACTGTCCGGACACTGTACGTGCACAAGTGCACGGATGTGACCGAACCCTGTCGCAAAACCATGCGACCTGTCGCAATACCATGCGACCTCTACTCTTTTGCCTAAAGGCGAAAAGCTTTCTGTGTGGGACTCTAAAGACTCGACTCTACGCTGGCAGTGGGTTTAACCACAGACCGCAAGCGGCACTAGCTGTGCGTAACGGTCCCCAGGTAATGCCGACAAGAAGACCGACGAGGCGAAACCCATCTGAACTCCTACTGAGCCTGAGTGTGACATTCTCCGTACAGTCCGGTCTGTTCGTCTGATACATCGCATGGCGGGCCTAGGGGGCGGTAAACGTCAGTCCCCCAATAGCGGTACAAGTCGTGCCGGAGCGAAGCCCAAAACACCCTGAGATAACACTGGAAACCTACCAGTATATCTCGTTTGCCCTGGCCAGGGACTACTCGTGTAATGGCTCTCCTAGACACAGCGCGATGTCAACCCCCAATACCGGGAGAGACGAATCCTGTCTAACCGTCACTGCCTCCAAGTGCTTCGGGACTGCACCCAACCACCACCTGTTTGCACGACTCCTTTGAGCCGTGGTAGGGTAGTGATCAAAGTACAGTAGGAACACACCCGAGGCGAAGTGACAGTGTCAAGTCAGCGGACTAAGCTGTACTCATGTCACCTGCGAACTGATAACTGACGATAGGTATAATACCAACTAGTCAGTTCCCGACGAGTCCTGTCCAGTGTACCCGTAACTTAACGAGCAGCCGCATACTATCTCAAGTACGACGTACTGACGGCTGTGGGACAGACCGTCTCCCACACTGGGATGAGAAGCGCATGCGCTGGTCTACTCCGGAGTATCGATGCCCTGTCTCGATAGTCCTGCGACAAGGGACCTGCATAAGGATGTGCTTATAGATTACCCAGCCCCACTAGTGTGACGGCCATCACATCGCTGGTAATCAAGCAAAGATCCTAAGGGCTCCACTAATGTGTATAGGCGATATACAAAAGTAAACACATGTACACATTGAAGTAGAAATAAACCAAGTAGCATACTACTATTTTGAGCAAGATTGTATATACAAGGTGAATATCCCAAGCTTCCATTAAGTAATATACATACTAGTATGATACAGTAATGGCCTCTAGGGCATATACACTAACAGGTCCATCTTTGGTGCAGTGTATTTCTGGGTTTGTTTTGGGATTTTTGGTATATGTATTTTCTGCCCAGATTTTCCAGAACGAAAATTTTGTATTGGGGGCCTATAAATCCGTATTTTTGATCGAATTTCTAAAAGACTTAAGCTGACGGGTTTTTCTGTGATGTGATATTTGTATTGAACGTCTACTAATCGCTATATGTCGATTAGTGGGGGTTATACAAATCTGTGATCTGTAATGTCATTGGAATGTGTATATGAATTCATTGGATTGTCGCGGGTGAATAGCCGGGGGTTGTGAGACGAGAGTTTTCTTTTCTTTCAATTCATGTAAATTTGTAAATGGATGTAATAATTATTTGTATGGCCGCACAACCGGGTCGGGGTTGTAGCCGTCATTGTATAATTTATTTTTACTGTTTTTGCTCCTAGGATAGACCCATGGAGGGGGTGCACAAACTACCGGGTATGCCGAAGTGCCGAGTGGCCTACTCACGGGGATGAGGGAGGTTGCTTCGCTTCGGGTACTTGGCGGGTAGTTTGCCGCACCCGTAGGGGTCTTGGGTGGGGTTTTGGCTATTCACCGCGACCGTGTAATCTGCTTTTCATTACAGGCTCGTACGAATTGTGGGTTCCTAGTATATCTAATGTGTTCATCTGTTATCTGAAATGTCTATTATTGCAATATATCTATATATGATATTATTTAGGCGTTGCTTATGTTTTACAGCCGCGCTAGCCCAGCCCCCGCTCTGTCGTTAGTTAAGTAACCTAACGGGTAATGACGGGGCCCCGTGGCGAATGCGAATGGCATAAGTGTACGTCATATTTTGGTTGTTTTCTGCAATGGTAGGATTAAATGATGGGACGCATTAAAAGAACTAATGCTAGAATATCACTCATTAAAAGAACTAATGCAAGAAAATAAACCAAGTAAAAGTCGTTGGAACACTTTCGAAAAACCACTCGGTTCTTTTCAAAACTAACTTTTAAATGTGGAGCTTGAGCCACTCCTTTTAAAAGCTATCTCGTTCCATCGATCATATCAAGTTCACTACGTTCACGGTTTTGCCAAAACCATCCGTAGCCCTCCATCATTTCAGTTAAATGTTCGGTAGTATTCAAGCTATGTATTTTGACCTCACGCCAAGGCATAGTGATTGGTAGCTGCCGGATATTTATCTGTTGCATAGATAGAATGCGTTGGTTTGAGACAGTCGTACTGCCATTTTGGCCTACGTCAAGGGTATGTACGGGTGGGTTCAAATTAACCTGGATAATGATGGGAAGAACTTGACATGTGACTTATGACATTTTGACCTCACGCCAAGGTCATAAGAGCATGGGGCAAAAATCCACATCGGGAGTTTCATAAGTACTGAAACTTGCTAGCATTGCATACCATTTGGATTGTGATGATTCTGGTAGGATTCCTTCAGTTTCGTCACGCGATGATATTTGGATCCCGATCCTACTGTGAGTATATGCTACTCCTCGGGAAATTTCTCACTTAATGATCAATGCTATAAACCTAGTAGGTGTCTAGAAAGGTGTTAGCGGGGCTACGCCCCCAGGGAAAAGAGGTTCTTAAATTAAGGAACTTCGCGAAAGCGTTGGAAAACCTCCCTCGAAGTACCGACACCAGCCTGGCCGAACGGTTAAGCAAGTATTGTACGGTGAGATTGATCCTGACTAATTCTTCCTTTCTGGTTTGAGGAGGGATTCGAGAAACAGTGGGAGCCATCCTGTTTAGACAAACTAAAAACCACTCTAAACTTGCAAGAGCATCATGCTGAGTGTTTCTTCTTCTCTCCTAATTGCAGCGACCAATCGACATGACTGGACTTAATTTACTTCTAGATAAAAACATACTGACAGGGCCAAACTACAAAGATTGGCTCAGAAATGTCAAAATGACAATCACATACGACAAGCTGGGGTATCTTCTTACCACCAAAGCTCCCCCTGTCCCTGGTCCCACTTCCAGCGTCGCAGATAAGGAAATCCGTAAGACTTGGGAGATTGATAGCGCGAAGGCCAAGTGCCTCGTGCTTGCCTCTATGGACAATGAACATCAGAGGAGGCACGAGAATATGGACCTGGAATCCTTATTTCTTCATACAAAAGAACTGTATGGAGAGCAGTCTTATATTGCAAGATACGAAGCGTCGAAAAAGTTATTTTCGGAAAGGATGGCCGTCGGATCATCAGTAGCAAAACACGTGCTTAAGATGATCGGCTACATTGAGGAGCTCGCGGACCTAGGACCACATTGGAGAGTGAGCTCTATACAGACTTAGTTCTCCAGTCCCTTCCTTTCACTTACGCCCAGTTTATACTGAACTTCAACTTACAAGAAAAAGAGGTTGAACTTTCAGAGCTCCTCAACATGCTGAGGAGCGTAGAGGGCACCCTACAGAAAGGTAGAGAAACATCCACTTTGTTTGTAGGAGGATTATCTTCTTCTAAGTCCAAGGTGAAAGCCAAGGGAAAGAAGAAGAAAGCCCCCGCCAAACCAAGGGGCGGTGTTAGTAAAGTGGATACGAAGGGAAAGGCAAAAGCAACAAAGAAAGCGGAGAAGCTTGTGGATAAGGAAGAATGCTTCTATTGTCATAAGAAAGGACACTGGAAGAATGATTGCAGGGCTTGGAAGGCCAGAACACAGGAATTGAAGCAGGTTGCAGCTTCAGCTTCAGGTGTATATGTTATTGAAAACTGTCTTTCAATAAACTCTACTTCCTGGGTATTGGATACCGGATCAGGATCTCATATCTGTAATTCTTTGCAGGCGTTGAGAAACCGTAGGGTTTTGAAGGCAGGTGACATGACCCTCAGAGTTGCGAACGGAGATAGCATGGATGCTAAACCCGTGGGGGACTATCACCTGGGAATGTCAGATGGACATGTTTTGGTTTTGCGTAATTGCTTTTTTGTACCCAACGCAACTTGTAATATCATTTCTGTATCTTTAGTTTCTAAAGAAGGTTATGAATTTGCGTTTGTAAGTAATGTTGTAAACATTCACCTTAATCAAGTTTTATTTGGGTCAGGTACATTGAGCAATGGTATATACGTATTAAACCAACCAAAGATTTTCAATGTCCAGAATACACACAAAAGAAAGTCTCCGGAAATAAATCAGAGTTTCTTATGGCATTGTAGACTAGGTCACATCAATGAGAGAAGGTTGACGAAGTTACATACAGAAGGATATTTGAATCCGTTCGAATATCAATCGTATGCCACTTGTCAATCCTGTCTCAAAGGAAAGATGATAAAGACTCCGTTCACTGGACACGGAGTAAGAGCGAGCGAGCTCTTTGGACTCGTACACAGCGACGTGTGCGGTCCAATGTCTACACATGCGCGAAGCGGTTATTCTTACTTCATTACTTTAACGGAGGACTTTTCAAGGTACGGTTATGTCTTCTTAATGAAACATAAGTCCGAAGCCTTTGGAAAGTTCCAGGAATATAAGAATGAAGTAGAAAAAAAAACCGGCAAAAGTATCAAGATTCTAAGATCGGATCGAGGTGGAGAATACTTAAGTGCCGAGTTCCTGGATTATTTAAAAGAGAACGGAATTCTCTCTCAGCTTACTCCTCCATACACTCCGCAACATAACGGTGTATCGGAGAGACGAAACCGAACCCTATTGGATATGGTACGGTCCATGATGAGTAACACTGAGTTACAGCGATCATTCTGGGGGTATGCGCTAGAATCAGCTGCATACCTTTTGAACCGAGTTCCAACTAAGACTGTGCCTACCACACCATATGAGATATGGAGTGGGAAGAAACCCTATCTTCAATATCTGAAGATCTGGGGATGTCCGGCTTTTGTCAAAAAGCGGCATGCGGACAAGCTCGAGGCATGCTCAGTACTGTGCAAGTTTGTGGGATACCCAAAGAACACCAGGGGGTATCTTTTCTACCACGCAGAGGAACAAAAAGTCCTTGTTTCTCGTAATGCCCACTTTCTAGAACACCAGTTCTTGGAAAAGGAAATTAGTGGGAGCGCAGTAGAACTGGAAGAAATTCCAGAACCACAGACTATTGCTGAAAGCTTAGTGGAACCAGAGGGTTCAAAAGAACAGTACATTCCTACGCCGCTCCGCAGGAGTAGTAGGCAGTCTCATCCGCCCGAGAGATACTACGGTTTTCTCATAGACGGGGATAGAGAGGATTGCATCATAGATTATGACGAGCCTACTAGCTTCCAGCAGGCCGTTCAAAGCGTTGACTCGGTAAAATGGCTGGATGCAATGCAGACCGAAATGGAGTCCATGTACACCAACAAGGTATGGACGTTGGACATTGCTCCAGATGGGGTAAAACCTGTAGGATGCAAGTGGATCTTCAAAAGGAAGATTGGTGTAGATGGACAGGTTGAGACCTATAAAGCTAGACTTGTTGCAAAGGGTTTTCGTCAAAGACCTGGTTTGGACTATGACGAAACCTTTTCTCCAGTGGCTATACTGAAATCCATTCGGATCCTTCTTGCCATTGCTGCCTTCCATGATTATGAGATCTGGCAGATGGACGTAAAGACCGCTTTTCTAAATGGAAATTTAGAGGAGTGTCTCTATATGGACCAACCAGAGGGTTTCATTCAGAGTGGGAGCAGCGGAAAGGTGTGCAAGTTGCTTAAGTCCATCTATGGACTAAAGCAGGCATCGCGGAGTTGGAACATCTGTTTTGATGAGACAGTCAAGGAATTTGGCTTTATCAAAAATCCAGATGAACCATGCATCTATGGTAGATTTGTAGCGAGAACTGTAGTATTCCTCGTTTTATACGTGGATGACATTCTCTTAATAGGAAATGACATTCCTATGCTACAATCTGTCAAGGGTTTCTTGTCACACAGGTTCTCCATGAAAGACCTGGGTGATGCCTCATACATCCTGGGGATCCGGATCCATCGTGATAGATCCAAGAGGATATTAGGACTTTCACAGTCCAGGTACATCGACACCATACTGAAGAGATTCAGTATGGAAGATTCCAAGCGTGGTAACCTACCGGCTTGTCACGGGATCACCCTCTCTAAAGAGATGTCTCCCAAGACTGATTTGGAGAGGGATCGCATGTCTATTATACCCTACGCTTCTGCGGTAGGCTCTATAATGTATGCGATGTTGTCTACCAGACCGGATGTAGCTTATGCACTGAGTGTGGTAAGCCGGTATCAGTCAAACCCTGGGGAGAAACACTGGATAGCAGTGAAGAACATTCTCAAGTACCTAAGAAGGACTAAAGAGATGTTCTTGGTGTATGGCGAAAAAGACCTCCAGATCGAGGCCTTTGCTGACTCCAGCTTCCAGAGTGACAAGGATGATTCCAAGTCCATGTCGGGTTTTGTCTTTACCCTCAATGGTGGGGAGGTGTATTGGAAGAGCTCCAAACAGGAAACCGTTGCTGACTCGACTATGGAAGCGGAATACATCGCTGCATCTGATGCCACAAAAGAAGCTGTCTGGATAAGGAAGTTCATGAATGAACTTCAGGTGGTTCCGTCCATTGTTGATCCAATACCTCTGTATTGCGACAACAACGGGGCTATAGCTTTAGCGAAGGAACCCTGGTCCCATCAGAGATCCAGACACATCTTGAGGCGGTATCACCTGATCAGGGAGATCGTAGGTCGCCAGGAGATCGAGGTTCGGAGAGTCGCTTCCGAAGATAACACTGCAGATCCATTCACCAAGGCCCTGCCCCAGACTCAGTTCGAGCGGCTGATCGAGATGATAGGTCTTCGATACGCCAGTACATGGCCTTAGTGCAAGTGGGAGATTGTTAGTGTATATGCCCTAGAGGCCATTACTGTATCATACTAGTTTGTATATTACTTAATGGAAGCTTCGGATATTCACCTTGTATATACAATCTTGCTCAAAATAGTAGTATGCTACTTGGTTTGTTTCTACTTCAAATGTGTACATGTGTTTATTTTAGTATATCACCTATACACATTAGTGGAGCCCTTAGGATCTTTGCTTGATTACCGGCGATGTGACGGCAGTCACACTAGTGGGGCTGGGTAATCTATAAGCACATCCTTATGCAGGTCCCTAGTTGTAGGACTATCGAGACAGGGCATCGATACTCCGGAGTAGACTAGCGCATGCGCTTCTCATCACAGTGTGGGAGACGGTCTGTCCCACAGCCGTCAGTATGTCGTACTTGAGATAGTATGCGGGTGCGCATTAGGTTACGGGTACACTGGACAGGACTCGTCGGGAACTGACTAGTTGGTATTATGCCTATCGTCAGTTATCAGTTCCCAGGTGGCATGAGTACAGCTTAGTCCGCTGACTTGACACTGTCACTTTGCCTCGAGTGTGTTCCCACTGCACTTTGATTACTACGCTACCACGGCTCAAAGGAGTCGTGCAAACAGGTAGTAGTTGGGTGCAGTCCCGAGGCACTTGGAGGCAGTGACGGTTAGACAGGATTCGTCTCTCCCGGTATTGGGGGTTGACATCGCGCTGTGTCTAGGAGAGCCATTACACGAGTAGTCCCTGGCCAGGGCAAACGAGATATACTGGTAGGCTTCCAGTGTTATCTCAGGGTGTTTTGGGCTTCACTCCGACACGACTTGTACCGCTACTGGGGGACTGACGTTTACCGCCCCCTAGGCCCGCCATGCGATGTATCAGACGAACAGACCGGACTGTACGGAGAATGTCACATTCAGGCTCAGTAGGAGTTCAGATGGGTTTCACCTCGTCAGTCTTCTTGTCGGCATCTACCTGGGGACCGTTACGCACAGCTAGTGCCGCTGGCGGTCTGTGGTTAAACCCACTACCAGCGTAGTGTCGAGTCTTTAGAGTCCCACACAGAAAGCTATTCGCCTTTAGGCAAAAGAGTAGAGGTCGCATGGTTTTGCGACAGGTTGCATGGTTTTGCGACAGGGTTCGGTCGCATCCGTGCACTTGTGCATGTACAGTGTCCGGACAGTTTACACTAGCGGGCTTTAGTTTAAGCCAGATCCTAGTGTACCTTTTGGGATTGGATTTATCCAGTATGCATTCGTGTTCCTCGGAACGCGGATGCGTGTGTGTATGCACAGTTGACGGAGAGACAGAGGCAGAGGATTCTCATTAGGGTTGTTGACAGTTGGCCGTTGACTATTGACTTTTTGCTCAACCCTAATGAGAATATGATATGTGATTAACAATTATATTAATTAAGTATTATGGTGACATGGTTGTTGAGGGGTTGACTTTGTTGACTTGTTGACTTTGTTAACTTTGTTGACCGGTTGACTAGGCTTGACTAGTTGACCATCATGATAACCATAGCTCTCATTTCATGGCAAAGACTTTTGCTTGCTTGCTCTTTTGTGCAAAATGAGTGCATGAAATTATATGGCTATGGTTGCTTAAACCATCACATAATACTTGATTGATATGATGTGTTATGATTGTTTTGGATTATGAGAGCCAAATGAGAAAAGTCTTCTCTCATTCTCTCTCTTGTTCTTGAGCTCTCATCTCCTTCCTCTTGCTCTCCCTCACTTGGTCTATGGTTCACTTATCTCATGAGTTGAGAACCAAGAACCATAGATAAAATCCCATACAAACTCTTCTCTACTCACTCTAGTTCACAAGGTTTAGCAAACCGAGTGAACTAGTTTCTTCAAAGTTCGAAGAAGGAGCCAAAGGTTGAAGCTTTCAGGTGGATCTATCTTCGGCGCAAGGAGACAACGGGGAGAAGCCGATCCGGACAACCATCGAGGCTTGAAGACGAAGGAGTTCGAGATAAGAAAGGTATAAACCCCCTAACCGAGTAATTAGCAACACCTAGTTAGGTTGTTAGTTAGATGTTTAACAAAGATCCGGGTCTTTAAGTCTATGTTACCACCTCTAAGAAAATCGTTTTTCAACAAATTCCGCATGCCCGAAAGTACCGGGAGAGGTAGCATGGACTTACATAAAGCTAGACTGGTTGCAAAGGGTTTTCGTCAAAGACCTGGTTTGGACTATGACGAAACCTTTTCTCCAGTAGCTATGCTGAAATCCATTCGGATCCTTCTTGCCATTGCTGCCTTCCACGATTATGAGATTTGGCAGATGGACGTAAAGACAGCTTTTCTAAATGGACATTTAGAGGAGTGTGTCTATATGGACCAGCCAGAGGGTTTCATTCAGAGTGGGAGCAGCGGAAAGGTGTGCAATTTGCTTAAGTCCATTTATGGACTAAAGCAGGCATCGCGGAGTTGGAACATCTGTTTTGATGAGACGGTCAAGGAATTTGGCTTTATTAAAAATCCAGATGAACCATGCATCTATTGTAGATTTGTAGTGAGAACTGTAGTATTCCTCGTTTTATACGTGGATGACATTCTCTTAATAGGAAATGACATTCCTATGCTACAATCTGTCAAGGGGTTCTTATCACATAGGTTCTCCATGAAAGACCTGGGTGATGCCTCATACATTCTGGGTATCCGGATCTACCATGACAGATCCAAGAGGATATTAGGACTTTCACAGTCCAGGTACATCGACACCATACTGAAGAGATTCAGTATGGAAGATTCCAAGCGCGGTAATCTACCGGCTTGTCACGGGATCACCCTCTCCAAAGAGATGTCTCCCAAGACTGATTTGGAGAGGGATCGCATGTCTATTATACCCTACGCTTCTGCGGTAGGCTCTATAATGTATGCGATGTTGTGTACCAGACCAGATGTGGCTTATGCACTGAGTGTGGTAAGCAGGTATTAGTCAAACCCTGGTGAGAAACATTGGATAGCGGTAAAGAACATTCTCAAGTACCTGAGAAGGACTAAGGAGATGTTCTTGGTGTATGGCGGAAAAGACCTCCAGATTGAGGCCTTTGCTGACTCCAGCTTCCAGAGAGACAAGGATGATTCCAAGTCCATATCGGGTTTTGTCTTTACCCTCAATGGAGGGGCGGTGTATTGGAAGAGCTCCAAACAGGAAACCGTTGCTGACTCGACTATGGAAGCGGAATACATCGCTGCATCTGATGCCGCAAAAGAAGCTGTCTGGATGAGGAAGTTCTTGAAAGAACTTCAGGTGGTTCCGTCCATTGTTGACCTAATACCTCTGTATTGCGACAACAACGGGGCTATAGCTTTAGCGAAGGAACCCAGGTCCCATCAGAAATCCAGACACATCTTGAGGCGGTATCACCTGATCAGGGAGATCGTTGATCACCAGGAGATCGAGGTTCGGAGGGTTGCTTCAGAAGATAACACAGCAGATCCATTCACCAAGGCCTTTCCCCAGACTCAGTTCGAGCGGCTGATCGAGATGATAGGTCTTCGATACGCCAGTACATGGCCTTAGTGAAAGTGGGAGATTGTTAGTGTATATACCCTAGAGGCCATTATTGTATCATACTAGTTTGTATATTACTTTATGGAAGTTTGGGATATTCATAGTTGTATACACAATCTTGCTCGAAATGGTAGTATGCTACTTGGTTTGTCTCTGCTTTGATATGTGCATGTGTTTCTTTTAGTATATCGCTGATATACATATTAGTATAGCCCTTAGGATCTTTGCTTGATTACCAGCATTGTGATGGCGCTCACATTCGTGGGGGCTGGGTAATCCATAAGCACATCCTTATACAGGTCCCTGGTCGTTGGACTATCGAGACAGGGAATCGATACTCCGGAGTAGACTAGCGTATGCGCTTCTCATCCCAGCATGGGAGACGGTCTGTCCAACAGCCGTCAGTACGTCGTACTTGAGATAGTATACGGGTGCTCGTTAGGTTACGAGTACACTGGACAGGACTCGTCGGGAACTGTTGGTTGGTATTATACCTATCGTCAGTTATCAGTTCCCAGGTGACATGAGTACAGCTTAGTCCGCTTACTTGGCACTGTCACTTCGCCTCGAGTGTGTTGCCACTGCACTTTGATTACTACCCTACCACGGCTCAAAGGAGTCGTGCAAACAGGTAGTTTTTGGGTGCAGTCCAGAAGCACTTGGAGGCAGTGACAGTTAGACAGGATTCGTCTCTCCCGGTATTGGGGGTTGACATCGCGCTGTGTCCAGGAGAGCCATTACACAAGTGGTCCCTGGCCAGGGCAAGCGAGATATACTGGTAGGTTTCCAGTGTTATCTCAGGGTGTTCTGGGCTACACTCCGACACGACTTGTACCGCTATTAAGGGACTGACGTTCACCGCCCCCTAGGCCCGCCATGCGATGTATCAGACGAACAGACCGGGCTGTACGGAGACTGTCACATACAGGCTCAGTAGGAGTTCAGATGGGGTCACCTCGTCAGTCTTCTTATCGGCATCTACCTGGGGACCGTTACGTACAGCTAGTGCCGCTTGCGGTCTGTGGTTAAACCCACTGCCAGCGTAGTGTCGAGTCTTTAGAGTCCCATACAGATAGCTATTCGCCTTTAGGCAAAATGAGTAGAGGTCATATGGTTTTGCGACAGGGTTCGTTCACATCCGCGCACTTGTGCACGTTTGCTGTCCGGACAGCTTAAACTAGCGGGCTTTGGTTTAAGCCGGATCCTAGTATATGATTTGGGATTGTTTTCATCTTATTGTATTCGTGTTCCTCGGATCATGAATACGGGTGCGTATGCACAGTTGCTTGAGACAGAGGGAGAGGACTTTGATTAGGGTTAATGACCATTGTCATTTTATTAACCCTGATGCTTATGTGTGTATTATGGTTAATTGATATTAGTTTAATATAATTGTGCATGGTTATGGTTGTTGACCATTTGACATTCTTGACTTGTTGACCTAGGTTGACACTTTGACCATCATCATTTCATTTGGAAGATGCTCTTTGATCCTTGCAATTTGCATTAAAAATGAAATGATAATGGTCATGTCCTGATTAAGCCATGACAATTATCTCACTAATTATCAATTTATAATAATTCACACATATATGTGAGAATGCTTCATATTTTCTCTCATTCTATCATTTACTTTCTCTCTCTTGCTCTTCCTCTTCCTCAAGCTCTCCCCTCTCATGTGTTGAGAAACACTTGAGCTTGAGAAAAACCATTCCATAGTAATCTCTACTCTCATCTAGGGTTCTAGGATTAGCACTTCTAGCACCCTAGTTACTTCTAGCTTGGAGTTGAAGCCAAAGGTTGAGGCTTTCGGGTGGATCCTTCTTCGACGTGAGAAGACGACAAAGGTGATCCCTTTCTACTACTCCAAGGAGCAAGGAGAGAAGGACATAAAGCCCTAGGTATAACCATTCTAACCTTTAGGTAGTTTCTAGTTAGCTTTAGCTTGTTTTTGTTTAGCAAAGATCCTCCTTTGTCTAGTCCATGTTGCCAAGAGTAGTAAAAATCTGATTTTTATTCCGTTTTCCGCCTCCCCGTATGCACCGGGGTGGGCAACGTGGACTTACAGCGCGGCGATAGGAGGTTGCCACACCTATTACCCAGTTGTTCCTTGCGATCGGCACTCAGCATCTTGTTACTCACACGGCACCTGTGGATGAAGCCCTATTTGACGAGGAGCGTCTTTCCGAGACTTTGGGATTTCGAGGAAAGAGGAGTACTCGTGCAGGTGTACCAGCCCAGAGACAGAGGTTCAGTCGCCTTGGCAGGTTTCGTGCACGTCGCGGGAGTAGCAGAGGCTTGGGACGAGAGATGTGTTAGTTAGATCAGCTGATTTTTGTGTTAATTCTGTCAGCGATTCCTTTGTTGTGCGACACGTGTTTCGGTCGTGTGCCAATCAGATAGGAGATAGAGATTCGTCCGTCATTTTGATCCTTCTTGAGATGTTGGATTTGACGTTCTCCTGGGCACGGACTGGTTAGCTACGTGCTAGGCGTCTGTGGACTGCCACGAGGAAACAGTCAGGTTATGTTTTCCCGGCGAGTCAGTTCTTGTTGTGCAGGAGGACAGTGTGTACGGTTACTAGGAACACTCACAAGGGTCTACAAGGCATCAACCATGCCCGATTTAAAATTTAGCCATGCCGAACAACCCTAACCATGATCTCTAAACTAGAGATTAGGCGAAACAAAGCATGTTAAACACTTTAACATCTAAGAGTTTGGGATTACAACCTTTATAGTCCGGTCCTTCGCTTCATAAGCTCCGTGTTGAGGTCCCTTCGCTGCGATCATCGAGTATCTGGACTCTAGAGAGGCTCCACGAAGAGAAAGATGCAAGCTTGCTTCCGATCTTCGATAACAAATATGATCTACCTTGAAGTTTCATTAACACAAGCTCTCACTCACTAAATGAAGTGAACACCCTAATCAAATTGGCAAGAATAGATTATGATGATGAAGTAGGAATTTAGATCTCATTTATTTTCTTTAACTCACTCATTTTCATCACTTCATAAAAGGCTAGAAAGCTTTTCATGAAAGAAGAAGAAGGAAGAAGAAGATTTTTTTCTTTTGTGATGAACAATGAAAGTCAAGTGTGAGTTTAGAAATGCAACCATGGTATATGCAACCCTTGTAGAGATTTAACTAAGGTTAAAGGGTTGGGTTGGGTTAAACAAGTATCTTCCAAAATATCAAAACAAATATCTTTGCACAAAACAAAACAAAACCTTCTAGAAAGTTCTAGAAAAGATTTACCCAAATCAAACCTTAACCATGTTTAATCTCCACTAAACATATTGCATTAATAACCCTAACATTTTACAATATTATATATCACATATACAATATTTATTGTAACAAAATAAAATAATACATTTAACATATATCGTATATATATCAATGTATTACCCGAGTGAGAAAAAGAATCATTTAGTGAGCTGATATCAGTTAATGTAATTTAATATATCAAATATATAATTATACATTAAATTATCGAATCAACACTTGATCCGATAATCTGGCTATTTCACAAATAACCGACTAATATAATCTGTATCAGTTCATCGAATCAACACTTGATCCGATGACCCGGCTATATCACATATACCCGGCCAATATCTCATATCGCGAGAATCTAATACGGTATCACATACACGTATTATTCTCAGTCCCGCACAAATCATATATGTGCTCCTACTCCGTTTTGCCTGAGCCAAGAAACCTTTGTCTAGGACTCTAAAGAATCGTCAATACGCCGGCAGTAGGTGATGATCATATCAAACACCGACAAGCTGCAAGCGGTCAGCTAAACGTAACAGCCACCCAGGTATTGAGCGATCAGAAGATCAACAAGAAAGCCTGTACTTTCTCCCGCTAATCCAATCAGTAACACTCCCGTACAGTTCGGTCTCTTCGTCTGATATGTCACATATCTCGCCTAAGAGTGGTAAACGTCAGACCCTAGTAGCTTGATAAGTTGTGTCGATATGAGGTCCATAACAATTCGAGAAACTACTGATAACACTTACTAATAAATCTCAGCAACCCAGGCCAGGGATTTCCAGTTATAGCCAATCGAACAAAGCGCAACATCAACTCCCTATACCGAGAGAGACAAATCCCCTCTTATCGCTCATTGCCTCCATGTGATTCGGGACTGTACCCAAAAGCCACCTTTTTGCACTCCCTCTTAGACGTGGTATGATGGAAATCAAAGCACAGTGGGAATCATACAAGACTCTATGACGATCTCGGGTCTACAGACTACTCTGTACCAGTGTCACCAAAGAACTGCCATCTGACGTGAGGTATAATACCATCTGGGAGTTCTCGGCGAGTCCGTCCAGTGTACCAAGTCTCCACTGAGCACCCGTATACCATCCTTGATGTCAAACACCGATGGATATGGGATCATCCATCGCCCATCATATGGGTCAAGATGCGTATACTGTAAGTCGATGTAGTACACCCCAGTACTTATGGGGAGGCGGAATTTTCAAAAACGATCAAGTTTAAAGAACGAACATCGACTAACCGCTTGAATCGAAGCTAAACAAATAATAACCGAACACATAGCTATACTAAACTATAGTGTTAAGGGATTATACCTAATGAAAACTTGTCCTTCGTCTTTACGATCTCCTTGTTCTCCTCGGCCTTCTCTAGGTAGTAGACGATCCACCCGAGAGCGAAACTCCAAGCTAAACCTCTAAACTTGAGGCAACTAACCTTCTTGGATTGCTAATCAAAGAAGTTAGGATGAGATAGAATGATGGTTATGGATTGTTTAGTCTAACTAATCCTTTGATCTCAACTCATGAGGTGTAAGGATTAGGGTTTGAAGATGAGAGCTTGAGGAGAGAGAATGTGTGATAAGATAATGAGATGAGAGAGAGTGTATCATAATATATTATGAAGCATTTTCTAATAATGAGAAAAGAATAAAGAGTGATGATAAATCATGCTTCATAAAATATCTAGTGGTGATTCATTAGCATGAGTCATTAAGCAATAAATGTGCATTAATGAAATGAATGAATCACCACCATGACTCATAACCTCATTTAATGAATATGACACATAACCCTCCTTAGTCACCATCTTCTAGAAGCTTCTCGAACAATTACGAGAACGCCCTCCGATCCGTAAAAATACGGAAAAACTTTAGACTGTAAAAATCCAATAACCGGATACCAGTAACTGGCTTAAACTAAAGCCGACTGGTAAAAACTGTCCGAAAGTCGTACGCGCGTAAACGCACGTATGCGTCCGAACCCTTTGTCGCAAAACCATGCAACCTCTATATCGTTTCGCCTGGAGTAGGAAACTCTCTGTGTGGGACTCTAGAGACTCGACTACTACGCTGGCAGTGGGTTTAACCACAGACCGCAAGCGGCACTAGCTGTACGTAACGGTCCCCAGGTAGTTGTCGATAAGAAGGCCGATGAGGAAACCCATCCGAACTCCTACTGAGTCTGATGTGACAATCTCCATACAGTCCGGTCCGTTCGTCCAAGACTATAGCATATCGGGCCTAGGGGGGCGTCAAGCGTCAGTCCCCTAATAGCGGTATAAGTCGTGTCGGTGGGAAGCCCATTACACCCTGAGAAACTACTGGAACCTACCAGCAAATCTCGCTTGCCCTGGCCAGGGACTTTGCGTAATGGCTCTCTGACACAGCACGATATCTACTCCCAATACCGGGAGGGACGAATCCTGTCTAACAGCCACTGCCTCCAAGTGCTCGGGAATGCACCCAACTGCTACCTGTTTGCACGACTCCTTTGAGCCGTGGTAGGGTAAAAATCTAAGAACAGTGGGACACACTCGAGGCGAAGTAGCAGTGTCAAGTCTGCGGACTACGCTGTACTCGTGTCACCTGGGAACTGTTCACTGACGACTGGTATCAAACCAACCAACAGTTCCCTGTGAGTCCTGTCCGGTGTACCCGTAATCCAACGAGCACCTGTATACTATCTCCAGTACGACGTACTGACGGCTGTGGGACAGACCATCTCCCCAACTGGGATGAGAAGCGTACACACCAGTCTACTCCGGAGTATCGATACTCTGTCTCGATAATCCAACGACCAGGGACCTGAATAAGGATGTGCTTGTAGACTACCCAGCCCCCACTAGTGTGACTGCCATCACAACGCTGGTAGACAAGCAAGATCCTAAGAGCTCTATCAATACGTACACTCACATATTAAGATAGAAAAACCAAGTAGCATACTACCATGTTTAGCAAGACTGTTATATACATGTGAATATCCCAAGCTTCCATTAAGTAATATACAAGCTAGTATGATACAGTAATGGCCTTCTAGGGCATAAACACTAACAATCTCCCACTTGCACTAGGGCCATGTACTGGCATATCGTAGACCAATGATCTCGAGTAGCCTCTCGAACTGAATCTGAGGAAGGGCCTTCGTGAATGGATCAGCAATGTTCTCTTCTGAAGCAACTCTCCGAACCTCGATCTCCTGACGATCAATGATCTCCCTGATCAGGTGATACCGCCTCATGATGTGTCTGGACTTCTGATGGGACCTTGGTTCCTTTGCTAAAGCTATAGCTCCGTTGTTGTCGCAATACAGAGGTATTGGATCAACTATGGTAGGAACTACCTGAAGTTCTGTTAGGAACTTCTTCATCCAGACTGCTTCTTTTGCGGCATCGCAAGCAGCTATATACTCCGCTTCCATCGTCGAGTCAGCAACGGTGTCCTGCTTGGAGCTCCTCCAGCACACCGCCCCTCCATTGAGGGTAAAGACATAACCCGACATGGACTTGGAATCGTCCTTATCACTCTGGAAGCCGGAATCAGCAAAGGCCTCCAACCTGAGGTCTTTTCCGCCGTAAACCAAGAACATCTCCTTAGTCCTCCTCAGGTACTTGAGAATGTTCTTAACTGCTATCCAGTGTTTCTCCCCTGGGTCTGACTGATACCGGCTTACCACGCTTAGTGCGTAAGCTACATCTGGTCTGGTACACAACATCGCATACATTATAGAGCCTACCGCAGAAGCGTAGGGTATAATAGACATGCGTTCCCTTTCCAAATCAGTCTTGGGAGACATCTCTTTGGAGAGGGTGATTCCGTGACAAGCCGGTAGATTACCGCGCTTAGAATCTTCCATACTGAATCTTTTTAGTACAGTGTCGATATACCTGGACTGCGAAAGTCCCAACATTCTCTTGGATCTATCACGATAGATCCGGATCCCCAGAATGTAAGAGGCATCACCCAGGTCTTTCATGGAGAACCTGTGTGACAAGAATCCTTTGACAGATTGTAGCATAGGAATGTCATTTCCTATCAATAGAATGTCATCCACGTACAAGACGAGGAATACGACACTTCTTGCTACAACTTTACTATATATGCACGGCTCATCTGGATTTTTGATAAAGTCATATTCTTTGACTGTCTCATCAAAACAGATGTTCCAACTCCGCGATGCCTGCTTTAGTCCATAAATATACTTAAGCAGCTTGCATACTTTCCCGCTGCTCCCACTCTGATTGAAACCCTCTGGCTGATCCATATAGACGCTCTCTTCTAAATTTCCATTCAGAAAAGCCGTCTTTACGTCCATCTGCCAGATTTCATAATCATGGAAGGCAGCAATAGCAAGAAGGACCCGAATGGATTTGAGCATACCCACTGGAGAAAAGGTTTCGTCATAGTCCAAACCAGGTCTTTGACGAAAACCCTTAGTAACAAGTCTAGCCTTATAGGTTTCCACCTGTCCATCTACACCAATCTTTTTCTTCAAGATCCATTTGCATCCTATGGGTTTTACCCTATCTGGAGCAAAGTCCAAAGTCCATACTTTGTTGGTGTACATGGACTCCATCCCGGTCCGCATTGCATCTAGCCATCGTACCGAGTCGCCGCTCTGGATGGCCTGCTGGAAGTCAGTAGGTTCATCATCATCTATGATGCAATCCTCTCTATCCCCGTCTATGAGAAAACCGTAGTATCTCTCAGGCGGATGAGACGGCCTACTACTCCTGCGGAGGGGTGCGGGAATGTTCTGTTCTTCTTGAACCTCTGGTTCTACTAAACTTTCAGTAGCAGTTTGTGGTTCTGGAATTTCTTCCAGTTCTATTTCGCTCCCACTCTTCTGATTTTCCAAAAATTCAGTTTCTAAGAAGCGGGCATGACGAGAAACAAAAACTTTTTGTTCCTCTGCGTAATAGAAGCAATATCCTGTAGAGTTCTTTGGATATCCCACAAACTTACACTCTACTGAGCGTGCCTCGAGCTTGTCCGGACGCTGCTTTTTTACAAAAGCTGGACATCCCCACGTCTTCAGGTACTGAAGATAGGGTTTCTTCCCACTCCACATCTGATATGGTGTGGTAGGCACAGTTTTGGTTGGAACTCTGTTCAAAAGATGTATCGCTGATTCTAGCGCATACCCCCAGAAAGATCGCGGTAACTCAGCATTACTCATCATGGATCGTACCATATCTAATAGGGTTCGATTCCGTCTCTCCGATACACCGTTGTGCTGTGGAGTGTATGGAGGAGTAAGCTGAGAGAGAATTCCTTTCTCTTTTAGGTAACCTAGGAACTCGGCACTTAAGTATTCTCCACCTCGATCAGATCTTAGTGTCTTAATACTTTTGCCTGTTTGGTTTTCCGCTTCACTCTTGTATTCCAGGAATTTCTCAAAGGCTTCGGATTTATGCTTCATCAAGAAGACATGTCCAAACCTAGAGAAATCATCTGTAAAAGTAATGAAGTAGGAATAACCACCTCTCGCATGTGTAGACATTGGACCGCATACATCGCTGTGTATGAGTCCTAAGAGCTCACTCGCTCTTACTCCTTGTCCACTAAATGGAGTCTTTGTCATCTTTCCTTTGAGACAGGATTGACAAGTGTCATAAGATTGATATTCGAACGAGTCCAAATATCCTTCTCTATGCAACTTAGTCAACCTTCTCTCATTGATGTGACCCAGTCTACAATGCCATAAGAAAGCTTTATTCAAATCTGGAGACTTTCTTTTTAGTGTGTTCTGGACATTGAAAATTTGGAGTTGGTTTAAAACATATATGCCGTTATTTAGAGTACCGGACCCAATCAAACCATGATTAAGGTGGATGTTGACAACATCTCTTACAAACGTGAAATCATAACCTTTATTTGATAACAAGGAAACTGATATGATATTACACGTTAAGCTGGGTACAAAATAACAGTTATGTAAAACCAAAATGTGTCCACTCGTCAATCCTAGGTGATAATCCCCGACGGACGCAGCTCCCACGCTAGCTCCGTTAGCAACCCTGAGGATCATATCACCTTCCTTCAGCACTCTACGGTTTCTCAGTGCCTGCAATGAATTGCAAATATGAGATCCTGACCCGGTATCCAATACCCAGGAAGTAGAGTTGATCGACAGACAATTCTCAATTACAAACACACCTGAAGTCGAAGCCACAGCTTGCTTCGGTTCCTGGTTCTTGGCGTTCCACGCCTTGCAATCCTTCTTCCAGTGCCCTTTCCTGTGACAATGGCAGCACTCATCCTGACCAACTATCGGTACTGCTTTCTTTTTCTTTCCCTTCCCTCCCACCTTACTAACACCTCCTCTAGGTCTGGGTGCGGCCTTCTTCTTCCTTCCTTTGGCCCTAGCCTTGGACCCGGAAGAAGATGAACCGCCAACAAACATAGCGGGTGTTTCCCTTGCCTTCTGCAAGGTGCCCTCCGCACTCCTTAACATGTTCAGGAGTTCCGCAAGTACAACTTCTTTTCCTTGAAGATTGAAGTTGAGGATAAACTGGGCGTAGGTGGGAGGAAGGGACTGGAGAACAAGGTCTGTATAGAGCTCATTATCCAAAGTCGTCCCAAGGTCTGCGAGCTCTTCTATGTAGCCAATCATCTGTAGGACATGTTCACCTACCGATGACCCGACATCCAACCTCGCTCGAAACAATTTCTTAGAGGTCTCGTATCTTTCTATACGAGATTGCTCTCCATAAAGTTCCTTTGTGTGGAGAAATATGCCATCTAAGGACATATCCTCGTGCCTCCTCTGATGTTCATTGTTCATCGAGGCAAGCACGATGCACTTGGCTCTCGCGCAATCTAATTCCCAGGTTTTGCGGATTTCCTTATCTGCATTGCTGGATTTGGGACCAGGGACAGCAGGTGCCGTAGCGGTGAGGACATACCCCAGTTTGTCATAGGTCAAAGCCATTTTGACATTCCGCAGCCAATCTTTATAGTTTGGCCCCGTCAGTATATTTTTCTCTAAAAGTAACTTAAGTCCAGTCATTTTCAGGGTCGCTGCAATTAGGAGAGAGAGAAGAAAACTCTTTAGCATGATGCTCTTGCAAGTTTAGAGTGGTTTTTAATTTATCTAAACTGGATGGCTCCCACTGTTTCTCGAATCCTTCCTCAAACCATAAAAGAAGAATTAGCCAAGACTATTCTCACCGTACAATACTTGCTTAACCGTTCAGCCAGGCCGGTGTCGATACTTCGAGGGAGGTTTTCCAACGCTTTCGTGAAGTTCCTTAATTAAATAACCACTTTTCTCTGGGGGCGTAACCCTGCTGACACTTTTCTGGACACCTACTAGGTTTATAGCATTGATCGTTAAGTGACGAATATCCTGATAAGTATCATATACTCACAGTAGGATCGGGATCCAAATATCATCGTATGATAATGTTGAAGGAATCCTACCAACATTCATCAAACTCCAAATGGTATGCATCTCTTTGCATATTTCAGTTTCTTTAGAAATTCCCGATATAAGTTTTTGCCCCATGCTCTTATGACCTTGACGTATGCCAACAAATCATAAGTCACATGTCAAGTTCGGCCCATCATTATCTTGTTAATTTGAACACACCCGTATATACCCTTGACGTATGCCAACAAGGTAATGCGACTGTCCCAAACCAACACATCTATCTATGCAACAAATGAATACCCCAGCAGCTACCAAACACTATGCCTTGACGTATGCCAACAAGCATAGCTTGAATACTACTGACCATTCATAAGAAATGACGGAGGGCTACGACTGGTTTTGGCGAAACCGTGAACGTAGTGAACTTGATATAACCGAAGGAACCTGATAGCTTTTTAAAAGGAGTGGTTAAATCTCCGCATTTAAAAAATATCTGTTTTAAAAATAACCGAGTGGTTTCTTTTAAATTGTTCCAACGATTTAAACTTTGGTTTATTTTCTTTGCATTATAGATAATGCGTCCCATCATTAACCTATCATTGCAGAAAACAACGAAAATACAACGTCCTCTTATGCCATCCGCATTCGCCACGGGGTCCCGTCATCACCCGTTAGGTTACTTAACTAACGACAGAGCGGGGGCTGGGCTAGCGCGGGTGTAAAACATAAGTGACGTCTAAATAGCTACAATAAATATAGATATTTTACATTCGTCTGACGCAATGATATACATTCCAGAACACAGATAAACAATATTGGATTTGCAAGCAATCTGTATTTCTTTTGAGCCTGCAAGAAAAGACAGATTACACAGTTGTGATGAATAGCCGTTACCCCACCCTCGACCCCTACGGGTACGGCAAACTACCCACCCGGCAGTCTGTGTACCCCACCTTGGGTCAATCCTAGGAGCAAAAACAGTAAAATGAAATAATACAACGGTGGCTACGACCGCAACCTGGAAGTGCCCCGCAAAAATAATATTACAACAAATTACATTTACAACAAATGAATTAAACAATAATCCATTGCTAACCCCGGCTATACACCACAACAGTCCAATACAGTTTATATGCACAAACAGATATAACCATTTCAGAAATGTGCAACCCCCTGCCAACCGACATACTAGCAGTTAGGGGAGGTTTACGAACACATTAAACAATCACAGATATAATCCAATATGCAAATACTGTACAATTTCGATCGATTAAACAACATCAATATTGCTCCAAAATCTACTCTGTTAAACCAAAACCTGAGCAATAATTAAACATCCCAGAAAACCCCAAACACCAGAGAGGACCCACCCATGAAAGATGAGCCCATGACTCGGCAAATCGGCCGCGGAAGCGCGGCGGATCGGTGGGATCCGCCGCCCTTCCGCGGCGCTTTAGTCGAATCATTGGCTCAAATTTCGTGGGTGTTCTCCCGGACTCATTTCATGCTTTCTGAACACACCTGAAAAATTTTTGGACTTCATTTTAAGTTCGACAGAAACTGATAATATTTAGGGTTTTCCGGCTTCGATTTTTCGTTCGAAATTCGTACAAATTTGCAATTAAGTTATTTATTGTTTAGCGAGGCTCTGATACCACTGTAAGTCGATGTAGTACACCCCAGTACTTATGGGGAGGCGGAATTTTCAAAAACGATCAAGTTTAAAGAACGAACATCGACTAACCGCTTGAATCGAAGCTAAACAAATAATAACCGAACACATATCTATACTAAACTATAGTGTTAAGGGATTATACCTAATGAAAACTTGTCCTTCGTCTTTACGATCTCCTTGTTCTCCTCGGCCTTCTCTAGGTAGTAGACGATCCACCCGAGAGCGAAACTCCAAGCTAAACCTCTAAACTTGAGGCAACTAACCTTCTTGGATTGCTAATCAAAGAAGTTAGGATGAGATAGAGTGATGGTTATGGATTGTTTAGTCTAACTAATCCTTTGATCTCAACTCATGAGGTGTAAGGATTAGGGTTTGAAGATGAGAGCTTGAGGAGAGAGAATGTGTGATAAGATAATGAGATGAGAGAGAGTGTATCATAATATATTATGAAGCATTTTCTAATAATGAGAAAAGAATAAAGAGTGATGATAAATCATGCTTCATAAAATATCTAGTGGTGATTCATTAGCATGAGTCATTAAGCAATAAATGTGCATTAATGAAATGAATGAATCACCACCATGACTCATAACCTCATTTAATGAATATGACACATAACCCTCCTTAGTCACCATCTTCTAGAAGCTTCTCGAACAATTACGAGAACGCCCTCCGATCCGTAAAAATACGGAAAAACTTTAGACTGTAAAAATCCAATAACCGGATACCAGTAACTGGCTTAAACCAAAGCCGACTGGTAAAAACTGTCCGAAAGTCGTACGCGCGTAAACGCACGTATGCGTCCGAACCCTTTGTCGCAAAACCATGCAACCTCTCTATCGTTTCGCCTGGAGTAGGAAACTCTCTGTGTGGGACTCTAGAGACTCGACTACTACGCTGGCAGTGGGTTTAACCACAGACCGCAAGCGGTACTAGCTGTACGTAACGGTCCCCAGGTAGTTGTCGATAAGAAGGCCGGTGAGGAAACCCATCCGAACTCCTACTGAGTCTGATGTGACAATCTCCATACAGTCCGGTCCGTTCGTCCAAGACTATCGCATATCGGGCCTAGGGGGGCGGCAAGCGTCAGTCCCCTAATAGCGGTATAAGTCGTGTCGGAGGGAAGCCCATTACACCCTGAGAAACTACTGGAACCTACCAGCAAATCTCGCTTGCCCTGGCCAGGGACTTTGCGTAATGGCTCTCTGACACAGCACGATATCTACTCCCAATACCGGGAGGGACGAATCCTGTCTAACCGCCACTGCCTCCAAGTGCTCGGGACTGCACCCAACTGCTACCTGTTTGCACGACTCCTTTGAGCCGTGGTAGGGTAGCAATCTAAGAACAGTGGGACACACTCGAGGCGAAGTAGCAGTGTCAAGTCTGCGGACTACGCTGTACTCATGTCACCTGGGAACTGTTCACTGACGACTGGTATCAAACCAACCAACAGTTCCCTGTGAGTCCTGTCCGGTGTACCCGTAACCCAATGAGCACCTGTATACTATCTCCAGTACGACGTACTGACGGCTGTGGGACAGACCATCTCCCCAACTGGGATGAGAAGCGTACACACCAGTCTACTACGGAGTATCGATGCTCTGTCTCGATAATCCAACGACCAGGGACCTGAATAAGGATGTGCTTGTAGACTACCCAGCCCCCACTAGTGTGACTGCCATCACAACGCTGGTAGACAAGCAAGATCCTAAGAGCTCTATCAATACGTACACTCACATATTAAGATAGAAAAACCAAGTAGCATACTACCATGTTTAGCAAGACTGTTATATACATGTGAATATCCCAAGCTTCCATTAAGTAATATACAAGCTAGTATGATACAGTAATGGCCTTCTTGGGCATAAACACTAACATATACGCTAGTCTACTCTGGTGTATCGATGCCCTGTCTCGATACACTCTCGACTAGGAACAGTTATAGGATGTACTCGTCGACTACCATGGCCCCACTAGTATGATCTCATCATAGTCCCAGTAGTCGAGTACATATCCTAAGGGCTTTATCAATATGTAACATAGAGACAATCAGAGTACCTGTTAAGATAAAGTGTAACCAGATAGCATACTATCATGTCGAGCAAGAAAGCCCTCCCTATATATGTCCAAGCATCCACTACAATATACAATGCATGTATAGTAATGGCCTCTAGGAAATACATATAACTAACAATCTCCTACTTGCACTAGGGCCATCTTTTGTGGTATCACATACTCAACAATTAGTTGTGGTTGAAGTATCTCATACTCAACCATCCCATAAAAGTCTTTACTGGGAAAAAGGCCTTTGTGAGTGAATCCGCGATGTTGTCCTCTGTGTCTACTCTCCTAACCTCGATCCTCTGGAGATCAACCAGCTCCATGATCTGGTGATACAGCCTAAGAATTATATCTGGATTTTTGTTGGGACGGGGGTTCCTTGGCATAAGCCACAACTCCATTGTCACACAATGGTAGGAACGAAGTTCATCTCATGAACTTATATATATCCAGACTGCCTCTTTGGTAGTATCCTTGGTAACGATGTATCTTGCCTTTAATCATCTAGTAAGTCATGGTATCTAGCTTGGAACTCTTCCAATATACCGTCCCTCCACTGAGGGTAAAGACAATGCCTGCAAATGACATTCAGTTGTCCTTATCACCCTGGAACCTTTCCAGTGATTCTCCCTAGGATCGATTGATACCATCTCACTACACCTAGTGAGAATTCTAATATCAAATTAGATCTATCTCATAGATCCAAAACCCAGGATTTAGGAGGTATCACCTTGATCCTATATGGAGAATCCTTGTGATAAGCGGAGATTGACCGAGCATAGCATAGGAAACTACTTCCCTATAAAGAGTATGTCATCCACGTACCCTACGAGGATCACCACCATACTCTCTACTACCCTTTTGTATATACAAGGTTCATCTACCATTTTGATGAAGTCAAACTCTTTGACTACCACATCAAAAAAGATGTTCCAACTCCGCAATGCCTGATTTATCCCATAAAACATATTGCACACATTTCCGCTGCTCCCACTATCCACGAAGCCCTCTGGCTATGTACTTATAGACGCTATCTTCCAAAACAACATTTAGAAAAGCAATCATGACACCCAACCGCCAGATATCGTAGTCATGGTATGTAGCCGTGGCAAGTAGGATCTGGATGGACTTAAGCATAGATTTGAAAGTCTCAACTTTTCCATATACACCAAGTAATCTTCTCAAGATATACTTGCTCCTGATCTCCTGATGGGGATTTAACCCTTCAGATAAAGCAACCAAAGTCCATACTTTGTTGGTGTATAAGGATTCCATCTCAGATCGCTAAGCATCCAGCCATTCTCACAGAGTCCCACTCCTGATGGCCTGCTCGAAACTAGTTGGGTCATCATCTTATGATGCAATCCTCGCTCCCACTTTTATAGAGAAAACCGAAGTATCTCTCAGGTGGGTGAGAAACCTTACTAGATCGGCGGAGAGACTGAGGTTCGTTGGTTACTATTGAATCCTTTGGTTCTACCAAATCATCATCAGCAGTTTGTATAGCTGGAACTCTTTCCAGTTCTACCTCATGACAACTAATTTCTTCACAAGAAATTCCCTTTCACAAAGTTGGCATGTTGAGAAACAAAACATCTTTTGTTCCTCGGTTAGGTAGAAGATATTCCCTTGCGAATGCTTGGGATATCCAACAAACTTCTACAGAACTGACTTTGCCTCGAGCTTGTCTGGATTATGCTTTTAGACATAGGCTGGACAACCCCAAATCTTAACATACTTAAGATATGGGCTCTTCCCATTCCATATCACATATGAAGTGGTAGGCAATTGATCTGATTGGAACCCTATTCAATAGGTATGCAGCTTCTCAAATGTATAACTCCTAAAAGGAAATAGGCAACTCAGTAGTACTCATCATAGAGCACACCATATCACATAGGGTGTAATTGCTCCGCCCCGATATACCATCGTGCTATGGTGTATACGGAGGAGTAATGCTGAAAGAGAATCTCATTCTCCTTTAGAATAGTCTAGGAATTCCGTGCTTAAGTATTCTCTTCCCTGATCTCATCAAAGGACATAATACTTATACCCGTTTTTGGTTATCTACTTCTAACTTATATTCTGTGATTATCTAAAAAGTTTCGGACTTGTGTTTCAACAGGAACATATGTCTGAATCTCAAGAGATGATCAGTGAATGTAATGAAGTACAAAGAACCGATCTTGGCATGTGTAGACATGGGACCTTCATACATCAGCATGTATCAATCCCAAGAGTTCACTAACTCTTTCTCTGTTTCCAATAAACGAAGCTGTGGTCATCTTATCTTTATGACATGACCGACAAGTTTCACAAGATGTAAGTTCAAACTAATTTAAATATGCATCTAAATGTAACTTCAGCTAGTCGGGTCACATTGATATGACCTAGTCTATAATATCTCAAGAAGGATTCGTTCATTTCTGAACTCTTCCTCTTGTGCGTGTTCTGTATACTAAGAACCGTGGTTTGATTTAGAACGTCCATGCTTTTAGATAACGTGCCTGAACCGATAAACTCTTGATATAGGAAATGTTCAAAACATTATCCATCAATACAAAATTATATCCTTCTTTACTAATAAAGAGACTGATATGATGTTGTATATCAGGTTCGGTATCTAATAACATTCGTTTAGAATCAATGTAATCTGGTAATACAGGGTGATAACTACCAACAGACTTGGCTGCAACACTTTCACCATTTTCAACTCTTGAAACCTATCACCCGTTCTCAGTTCTCTACCAATCTGTAGCCCATGTAACATATTACATATGTGGGATCCTGATCTGGTATCTCATACCCAGGACGTAAAGCATACTGAGAAACAGTTCTCGGTAATGAAGACACCCGAAGATGATGCATCAGCATGCACTTTCTTCGTTTGGGCGGCACGGGAATTCTGGTAATCCCCTATTTCCTGCTCTGTCTTATAACAATTATAAGTTGGAGCGGGACCAACGTTCCTTAGCGCAGTATAACAAGCGGGTTCGATCAATAAATCTGTATTATTATCTTGATTAAGGCGTGATATGGTCTCTACCTGGAGAGAGAGAGAAGAAAACACTCAGCGTGCGCTTTTACAAGATTAGATTGGTTATCAATTTATCTAATCAGGATGTCTCCTACTGTTTTAGTCAAATCTTCCTTCAAACCCTAAAAGGAAAGATTAGCCGGGATTAATTACACCCTTCAAGTTTGCCAATCTTTCAGCCAGGCCAGTGCCGGTACTTTGAGGGAGGTTCCCCGTGCTTTCGTACGGACCTAATTAAAATAAACTTCATTTTCCCAGAGGCATAACCCCGTTGACACTTTTCTAGACACCTACTTGATCGGCTAATTGTAATGTGTAAAACTTTCCCAGGTGTAACTCTTACTCGCAGCGGGTATCAGGATCCACCTATCTCATAGAAGGTATGCAATCTCATTGCAAATTTCAACACTTGAAATTACCAATAATATTTTGCCCCTAACAGCTATATGACCTTAACATGGTCAACAAATCTTAAGTGCTAGTCAAGTTCAACCCGTCATTTCCCGATTGAATTAAACCCACCCGCTCGACCCTTAACATGGTCAACAAAGTCACATGACTACCCTAATCCAATCGCATCATATGCTTATACAGATAAGCACTAATCAGCTACCGCACACTACGCCTTAACATGGTCAACAAACGTAGCACGAATACTAACTAGTACTTATCTGAAATGACGGAGGGCTACGACAGTTTTTTAATAAAACCCTTTGCGTAATGAACTTGATATCGTCGTAGAATCGAGTGATTTTAAATGGAAAGTTTTTCAGGCCTTTTCTAGTTTTGCTAAAGAGGTCACTCCCGGTGAAGGGATCGTCGGCTCTTTCCTCATCGAATAAGGTGCAGAATATTTCATAAATATCACTATGCAAAGTAAAAAATATAAAAACAATCAAAAGACAAACCGAGTGCGTAGCATCTGCTAGTTTCGCTAAAGAGGTCACTCCCGGTGAAGGGATCTCGGCTCTTTCCTTATCGAATAAGGTGCTGGATATTCTACTAGGAATACCGCTATGCAAAGCAAGAACTAGAGCTACCAGTTTTTAAACAAGTTTCTACAACATCTTTAGGTTTCTTTTAGTTTCATTAATCTCATTAATGAAGTCCCATTTTATTATGCTTCACAAGCATTACATTTGAAACGAAATCTGTAATATAACATATATCTCATATATATAATATAAACATTCATCTCAGAAAGTAATATGTGTAGGGTTCCTAGGCACGCTAAGGAGGTCTCACAAGGCATCAACCATGCCAATTTCAAAAAATCTAGGTGCCGAGAAACCCGACTACGGATCGTTGGCTAGAAATCTAGGCGAAAATGAAATCTAATTAACAACTTAACAAAAAGGAAACGGAAATACAACCTTTGTAGATCCGGTCCACCACCTCCTAGGCTCCGTGATGAAGTCCCCTTGCTGTCCAAACTGAATCCCGGACTCTAGCATCGGCTTCATCGAAAAAATGAGCGGAATTGGTCGTCGGCTTCAATGTCGAAGATGATCTACGTCCAAGCTCCACAAGATCAAACTCTCACTTCAACAAGTCATGAATCTTGTGAAGAGAACACCCTATACTACTTGGCAAGAGGTAGAGGATGAAGAAATAGGAAGTGGGTTCACTTTAGAATTGGATTTCTCACTTGTTTTCTCAAGTTGCCATTGAACTAGAAAGCTTTTCTTTTTCCTAGTTCTTTAAGAAGAAGAAGAAAGATATGATAAGTTGAATAAAAAAAATGAATAAGAATTAAATCTTATCATACTTTTAACCTTAGTTAAGTGTAGAGAAAAGACCATGGTTAATGGAATGGTTAGGGTTAAGGATAAGAACAAAAAAGGAGACTAAGTCAAACCTTCATGAATGTTCAACTAGCAAACAAATAATGCCACCATTTCATCATTTATCTTTTCCAAAATAAAAAGATAAATAAAGAAATAGATAAATAAGTAAATGACTAAACAAAACCCTAATCATTAGTTTAAACCATGGTTTGATTCTTTACACTTAACCAAGTAAGCATGTATCATCAAACATGATACAAACATGTGCACAAAAGTATATCACATATACAACTTGCACAATTCAAGTGAGAAAATCCATTTAAAGTGAACCGATACTAGTTATTGCAAAGTAATATATCAAATATATATAATTATACATTAAACCATTAAATCAAAACTTGATTTAACGATCCGGTCATATCGCATATAACCGAGTAGTATCCAATGTATCGGCTTATCGAATCAATACCTGATTCGATAACTAGGTTATATCGCATACAACCAATCGATACATTCATCGCGAGAATAGAATACGGTATCACATACACGCATTATTCTCGGTCCCGCACATATCTCATATGCGCTCCTATTTCGTTTCGCTTGAACCAGGAAACCTCTGTGTAGGACTCTAAAGACTCGTCAATACGCCGGCAGCAGGTGATGATCATATCAAACACCCAGAAGCCGCAAGCGGTCTGCTAAACGTAACGGCCACCCGGGTATTGAGCGATCAGAAGATCGACGAGCAAGCCCGCTCACACTCTAGTGAATCCAACCAGTAACACTTACCGTACAGTCCGGTCTGTCCGTCTGATATGTCGAATATCTCGCCTAGGGGTGGTAAACGTCAGACCCCAATAGCTCGATAAGTCGTGTCGATATGAGGTCTATAACATTTCGAGAAACTACTGGTAACACTTACCAGTAAATCTCAGCAACCCTGGCCAGGGATTTCCTGTTATAGCCAATCGAACACAGCGCAACATCAACCCCCTATACTGGGAGAGACGAATCCCCTCCTATCGCTCATTGCCTCCATAAGACTCAGGACTGTACCCAAAAACCACCGTTTTGCACGCCCTCTTAGATGTGGTAAGATGGAAATCAAAGCACAGTGGGAACCACACAAGACTCTATGACGATCTCGGGTCAACAGACTACTCTGTACCAGTGTCACCTGAGAACTGCCATCTGACATGAGGTATAATACCATCTGGGAGTTCTCGGCGAGTCCGTCCAGTGTACCCAGTCTCTACTGAGCACCCGTATATCATCTCTGATGTCAAACACCAATGGATATGGGATCATCCATCGCCCATCTGTATAGGTCGAGAAGGTATACGCTAGTCTACTATGGTATATCGATGCCCTGTCTCGATACACCCACGACTAAGGACTTTGAAGGATGTACTTATAGACTACCATGTCCCCACTAGTATGATCCGCATCATAGTCCAGGTAGTCAAGTACACATCCTAAGGGCTTTACCAACATGTAACAGAGAGACAATCAGTATACACGTTAAGGTAAAGAGCAACCAGATAGCATACTATCATGTCGAGCAAAAAAGTCCTCCCTATATATATCCCAGCATCCACTACAATATACATCCAATGTACAGTAATGGCCTCTATGGCATACATATAACTAACAATCTCCCACTTGCACTAGGGCCATCGCATAAAAGTCTCTCTCTGGGAATAGGCCTTCGTGAGTGGATCCGCCGTGTTATCCTCTGAGTCTACTCTCCTTACCTCGATCAACCTGGAGATCAAACATCTCCATGATCAGGTGATACTGCCTTAGAATATGTCTGGATCACTGATGGGACGGGGGTTCCTGGCATAAGCCACAACTCCATTGTCACACAATGGTAGGTACTAAGTTCATCTCATGAACTATTATACATCCAAACAGCCTCTTTGGTAGCATCCTAAGTAGCGATGTATCCTGCCTTTATCGTCTAGTATGTCACGGTATCTAGCTTGGAATTCTTCCAACATAACGTCCCTTTACTGAGGGTAAAGACAATGCCTGCGACTGACATTCAGTCGTCTTTATCACCCTGGAACACTTCCAGTGATCCTATATGGAGAATCATTGTGATAAGCAGAGATTGACCGAGCGTAGCATAGGAAACTCCTTTCTTATCAAGAGTATGTCATCCACGTACTCTACGAGGATCACCACCATACTCCCTACTACCTTTTTGTTTATACAAGGTTCATCTACCATTTTGATGATGTCAAACTCTTTGACTAACACATCAAAACAGACGTTCCAACTCCGCAATGCCTGCTTTATCAGATAAAACATCTTGCACACGTTTCCGCTGCTCCCACTGTTTACGAAGCCCTCTGGCTGTGTACTTACAGACGTTCTCTTCTAAAACATCATTTAGAAAAGATGTCATGGCACCCAACCGCCAGATATCGTAGTCATGGTATGTAGCCGTGGCAAGTAGGATCTGGATGGACTTAAGAATAGATACTGGAAAAGGTTTCATCATTATCCACGCCTGGTTGATGACGAAAACCTTTAACAAGTCTAGCTTTGAAAGTCTCAACCTTTCCAAGTACACCAAGTAATCTTCTCAAGATATACTTGCTCCTGATGGGGATTTAACCCTTCAGATATAGCAACCAAAGTCCATACTTTGTTGGTGTATAAGGATTCCATCTCAGATCACTAAGCATCCAGCCATTCTTACAGAGTCCCACTCCTGATGGCCAGCTCGAAACTAGTTGGGTCATCATCTCATGATGCAATCCTCGCTCCCACTGTCATAGAGAAACCGAAGTATCTCTCAGGTGGGTGAGGAACCCTACTAGATCGGCGGAGAAGCTGAGGTTCGTTGGTTACTATTGAATCCTTTGGTTCTACCAAATCATCGGTTGCAAATTGTATAGCTGGAACCTTTCCAGTTGTACATTACAGACCTTGCCTCGAGCTTGTCCGGATTTTGCTTTTAGACATAGGCCGGACAACCCCAAATCTTAACTAACTTAAGATATGGGCTCTTCCCATTCCATATCACATATGAAGCGGTAGGCAACTGATTTGATTGGAACCCTATTCAATAGGTATGCAACTTCATAAGTGCATCACTCCCAAAAGGAAATAGGTAATTCAGTAGTACTCATCATAGAGCACACCTTATCATATAGGGTGTGATTGCTCCGCCCCGATATACCATCGTGCTAGGGTGTATACAGAGGAGTAATGCTGAGAGAGAATCTCATTCTCCTTTAGAATAGTCCATGATTTCCGTGCTCAAGTATTCTCCTCCTTGATCTCATCATAGGACATAATACTTATACCCGTATTTTGGTTCTCTACTTCTAACTTATATTCTATGAATATCTCAAAAGGTTCGGACTTGTGTTTCAACAGGAACATATGTCTGAATCTCGAGAGATTATCAGAGAATGTAATGAAGTACAAAGAACCAGTCTTGGCATGTGTAGACTGGAGACCTACATACATCAACATGTATCATCCCAAGAGTTTACCAACTCTTTCTCTGTTTCCAGTAAACATAGCTATGGTCATCTTATCTTTGTGACATGACTGGCGAGTTTCACAAGATGTAAATTCAAACTGATTTAAATATGCATCTAAATGTAACTCCAGCTAGTCGGGTCGCATTGATATGACCTAGTCTACAATACCTCAAGAAGGATCCGTTCATTTCTGAACTCTTCCTCTTGTGTGTGTTCAGTATACTAAGAACTGTAGTTTGATTTATAACGTTAATGCTTTTAGATAACGTGCCTGAACCGATCAACTTTTGATATAGGAAATGTTCAAAACATTATCCAACAATACAAAATTATATCCTTTCTTTACTAATAAAGAAACTGATTTGATTTTGTATATCAGGTTCGGTATCTAATAACATTCGTTCAGAATCAATGTATTGGCAATACAGGGTGACAGTGACCGACAGACTTGGCTGCAACACTTGTCCCGTTTTCTGCCTCATGAAACTTATCACCCGTTCTCAGTTTTTATACCCTTTTGTAGCCCTATGTAACAGATTACATATCTGGGATCCTTATCCGGTATCATATACCCAGGATGCGTAGGATACTGAGAAACAGTTTTGTATAATGAACACACCCGAAGATGATGCATCAACATGCACTCTCTTCGTTTGGGCGGCATGGGAAATCTGGTATTTTCCAATTTCCTGCTCGATCTTATAACAATTATAAGTTGGAGCGGGACCAACGTTCCCCAGCTCAGTATAACAAGCGGGTTCGGTCAATAATCCGTATTATTATCTTGATTAAGGCGTGATATGGTCGCTACCAGGAGAGAGAGAGAAGAAAACATTCAGCGTGCGCTCTAGCAAGAATAGATTGGTTATTATTTTATCTAATCAGAATGGCTCCCACTGCTTTTTATCAAATCTTCCTTCAATCCCTAAAAGGAAAGACTAGCCGGGATTAATTACACACAACAAGTTCGCCAATCTTTCAGCCAGGCCAGTGTCGGTACTTTGAGGGAGGTCCCCCGTGCTTTCGCACGAACCTAATTAATGTAAACCTCGTTTTCCCAGAGGCGTAACCTCGTTAACACCTTTCTAGACACCTACTTGATCGGCTAATTGTAATGTATAAAACTCTCCCAGGAGTAACTCTTACTCGCAGCGGGTATCGGGATCCAACTATCTAATAGAAGGTATGCAATCTCATTGCAAATTTCAACACTTGAAATTCCCGATAATATTTTGCCCCTAGCGTCCTATGACCTTGACGGAGGCCAAACAACCCATAGTCCGCTAGTCAAGTTCAATCCGTACATTTCTTGATTGAATTAAACCCACCCGCACGACCCTTGACGAAGGCCAAACAACGTCGTACGAATACCCTAATCCAATCGCATCATATGCTAGCAGATAAGCACTAGTTAGCTACCGTACACTACGCCTTGACGGAGTCCAAACAACCGCAGCACGAATACTAACTAATACATATCTGCAATGACGGAGGGCTACGATAGGTTTTTCTGAAAACCTATTGCGTAATGAACTTGATATCGTTGTAGGATCGAATGAATTTTGAAATGGAGTGTTTTTGATGCTTTTCTAGTTTTGCTAAAGGAGTCACTCCCGGTGAAAGGATCGTCGGTCCTTTCCTCGTCGAATGAGGTGCGGGATATATCATATATATCACTGTGCAAAGCAGAACTCTTAAAAGCAATCAAAAGACAAACCGAGTGTGTAGCATCTGCCAGTTATTGCTAAAGGAGTCACTCCCGGTGAAGGGATCTCGGTCCTTTCCTTATCGAATAAGGTGCATGATATATCATATATACCGCTGTGCAAAGCAAGAACTGTAGCTACATGTTTTATTTTGAAATTCGATTCTACAACATCTTAGGTTTCTTTTATTTCATTAATCACATTAATGAAGTCCCATCATTTAAGTACCTAAACTTCACAAATAAATACGACGTACACTTATGCCATCCGCATTCGCCTCGATGTCCCCTCGTGCACCGTTAGGTTAGGTAACTAACGACAGAGCGGGGCAGGGCTAGCGCGGGTGTAAAACATAAGTAGCGTCTATATAATATATCATATATACTATATACTGTATGTATCACAGAACATCACATGATCACATCACAGATATCGCAGCAGAAGAATCATATGAAAAATTGGATATACTAGGACGTCCGTGTTTTCAATACGAGCCAGTATAAAACACGGATTCCACGGTCGTGATGAATAGCCAAACCCACACCCCTAGACCCCTACGAGAGCGGCAAGCAACCCTACCAATTCTAGAGTTAGGAGACCCGGACTCGACTCCTCGAATTGGTCTCCCACTGGAATCCAGAACCCGGTTACTTGTGCCCTCCTCCTTGGATCTATCCTAGTGCGGAAAAGTAAATAATATACAAAAGGTGACAACTTCCGCAACCTGGAAGCGCCCCAATAAAAGAATATTACATACAAGTTTTTTACATGAATGAAAATGAAAAAACACTCATCTCACATAAAAAACCCCTGGCTATTCAAACACGACGATCCAATATAACATATCCAGCAACACATAACATCACATGTCATCAAGGTAAGTAAATATGCGCATCCCAATTGTCGTTGACATATAGCAACGAAACCGGCGATATCACATATTACACTTACGGTCACAGAAAAGAAAGTGTAAAACTACAACAGTTGGAATCCGCAACCTCCTCAGACATCGCATGCCTGACCAAATGAATTACTTAGACATCGCATGCCTAAAAATTATAAACCCCGAATTTTAGTCTCAAAATCGAAAACACTTTTCAATATCAAGTCGGGCAATTCAACAGGATTCCCGACATTCTGATCGAATGCTCGTCGCAAACTTTAGTAGGTGGCCGCACCCCCGACGCCGTCGACAAAGTGCACCAAGGCGGAACACCGCTGCCGCGAGCACCCGAACGGATGCTTTCGGCGACGGGGTTCTCCTACAGTCACTTGGTCGGGGCAATGGAGTGAGGCTGTCTATTAAGTTTACCCGGCGAGTATCCGCGTACGCTACGTGATTGCTACGGACTTTTGATCACATCAAAATTCTGTGGCAACCGATCATGTGAGACTAAACTGCTATGTTTATAACATTCATTCAGTTATCTCATAACTACTTGTGAATTCCAATTATTGTATCACATTCCGGGTAAATAGAAAATGCTAAACTTTTCGATCGAACAATCGAACACCCAAGTTTTCCCGATACAGCTCAACACATGAAATAAGTTTAACAACATTCAGTTCGTGCCTCAGTACCAACGGTCCAGCCGTAGAAGGGTTAAGCCAACGCCTCACATGTGGCACGCCGTACTGCCCCAAACCCGAAGGTTCAAAGGGCAGTTCAAGACGGTCACATAATCGAGTTAAGGATTGTTGTCTTCTAGAGGGTCCATCGAGTTACTTGCACTACTTAGAACGTCGTTAAACTACGGAAAAATCCAACAATTGGAAATTTCCCGGCAGGGGAAAAAGTGGGTATTTATATCCGGTCGAACTTTTTAACATATTCAACAAATTTATCCGGAAAGCCACACTGACAAAATTTGACAATCCGATCGAAACACCGAGTTCCCAAATCAACCCAGAAATTTCAACTCTTTAATAAATATTAAAAATTCCCAGGAAAACCAGCACTGCCAAATATGAGTTACTGCGCCAAATTCAATGTAAGATAGGACAAAATAGCCGTGGAGCCGCCGCACGAGCCACGCTTGTGCCGCGGAACCGCGGCAGTTTGATGGAATTAGGGTTACGAATTGCACAGTTACTCTTAGATTTTCCTGCTGATATTTCTGCATATTTTTAATATGGAAAAATCCCCGAAATTAAAAATGTACAGAGAGCATATTTAGGGTTGGGTTTTCGGGTCGTTTGGACTTCAAATTCCGTCAGGACTTCGCCTAAGGCTCTAGCTAGGCTCTGATACCACTGTAGGGTTCCTAGGCACGCTAAGGAGGTCTCACAAGGCATCAACCATGCCAATTTCAAAAAATCTAGGTGCCGAGAAACCCGACTACGGATCGTTGGTTAGAAATCTAGGCGAAAATGAAATCTAGTTAACAACTTAACAAAAAGGAAACGGAAATACAACCTTTGTAGATCCGGTCCACCACCTCCTAGGCTCCGTGATGAAGTCCCCTTGTTGTCCAAACTGAATCCCGGACTCTAGCATCGGCTTCATCGAAAAAATGAGCGGAATTGGTCGTCGGCTTCAATGTCGAAGATGATCTACGTCCAAGCTCCACAAGATCAAACTCTCACTTCAACAAGTCATGAATCTTGTGAAGAGAACACCCTATACTACTTGGCAAGAGGTAGAGGATGAAGAAATAGGAAGTGGGTTCACTTTAGAATTGGATTTCTCACTTGTTTTCTCAAGTTGCCATTGAACTAGAAAGCTTTTCTTTTTCCTAGTTCTTGACGAAGAAGAAGAAAGATATGATAAGTTGAATAATAAAAAATGAATAAGAATTAAATCTTATCATACTTTTAACCTTAGTTAAGTGTAGAGAAAAGACCATGGTTAATGGAATGGTTACGGTTAAGGATAAGAACAAAAAAGGAGACTAAGTCAAACCTTCATGAATGTTCAACTAGCAAACAAATAATGCCACCATTTCATCATTTATCTTTTCCAAAATAAAAAGATAAATAAAGAAATAGATAAATAAGTAAATGACTAAACAAAACCCTAATCATTAGTTTAAACCATGGTTTGATTCTTTACACTTAACCAAGTAAGCATGTATCATCAAACATGATACAAACATGTGCACAAAAGTATATCACATATACAACTTGCACAATTCAAGTGAGAAAATCCATTTAAAGTGAACCGATACTAGTTAATGCAAAGTAATATATCAAATATATATAATTATACATTAAACCATTAAATCAACACTTGATTTAACGATCCGGTCATATCGCATATAACCGAGTAGTATCCAATGTATCGGCTTATCGAATCAATACCTGATTCGATAACTAGGTTATATCGCATACAACCAATCGATACATTCATCGCGAGAATAGAATACGGTATCACATACACGCATTATTCTCGGTCCCGCACATATCTCATATGCGCTCCTATTTCGTTTCGCTTGAACCAGGAAACCTTTGTGTAGGACTCTAAAGACTCGTCAATACGCCGGCAGCAGGTGATGATCATATCAAACACACACAAGCCGCAAGCGGTCTGCTAAACGTAACGGCCACCCGGGTATTGAGCGATCAGAAGATCGACGAGCAAGCCCGCTCACACTCCTGTGAATCCAACCAGTAACACTTACCGTATAGTCCGGTCTGTCCATCTGATATGTCGCATATCTCGCCTAGGGGTGGTAAACGTCAGACCCCAATAGCTCGATAAGTCGTGTCGATATGAGGTCTATAACATTTCGAGAAACTACTGGTAACACTTACCAGTAAATCTCAGCAACCCTGGCCAGGGATTTCCTGTTATTGCCAATCGAACACAGCGCAACATCAACCCCCTATACCGGGAGAGACGAATCCCCTCCTATCGCTCATTGCCTCCATAAGACTCAGGACTGTACCCAAAAACCACCGTTTTGCACGCCCTCTTGGATGTGGTAAGATGGAAATCAAAGTACAGTGGGAACCACACAAGACTCTATGACGATCTCGGGTCAACAGACTACTTTGTACCAGTGTCACCTGAGAACTGCCATCTGACGTTAGGTATAATACCATCTGGGAGTTCTCGGCGAGTCCGTCCAGTGTACCCAGTCTCTACTGAGCACCCGTATATCATCTCTGATGTCAAACACCAATGGATATGGGATCATCCATCGCCTATCTGTATGGGTCGAGAAGGTATACGCTAGTCTACTCTGGTATATCGATGCCCTGTCTCGATACACCCACGACTAGGGACTTTGAAGGATGTACTTATAGACTACCATGTCCCCACTAGTATGATCCGCATCATAGTCCAGGTAGTCAAGTACACATCCTAAGGGCTTTACCAACATGTAACAGAGAGACAATCAGTATACACGTTAAGGTAAAGAGCAACCAGATAGCATACTATCATGTCGAGCAAGAAAGTCCTCCCTATATATGTCCCAGCATCCACTACAATATACATCCAATGTACAGTAATGGCCTCTAGGGCATACATATAACTAACAATATGATCTCATCACAGAACATTGCAGCAGAAGAACATATATGAAATATTGGATATACTAGGACGTCCGTGTTTTAATACGAGCCTGTAAAAAACACGGATTCCACGGTCGTGATGAATAGCCAAACCCACATCCCTAGACCCCTACGAGAGCGGCAAGCAACACTGCCTATTCTAGGGTTAGGAGACCCGGTCTCGACTCCTCGAGATGGTCTCCCACTGGACCCTAGAACCCGGTTAATCGTGCTCCCCGCCTTGGGTCTACCTAATGCGGAAAAGTAAATAATATACAATGGTGACATCATCCTCAGCCCGGAAGTGCCCCAATAAAAGAATATTACATACAACTGAATTTTACATGAATGAAAAAGAAAAACTCTCATCTCATATAAAACCCCCGGCTATTCAAAAACACGACGATTCAATATAACATATCACAGCAACATATAATATCACATATCATCAACGTAAGTAAATATGCGTATCCCAATTGTCGTTGATGTATAGCAACGAAACCGGCGATACACCACATATTACACTTACGGTCACAGAAAAGAAACTGTAAAACTACAACAGTTGGAATCCGCAACCTCCTTAGAGATCGCATGACTAACCAAATGAATTCCTTAGACATCGCATGACTAACAATTATAAACTTCGCATTTCAGTCACATTATCGAAAAATCTTTTCAATATCAAGTCGGGCAATTCAACAAGGTTCCTGACAACCTGATCGAATGCTCGTTGTAAACTTTAGTAGACGTCCGCACCCCCGATGCCGTCGACGAAGTGCACTAAGGCGGAACACCGCTGCCGCAAGCACCCGAACGGATGCTTTTGGCGACGGGGTTCTCCTACAGTCACTTGGTCCTGGCTATGGGGCGTGGCTGTCTATTAAGTTTACCCGGCGAGTATCCGCGTACGCTACGTGATTGAGACGGATTTTTGATCGCATCAAAATCCCGTGGCAACCGATCATCTGAGACTAAACTGCTAGATTTATAACATTCAAATTAGTTATCTCATAACTACTTGTGGATTCCAAATATTGTATCACATTCTAGATAAATAGACAATGTTAAACTTTCCGATCGAATAAACAAACACTTAAGATTTCCCAAATAGTTCTCAACACTTTAAATTAGTTTTAAAACATCCATCACATGCCACAGTACCAATGGTCCAGCCGTAGAAGGGTCAAGCCAACGCCTCACATGTGGCAACGCCGTACTGCCCCAAACCCTAAGGTTCAAAGGCAGTTCAAGACGGTCACATAATCGAGTTAAGGTTTTTGTTCTTCTAGAGGGTCCACCGCGTTACTTGCACGACTTAGAACGTTCTTAAACTACGGAAAAATCCAACACCTGGAAATTTTCCGGCAGGGGAAAAAGTGAGTTATTGATATCCATTCACACTTTTTAACACGTTCTAAAAATTACCCGGACAAACTAAACGAAGTTATACTTTCCGATCGAATCAACGAGTTCCCATTACAACCCAGAAAACTCAACACTTGAGTAAATTTAAAAATTCCCAGAAGCATGCAAGAACACCTACGGAAATTACTGTAGGAAAATCTAACCATAATTACACTGTACGGCCGCGGAACTGCCGCGCGACCCATGTTCATGCCGCGGTTCCGCGGCGCCTTGAGCGAATTACGATGTCATTTTTTATAGTAATCCATATAATTCCATGCTGAATTTTCTGAGCAATTTTAATACGAAAAAATCAACATTTTTAAAAAATTTCCAGAAACTAGGTTTTATCGGGTATTCGGAGTTCGATCGGACTTTAAACTTCGCCTAAAGCTCTAGCTTGGCTCTGATACCACTGTAGGGTTATTAGGCACACTCACAAGGGTCTACAAGGCATCAACCATGCCCGATTTAAAATTTACCCGTGGCGAACAACCCTAACCACGATCTTTAAACTAGAGATTAGGCGAAATAAAGCATGTTAAACACTTTAACATCTAAGAGTTTGGGATTACAACCTTTGTAGTCCGGTCCTTCACTTCATAAGCTCCATGTTGAGGTCCCTTTGCAGCGATCATCGAGTATCCGTACTCTAGAGAGGCTCCACGAAGAGAAAAATGCAAGATTGCTTCCGATCTTCGATAACAAAGATAATCTACCTTGAAGTTTCATTAACACAATCTCTCACTCACTAAATGAAGTGAACACCCTAATCTAATTGGCAAGAGTAGATTAGGATGATGAAGTAGGAATTTAGCTCTCATTTATTTTCTTTAACTCACTCATTTTCATCACTTCATAAAAAAGCTAGAAAGCTTTCCATGAAAGAAGAAGAAAGAAGAAGAAGATATTTTTCTTTTGTGATGAACAATGAAAGTCAAGTGTGAGGTTAGAAATGCAACCATGGTATATGTAACCCTTGTAGAGATTTAACTAAGGTTAAAGGGTTAGGTTGGGTTAAACAAATATCTTGCAAAATATCAAAACAAATATCTTTGCACTAAAAAAAACAAAACCTTCTAGAAAGTTCTAGAAAAGATTAATCCAAATCAAACCTTAACCATGTTTAATATCCATTAAACATGTTGCATTAATAAAATTAACATGTTACAATATTATATATCACATATGCAATATTTATTGTAACAAAATAAAATAATACATTTAACATATATCGCATATATATCAATGTATTACCCGAGTGAGAAAAAGAATCTTTTAGTGAGCTGATATCAGTTAATGTAATTTAATATATCAAATATATAATTATACATTAAATTATAGAATCAACACTTCATCCGATAATCCGGCTATTTCACAAATAACCGACTAATATAATCTGTATCAGTTCATCGAATCAACACTTGATCCGATGACCCGGCTATATCACATATACTCGGCCGATATCTCATATCGCGAGAATCTAATACGGTATCACATACACGTATTGTTCTCGGTCCCGCACATATCATATATGTGCTCCTACTCCGTTTTGCCTCAGCCAAGAAACCTCTGTGTAGGACTCTAAAGAATCGTCAATACGCCGGCAGTAGTTGATGATCATATCAAACACCCACAAGCTGTATGCGGCCAGCTAAACGTAACAGCCACCCAGATATTGAGCGATCAGAAGATCAACAAGCAAGCCTGTACTTTCTCCCGTGAATCCAATCAGTAACACTCTCGTACAGTCCAGTCTCTTCGTCTGATATGTCGCATATCTCACCTAGGGGTGGTAAACGTCAGACCCCAGTAGCTTGATAAGTCGTGTCGATATGAGGTCCATAACAATTTGAGAAACTATTGATAACACTTACTAGTAAATCTCAGCAACCCTGGCCAGGGATTTCCAGTTATAGCCAATCGAACACAGCGCAACATCAACTCCCTATACCGGGAGAGACGAATCCCCTCCTATCGCTCATTGCCTCCATGTGATTCGGGACTGTACCCAAAAGCCACCTTTTTGCACTCCCTCTTGGACGTGGTATGATGGAAATCAAAGCACAGTGGGAATCACACAAGACTCTATGACGATCTCGGGTCTACAGACTACTCTGTACCAGTGTCACCAGAGAACTTCCATCTGACGTGAGGTGTAATACCATCTGGGAGTTCTCGGCGAGTCCGTCCAGTGTACCAGTCTCCACCGAGCACCTGTACGCCATCCTTGATGTCAAACACCAATGGATATCGGATCATCCATCGCCCATCATATGGGTCAAGATGCGTATACGCTATTCTACTCTGGTGTATCGATGCCCTGTCTCGATACACCCTCGACTAGGAACAGTTATAGGATGTACTCGTCGACTACCGTGGCCCCACTAGTATGATCTCATCATAGTCCTAGTAGTCGAGTACATATCCTAAGGGCTTTATCAACATGTAATATAGAGACAATCAGAGTACATGTTAAGATAAAGTGTAACCAGATAGCATACTATCATGTCGACGAGAAAGTCCACCCTATATATGTCCAAGCATCCACTACAATATACAACGCATGTATAGTAATGGCCTCTAGGGCATACATATAACTAACACAGTGGTACCGCCCAGCACAGCTGGAATTCAGCCTTTTTCGCAAGTCGGCTTTTGAGGAGAGGATGTCAAGGATTCTTGGCTTTCATTTGTGATACCGGTGTAGGGTTCCTAGGCACTCTAATGAGGTCTCACAAGACATCAACCATGCCAAATTCAAAAATTACAAGTGCCGAGAAACCCTAATACGGATCGTTAACTAGATTTTTAGGCGAAACATGAAACTAGTTAACAACTTAACTAAAAGTGAGAAGCTACAACCTTTGTAGATCCTGTTCTCCACTTCCTTAGCTCCACGTAGACGTCCTCTCCACTGACCGAGTCGGATCTCGGACTCTAGCATCGGCTTCATCGGAGAAATGAGCGGACAAGTCGTCGGCTACGATGCCGAAGATGATCTACGTCGAGGTTACACAAGATCAAGCTCCAACTTAACCAAGTTGTGAAACTTGTGAAGAAAACACCCTATACTACTTGGCAAGAGGTAGAGGATGAAGAAATAGGAAGTGGGTTCACTTTACAATTGGATTTCTCACTTTATTTCATCACTTGCCATTGATGAGGCATGTTTTTCTTTCTTGTGAAGAAGAAGAAGAAGAAGAAGAAGAAAGAATATGATAAAGTGTTTTTTTTGAATAATTGAAAAAGAATTGATTCTTATCATATTCTAACCTTAGTTAAGTGTAGAGAAGAGACCATGGTTAGTTATGATGGTTACGGTTAAGCAAGAGACAAGAATGGTGGACTAGGTCAAAGTTTCATGAAGCTTCAACTAAACTACAAATAAAGCCACCATTCTTTTCTTATCATTTCCAAAATGAATAAACAAATAAACAAATGAATAAGAAAAACCCTAATCATCAACTTAACCATGGTTTAATTCTTTACACTTAACCAAATAAACATGTATCATCAAACATGATACAATCGTGTGCACAAAAGTATATCACATATACAACTTGCACAAATCAAGTGAGAAAATCCATTTAAAGTGAACCAATACTAGTTAATGCAAAGTAATATATCAAATATATAATTATGCATTAAATCATTAAATCAACATTTGATTTAACGATCCGGTCATATCGCATACAACCGACTAATGTCCAATGTATCGGCTTATCGAATCAATCCTTGATTCCATAACTAGGTTATATCGCATACAACCAATCGATACATTCATCGCGAGAATGAAATACGGTATCACATACAAGCATTATTCTCGGTCCCACACATATCTCATATGCGCTCCTATTTCGTTTCGCTTGAGTCAGGAACCTCTGTGTAGGACTCTAAAGACTCGTCAATACGCCGGTAGCAGATGATGATCTTATCAAGCACCCACAAGCCGCAAGCGGTCTGCTAAACGTAACCGCCACCCGGGTATTGAGCGATCAGAAGATCGACGAGCAAGCCCGCTCACACTCCTGTGAATCCAACCAGTAACACTTACCGTACAGTCCGGTCTCGTCGTCTGATATGTCGCAAATCTCGCCTAGGGGTGGTAAACGTCAGACCCCAATAGCTCGATAAGTCGTGTCGATATGAGGTCTATAACAGTTCAAGAAACTACTGATAACACTTACCAGTAAATCTCAGCAACCCTGGCCAGGGATTTCCGGTTATAGCCAATCGTACACAGCGCAACATCAACTCCCTATACCGGGAGAGACGAATCCCCTCCTATCGCTCATTGCCTCCATGTGATTCGGGACTGTACCCAAAAGCCACCGTTTTGCACGCCCTCTTGGACGTGGTAAGGTGGAAATCAAAGCACAGTGGGAACCACACAAGACTCTATGACGATCTCGGGTCAACAGACTACTCTGTACCAGTGTCACCAGAGAACTGCCATCTGACGTAAGGTATAATACCATCTGGGTGTTCTCGGCGAGTCCGTCCAGTGTACCCAATCTCCACTGACCACCCGTATATCATCTCCGATGTCAAACACCAATGGATATAGGATCATCCATCGCCCATCTTCATGGGTCGAGAAGGTATACGCTAGTCTACTCTGGTATATCGATGCCCCATCTCGATACACCCACGACTAGGGACCTTGAAGGATGTACTTATGGACTACCATGTCCCAACTAGTATGATCCACATCATAGTCCAGGTAGTCAAGTACACATCCTAAGGGCTTTACCAATATGTAACAGAGAGACAATCAGTGTACACGTTAAGCTAAAGAGTAACCAGATAGCATACTATCATGTCGAGCAAGAAAGTCCTCCCTATATATGTCCAAGCATCCACTGCAATATACATCCTATGTACAGTAATGGCCTCTAGGGCATACATATAACTAACAATCTCCCACTTGCACTAGGGCCATCTGTAGCAGTGGTTGAAGTATCTCATACTCAACCATCGCATAAAAGTCTCGCTCTGGGAATAGGCCTTCGTGAGTGGATCCACCGTGTTATCCTCTGAGTCTGCTCTCCTAACCTCGATCACCCTGGAGATCAACTATCTCCATGATCAGGTGATACTGCCTCAGAATACGTCTGGGTCACTGATGGGACCGGGGTTCCTGGCATAAGCCACAACTCCATTGTCACACAATGGCAGGAACCAAGTTCATCTCATGAACCTATATACACCCAAACTGCCTCTTTGGTAGCATCTTAAGTAGCGATGTATCTAGCCTTTATCGTCTAGTATGCCACGGTATTTAGCTTGGAACTCTTCCAACATACCATCCCTTTACTGAAGGTAAAGACAATGCCTGTGACTGACTTTCAGTCATCTTTATCACCCTGGAACCCTTCCAGTGATTCTCCCCAGGACCAATTGATACCATCTCACTACAACTAGTGAGAATCCAAACATCCAATTAAATCTAACTCATAGATCCAAAACTCAGGATTTAGGAGGTATCATTTTGATCCTATACGGAGAATCTTTGTGATAAGCGGAGATTGATCGAGCGTAGCATAGGAAACTCCTTCCCTATCAAGAGTATGTCATCCACGTACTCTACGAGGATCACTACCATACTCCCTACTATCTTTTTGTTTATACAAGGTTCATCTAACATTTTGATGATGTCAAACTCTTTGACTATCTATCAAAACAGATGTTCCAACTCCGCGATGCCTGCTTTATCAAATAAAACATCTTGCACAGGTTTCCGCTGCTCCCACTGTCTACGAGGTCCACTGGCTGTGTACTTATAGACTCCCTCTTCTAAAACATCATTTAGAAAAGCTGTCATGACACCCAACCACGAGATATCGTAGTCATGGTACGTAGCCGTGGCAAGTAGGATCTGGATGGACTTAAGCATAGCCATTGAAAAAAGGTTTCATCATTATCCACGCCTGGTCTATGACGAAAACCTTTAACAAGTCTAACTTTGAAAGTCTCAAACTTTCCATCTACACCAAGTAATCTTCTCAAGATATACTTGCTCCTGATGGGGATTTAACCCTTCAGATATAGCAGCCAAAGTCCATACTTTGCTAGTGTATATGGATTCCATCTCAGATCGATAAACATCCAGCCATTCTTATAGAGTCTCACTCCTGATGGCCAGCTCGAAACTAGTTGGGTCATCATCTCATGATGCAATCCTCGCTCCCACTGTCATAGAGAAACCGAAGTATCTCTCAGGTGGGTGAGGAACCCTACTAGATCGGCGGAGAGGCTGAGGTTCGTTGGAATCTACTGAATCCTTCAGTTCTACCAAATCATCAGCTGCAGTTTGTATAGCTGGAACGTTTCCAGTTCTACATAACAGACGTTGCCTCGAGCTTGTCCGGATTTTGCTTTTAGACATAGGCTGGACAACCCCAAATCTTAACTAACTTAAGATATGGGCTCTTCCCTTTCCATATCACATATGAAGTGGTAGGCATCTGATTTGATCGGGACCCTATTCAATAGGTATGCATCTTCATAAGTGCATAACTCCCTAAAGGAAACAGGTAACTCAGTAGTACTCATCATAGAGCACACCTTATCATATAGGGTGTGATTGCTCTGCCCCGATATACCATCGTGCTATGGTGTATACGGAGGAGTAATGCTGAGAGAGAATCCCATTCTCCTTTAGAATAGACCAGGATTTCCGTGCACAAGTATTCTCCTCCCTGATCTCATCATAGGACATAATACTTATACCCGTATTTTGGTTCTCTACTTCTCGCTTATATTCTGTGAATATCTCAAAAGGTTCGGACTCATGTTTCAACAGGAACATATGACTGAATCTTGAGAGATTATCAGAGAATATAATGAAGTATAAAGAACCAGTCTTGGCATGTGTAGACAGGGGACCTACATACATCAACATGTATCATCCCAAGAGTTCACTAACTCTTTCTCTGTTTCCAATAAACGGAGCTATGGTCATTTTATCTTTGTGACATGACTGGCAAGTTTTATAAGATCTAAATTCAAACTGATTTAAATATGCATCTTTATGTAACTTCAACTAGTCGGGTCGCATTGATATGACCAAGTCTACAATACCTCAAGAAGGATCCATTCATTTCTAAACTCTTCCTCTTGTGTGTGTTCTGTATACTAAGAACTGTAGTTTGATTTAGAACATTAATGCTTTTAGATAACGTGCCTGAACCGATCAACTTTTGATTAAGGAAATATCCAGAACATTATCCAACAATATAAAATTTTATCGTTTCTTTACTAATAAAGAGACAGATAAGATTTTGTATATCAGGTTCGGTATCTAATAACATTCGTTCAGAATCAATGTATTACAATACAGGGTGACAGTGACCAACAGACTTGGCTGCAACACTTGCCCCGTTTTCTGCCTCATGAAACTTATCACCCGTTCTCAGTTTTTCTACCCTTTTGTAGTCTTATGTAACAGATTACATATCTGGGATCCTGATCCGGTATCATATACCCAGGATTCAGAGGATACTGAGAAACAGTTCTTTGTAATGAACACACCCGAAGATGATGCATCAACATGCACTCTCTTCGTTTGGGCGGCATGGGAATCTTGGTATTCCCCTATTTCCTGCTCTGTCTTATTACAATTATAAGTTGGAGCGGGACCAACATTCCCCAGCTCAGTATAACAAGCGGGTTCGGTCAATAATCCGTATTATTATCTTGATTAAGGCGTGATATGGTCGCTACTTGGAGAGAGAGAGAGAGAAGAAAACACTCAACGTGCGCTCTTGCAAGATCAGATTGGTTATTATTTTATCTAATCAGGATGGCTCCCACTGCTTTTTATCAAATCTTCCTTCAAACCCTAAAAAGAAAGACTAGCCGGGATTAATTACATACTACAAGTTCGCCAATCTTTCAGCCAGGCCAGTGTCGTTACTTTGAGGGAGGTCCCCCGTGCTTTCGGACGAACCTAATTAATGTAAACCTCGTTTTCCCAGAGGCGTAACCTCGTTAACACCTTTCTAGACACCGACTTGATCGGCTAATTGTAATGTGTAAAACTCTCCCAGGAGTAACTCTTACTCGCAGCGGGTATCGGGATCCAACTATCTCATAGAAGGTATGCAATCTCATTGCAAATTTCAACATTTGAAATTCCCGATAATATTTTGCCCCTAGCACCTATATGACCTTAACATAGTTAACAAATCATAAGTGCTAGTCAAGTTCAACCCGTCACTTCCCGATTGAATTAAACCCACCCGCACGACCGTTAACATAGTCAACAAAGTCGCACGACTACCCTAATCCAATCGCATCATATACTTATACAGATAAGCACTAATTTGCTACCGCACACTACGCCTTAACATAGTCAACAAACGTAGCACGAATACTAACTAGTACTTATCTGAAATGACGGAGGGCTACGACAGGTTTTTCTGAAAACCTATTGCGTAATGAACTTGTTATCGTTGTAGGATCGAATGAATTTTGAAATGGAGTGTTTTTGAGGCTTTTCTAGTTTTGCTAAAGGAGTCACTCCCGGTGAAGGGATCGTCGGTCCTTTCCTCGTCGAATGAGGTGCGGGATATATCATATATATCACTGTGCAAAGCAGAACTCTTAAAAGCAATCAAAAGACAAACCGAGTGTGTAGCATCTGCCAGTTATTGCTAAAGGAGTCACTCCCGGTGAAGGGATCTCGGTCCTTTCCTTATCGAATAAGGTGCAGGATATATCATATATACCGCTGTGCAAAGAAAGAACTGTAGCTACCTGTTTTGTTTTAGAAATTCGATTCCACAACATCTTAGGGTTCTTTTGTTTCATTAATCAAATTAATGAAGTCCCATCACTTAAAATACCTAAACATCACAGATAAATACGACGTACACTTATGCCATCCGCATTCGCCTCGATGTCCCCTCATGCACCGTTAGGTTAGGTGACTAACGGCAGAGCGGGGCAGGGTTAGCGTGGGTGTAAAACATAATTAACGCCTATATAATATATCATATATACTGTATCTATCACAGAACATCACATGATCACATCACAGATATCGCAGCAGAAGAATCATATGAAATATTGGATATACTCGGACGTCCGTGTTTTCAAAACGAGCCAGTATAAAATACGGATTCCACGGTCACGATGAATAGCCAAAACCCACACCCCTAGACCCCTACGAGAGCGGCAAGCAACCCTACCAATTCCAGAGTTAGGAGACCCGGACTCGACTCCTCGAGTTGGTCTCCCACTGGACTCCAGAACCCGGTTACTTGTGCCCTCCTCCTTGGGTCTATCCTAGTGCGGAAAAGTAAATAATATACATCAACGGTGACAACTTCCGCAACCTGGAAGTGCCCCAATAAAAGAATATTACATACAAGTTTTTACATGAATGAAAATGAAAAACACTCATCTCACATAAAAACCCCCGGCTATTTAAACATGACGATCCAATATAACATATCCAGCAACACATAACAACACATGTCATCAACGTAAGTAAACATGCGTATCCCAATTGTCGTTGACATATAACAACGAAACCGGCGATATCACATATTACACTTACGGTCACAGAAAAGAAAGTGTAAAACTACAACAGTTGGAATCCGCAAACTCTTTAGACATCGCATGCCTAATTCAATGAATTCCTTAGACATCGCATGCCTAACAATTATAAACCCCGCATTTTAGTCTCATTATCGAAAACACTTTTCAATATCAAGTCGGGCAATTCAATAAGATTCCCGAAAAACTGATCGAATGCTCGTCGCAAACTTTAGTAGGCAGCCGCACCCCCAATACCGTCGACGAAGTGCACCAAGGCGGAACACCGCTGCCGCGAGCATCCGAACGGATGCTTTCGGTGATGGGGTTCTCCTACAGTCACTTGGTCAGGGCTATGGGGTGTAGCTGTCTATTAAGTTTATCCGGCGAGTATCCGCGTACGCTACGTGATTCCGATGGACTTTTGATCGCATCAAAATTCCGTGGCAACCGATCAAGTGAGACTAAAGTGCTGTGTTTATAACATTCATTCAGTTATCACATAACTACTTGTGAATTCCAAATATTGTATCACATTCCGGATAAATATAAAATGTTAAACTTTCCGATCGAACAATCGAACACCCAAGTTTTCCCGATACAGCTCAACACATGAAATAAGTCTAAAAACATTCAGTTCGTGCCTCAGTACCAACGGTCCAGCCGTAGAAGGGTCAGGCCAACGCCTCACATGTGGCACGCCGTACTGCCCCAAACCCTAAGGTTCAAAGGGCAGTTCAAGACGGTCACATAATCGAGTTAAGGTTTGTTGTCTTCTAGAGGGTCCATTGCGTTACTTGCACTACTTAGAACGTTATTAAACCACGGAAAAATCCAACACTTGGAAATTTCCCGACAGGGGAAAAAGTGAGTATTTATATCCGGTCGAACTTTTTAACATATTCTAAAAATACCCGGAAAGCCACACTGACAAAATTAGACAATCCGATCGAAACACCAAGTCCCTAATACAACCCAGAAAATTCAACTCTTGAATAAATATTAAAAATTCCCAGAAACACCAACAATAAAATACAAGAATTACTGTGCAGAAAAAATGTCTGAAGAGACCAAATTGCCGCTGAACCGCCGCATTAGGCATGCATATGCCGCTGTTCCGCCGCACTATTATCGATTCAGAGCTCCCGTTTTATACAGTAATTCTTAGAATATTCTACTGAGTTTTCTGCATATTTTTAATTCTCAAAAAACCACGATTTTCAAAAAAGTACAGAGAGCATTTTTGGGTTTGGGTTTTGGTTCGATCGGACTTTTAATTCCGTCTACGCATCGCCTAAGGCTCTAGCTAGGCTCTGATACCACTGTAGGGTTCCTAGGCATGCTAATGAGGTCTCACAAGGCATCAACCATGCCAATTTCAAAAATTACAAGTGCCGAGAAACCCTAATACGGATCGTTAACTAGATTTTTAGGAGAAACATGAAACTAGTTAACAACTTAACTAAAAGTGAGAAGCTACAACCTTTGTAGATCCGGTTCTCCACTTCCTTAGCTCCACGTAGACGTCCTCTCTACTGACCAAGTCGGATCTCGGACTCTAGCATCGGATTCATCGGAGAAATGAGCGGACAAGTCGTCGGCTACGATGCCGAAGATGATCTACGTCGAGGTTACACAAGATCAAGCTCCAACTTCACCAAGTTGTGAAACTTGTGAAGAAAACACCCTATACTACTTGGCAAGAGGTAGAGGATGAAGAAATAGGAAGTGGTTTCACTTTACAATTGGATTTCTCACTTTATTTCATCACTTGCCATTGATGAGGCAAGCTTTTCTTTCTTGTGAAGAAAAAGAAGAAGAAAGAATATGATAAGGTGTTTTTTTTTTGAATAATTGAAAAAGAATTGATTCTTATCATATTCTAACCTTAGTTAAGTGTAGAGAAGAGACCATGGTTAGTTATGATGGTTAGGGTTAAGCAAGAGACAAGAATGGTGGACTAGGTCAAAGTTTCATGAAGCTTCAACTAAACTACAAATAAAGCCACCATTCTTTTCTTATCATTTCCAAAATGAATAAACAAATGAATAAGCAAAACCCTAATCATCAACTTAACCATGGTTTAATTCTTTACACTTAACCAAATAAACATGTAACATCAAACATGATACAATCGTGTGCACAAAAGTATATCACATATACAACTTGCACAAATCAAGTGAGAAAATCCATTTAAAGTGAACCAATACTAGTTAATGCAAAGTAATATATCAAATATATAATTGTGCATTAAATCATTAAATCAACACTTGATTTAACGATCCGGTCATATCGCATACAACCGACTAATGTCCAATGTATCGGCTTATCGAATCAATCCTTGATTCGATAACTAGGTTATATCGCATACAACCAATCGATACATTCATCGCGAGAATGAAATACGGTATCACATACACGCATTGTTCTCGGTCCCGCACATATCTCATATGCGCTCCTATTTCGTTTCGCTTAAGCCAGGAAACCTCTGTGTAGGACTCTAAAGACTCGTCAATACGCCGGTAGCAGATGATGATCATATCAAGCACCCACAAGCCGCAAGCGGTCTGCTAAACGTAACGGCCACCCGGGTATTGAGCGATCAGAAGATCGACGAGCAAGCCCGCTCACATACCTGTGAATCCAACCAGTAACACTTACCGTACAGTCCGGTCCCGTCGTCTGATATGTCGCATATCTCGCCTAGGGGTGGTAAACGTCAGACCCCAATAGCTCGATAAGTCATGTCGATATGAGGCCTATAACAGTTCGAGAAACTACTGATAACACTTACCAGTAAATCTCAGCAACCCTGGCCAGGGATTTCCGGTTATAGCCCATCGTACACAGCGCAACATCAACTCCCTATACCGGGAGAGAGGAATCCCCTCCTATCGCTTATTGCCTCCATGTGATTCGGGACTGTACCCAAAAGACACCGTTTTGCACGCCCTCTTGGACGTGGTAAGGTGGAAATCAAAGCACAGTGGGAACCACACAAGACTCTATGACGATCTCGGGTCAACAGACTACTCTGTACCAGTGTCACCAGAGAACTGCCATCTGACATAAGGTATAATACCATCTGGGAGTTCTCGGCGAGTCCGTCCAGTGTACCCAGTCTCCACTGAGCACCCGTATATCATCTCCGATGTCAAACACCAATGGATATGGGATCATCCATCGCCCATCTTCATGGGTCGAGAAGGTATACGCTAGTCTACTCTGGTATATCGATGCCCCATCTCGATACACCCACGACTAAGGACCTTGAAGGATGTACTTATGGACTACCATGTCCCCACTAGTATGATCCGCATCATAGTCCAGGTAGTAAAGTACACATCCTAAGGGCTTTACCAACATGTAACAGAGAGACAATCAGTGTACACATTAAGGTAAAGAGTAACCAGATAGCATACTATCTTGTCGAGCAAGAAAGTCCTCCCTATATATGTCCAAGCATCCACTACAATATACATCCTATGTACAGTAATGGCCTCTAGGGCATACATATAACTAACAACCGAAGCCACATTGGGTTGTTGGAACGGGTTCCTATCGTGCGAGGGTTTCCGACGCTGTTCCAGATGAGCCGGCGAAGCTTAATGAGCCTAGGGATCAGCTGCAGAGTTGCAAGATAGGTGGGACTTATACGTCCAATTGTTTCGCTTTGGGGAGGTCCTATTCTGTTCGTCAGGGAGAAAGACTACAGTTTGAGGTTGTGTGTTGATCGATCATCAATTGAACCGAGTTACGGTGCGGTTAGGCACCCTTTACCTCGCATTGACGATTTGTTTGACTTGCTCCAGAGTGCGAGACATTTTCTAAGTTTGTTTGGGATCAGGTCATCATTGGTTGCTGGTTCCGAGTGATGACATTCTGAAGACGGCTTTGTTAGTGTATATGCCCTAGAGGCCATTACTGTATCCTACTAGCTTGTATATTACTTGATGGAAGCTTGGGATATTCACAGTTGTATAGACAATCTTGCTCAAACTGGTAGTATGCTACTTGGTTTGTCTCTACTTCAATATGTGCATGTGTTTCTTTTAGCATATCGCTTATATATACATATTAGTAGAGCCCTTAGGATCTTTGCTTGATTACCAGCGTTGTGATGGCGCTCACACTCGTGGGGGCTGGGTAATCCATAAGCACATCCTTATACAGGTCCCTAGTCGTAGGACTATCGAGACAAGGCATCGATACTCCGGAGTAGACTAGCGTATGTGCTTCTCATCCCAGCGGGGGAGACGGTCTGTCCCACAGCCGTCAGTACGTCGTACTTGAGATAGTATGCGGGTGCTCGTTAGGTTACGAGTACACTGGACAGGACTCGTCGGGAACTGTTGGTTGGTATTATACCTATCGTCAGTTATCAGTTCCCAGGTGACATGAGTACAGCATAGTCCGCCGACTTGACACTGTCACTTCTCCTCGAGTGTGTTCCCACTGTACTTAGATTACTACCCTACCACGGCTCAAAAGAGTCGTGCAAACAGTTAGTAGTTGGGTGCAGTCCCGAAGCACTTGGAGGCAGTGACGGTTAGACAGGATTCGTCTCACCCGGTATTGGGGGTTGACATCGCGTTGTGTCTAGGAGAGCCATTACACAAGTAGTCCCTGGCCAGGGCAACCGAGATATACTGGTAGGTTTCCAGTGTTATCTCAGGGTGTTCTGGGCTTCACTCTGACACGACTTGTACCGCTATTAGGGGACTGACGTTCACCGCCCCCCTAGGCCCGCCATGCGATGTATCAGACGAACAGACCGGACTGTACGGAGATTGTCACATACAGGCTCAGTAGGAGTTCGGATGGGTTTACCTCATCGGCCTTCTTATCGACATCTACCTGGGGAGCGTTACGTACAGCTAGTGCCGCTTGCGGTCTGTGGTTAAACCCACTGCCAGCGTAGTGTTGAGTCTTTAGAGTCCCACACAGAGAGTTTCCCTGCACTGAGCGAAAAGTGTAGAGGCCATATAGTTTTACGGCAGGGCTACGATCACTTACGTGCACTTGTGTGCGTATGCTGTTCTGGCAGGCAATACTAGTGCGCTTTGGTTTAAGCCAGATCCTATTATTGCACAGATGGATTTGATTTGTCTTCTGTGCATTCACATTCTACGGAATGCGGATGTGGGTATGTATGCACAGTTTTAAGGAGCGATGAAGGAAGTGGTGCCCCATTAGGGTTTTGGCAGTTGGTTCGGGCAAACCCATAATGTGGCACACTCATTAGGGTTTTGACAGTTCGTTTGGTCAAAACCGTTATGAGCCGGAGGCATTGTTTACTAATCCTTTTAGTGATAGATTAGTGATGGCTAATTGCATTGACCATTTGACCACTTAGACCCCTCTTGACTTTGTTGACCCGTTGACCGTGTTGACCATTGACCTTCAAGAGGGATCTACACACTTCTTTTATTTTCTTTTTATTTCTTGTGTTATGATAATGGTCAAATCAATGTGCCATCAAATCTTTCATGATAGGATTAGTAATGATGATTATTGTGTATTATTGCTACCATGGTTCATTTCATTTGGCTTAATACTTTTCATTATTCTATTCTCATTCTCTCTCATGAAGTGAGAAGAAAAAGAAAAGCTCCATAGTTGCAAACTTTCTCCTTCTTCTTCTTCCTCTTGATCTCTTCTTTTGATCTCATGTGTTGAGAGAAAAAGAATCCACAAAGACAAATACATCCATACATCTCCTCTACACATTCTAAGGCATTTAGATTAGCAACCTCCTTGACCTAGTTGCCTTGGCTTGAGGCGAAGCTTAATGTACAACTCTCGGGTGGATCGTCTTCGACTCAAGAAGGCCGCGGAGGTGCCCAAGGTCCGGATCGACGCTTGGAGCTTGGATGGATGAGTGGGACAGCGGGATGAAGACCTGAAGGACCGGTTCCGTGAGGTATACTTCCTACAGCATAGTAGCTAAACCTCTAAGTGTTTACTAGTTTCTAGTTTAGAAAAGATCCGACTTTTAGTCCATGTTGCCTTGCGCCAAAATCATTGTTTTTCGCCGTTTCCGCCTCCCCGTAAGAACCGGGGTGAGCAGCGTGGACTTACAGTGGTATCAGAGACTGGCGAAACATAAACTAGTAAGTTAGCAAAGTGTTAAGAACATCGATCGGAAAAAGGTCGCAAAACACATCCGCAAAACCACAACTTTCTGTTGATTTTTTTTCTGCTCTAAAAATAAAAAATCATACTTCAAAAATCGTCTCAGGGTTTTGTGAAAACACTACAGAAAAACGATCCTGTGATTTGATCAAACGACCGCGGTTCCGCAGCAATGACATGCTCATTGCCGCGGTTCCGCCGCTGTTCTGACTCGGCACTGGATCAGGTTTGGTGCAGTGTTTTAGTTTGGATGTTTTGGGATTTTTAATACATGTTTTTTTCTTCCCAGATTTTCCAGAGAGCAAATTGACTTTTGGGGTGGTTAAAAATGCTTATTTTGATCGATATTCCGTACTCTTTGGCTAATGTATATTATCTGTGATGTAATATATGTATTGAACATCCGCTAATCTTTATACGTCGATTAGTGGGGGTTATACATATCTGTGATCTGTAATGTTGATGGTTTGTGTATATGAACTCGGTGGATTGTCGCGGATGAATAGCCGGGAATGGGTGTGAGATGAGAGTTTCTTTTTCTTTCATTCATTGTAAAATATGTAAATTGATGTAATATTATTTGTTTGGCCGCACAACCGGATCGGGGTTGTAGCCGTCATTGTATAATTTCTTTTTACTGTTTTTGCTCCTAGGATAGACCCAAGGTGGGGTGCACAAACTACCGGATATCTCGAATTGCCGAGTAGCCTACTCACGGTGATGAGGGAGGTTGCTTCGCTTCGGGTACTTGGCAGGTAGTTTGCCGCACCCGTAGGGGTCTAGGGAGGGGTTTGGCTATTCATCGCGACCGTGTAATCCGTTTTTCGTTGCAGTCTCGAACGAATCGCGGATTCCTAGTATATCCAAAGTGTTCATCTGTGATCTGTAATGTCTATCATTGCTATATATTTATATATGATAACTATTTAGGCGTTGCTTATGTTTTACAGCCGCGCTATCCCAGCCCCCGCTCTGTCGTTAGTTAAGTAACCTAACGGGTGATGACGGGGCCCCGTGGCGAATGCGAATGGCATAAGCGTACGTCATATTTTGGTTGTTTTCTGCAATGGTAGGATTAAATGATGAGACGCATTAAAAGAACTAATGCAAGAAAATAAACCAAGTAAAAGTCGTTGGAACACTTTGAAAACCACTCGGTTCTTTTCAAAAGCAAGCATTTTAAACGCGGAGCTTGAACCACTCCTTTTAAAAGCTATCTCGTTCCATCGACTATATCAAGTTCACTACGTTCACGGTTTCGCCAAAACCATCCGTATCCCTCCGTCGTTTCATATGAATATTCAACAGTATTCAAGCTGTGTTTGTTGGCCTTAGTCAAGACACAGTGTTTGGTAGCTGGTGGGTATTCATATGTTGCATAGATAGAATGCGTTGGTTTGGGACAGTCGTATTGCTTTGTTGGCCATAGTCAAGGGTAAATACGGGTGGGTTCAAATTAACCTGGATAACGACGGGTAGAACTTGACATGTGACTTATGATTTGTTGGCCTTAGTCAAGGTCATAAGAGCATGGGGCAAAAATCCACATCGGGAGTTTCAAAAGTACTGAAACTTGCTAGCGCTGCATACCATTTGGAGTGTGATGATTCTGGTAGGATTCCTTCGGTTTTATCACGCGATGATATTTGGATCCTGATTCTACTGTGAGTATATGCTACTCCTCGAGAACTTTCTCACTTAACGATCAATGCTATAAACCAAGTAGGTGTCTAGAAAGGTGTTAGCGGGGCTACGCCCCCAGGGAAAAGAGGTTCTTAAATTAAGGAACTTCGCGAAAGCGTTGGAAAACCTCCCTCGAAGTACCGACACTGGGCTGGCTGAACGGTTAGGCAAGTATTGTACGGTGAGAAAGATCCCGACTAATTCTTCCTTTGTGGTTTGAGGAGGGATTCGAGAGACAGTGGGAGCCATCCTGTTTAGATAAATTAAAAACCAATCTCAACTTGCAAGAGTATCATGCTAAGTGTTTTCTTCTCTCTCTTAATTGCAGCGACCCAGTGACCGCACCTAGGTTACATCTAGATAATAAAATGACTGAATCTGACTGTTATGACTGGCAAAGGTCTGTGCAGATGTCCATTGCCCAGGACAAGCTGGGACACCTCTTGACTGATCCAACCCTTGCCGTCTCAGGTCCAGTTTCCCCTGTCACGGATATTGATATTCGTAGGACATCGGAAGAAGACTGTGCGAAAGCCAAGTGCCTCGTGTTAACCTCAGTTGATGGTATATACCAGAGGCAGCACGAGAAGATGGACTCAGCTTCTATCTTCCTCCATAACAAAGTTTTATATGGAGAGCAATCTCGTATCGCAAGATATGAGACCTCGAACGAATTGCTTCCAGTGAGGTTGGCTATCAGGTCATCTGTAGGGGGCAACGTCCTTACAGAGACCAGCTCTTTTGAGCTCTCGGACCTGAAGACCACATTGAAGAACGGGTCAGATGCTGACTCAGTTCAACAGTCTCTACCCACTTCCCTAAAGGAAACTAGGGAAGTAGAAAGAAAGGGAAGGGCAGAAGTTTCAGGAACAGATGTAGTAAAAGAAGGATGTTCCTATTGTTACGGGAATGAACATGGGCAGAAGGATTGCAGGGCTTGTAAAGCCAGTAGCCAGAATTCGAAGCATGTTGTGGCTTCGGCTTCGGGTGTGTTTGTGATAGAGAACTGTATGTCAGTTAACCCTACTTCCTGAGTATTGGATACCGGATCAGGATCTCATATCTGTAATTCGTTACAGGCTTTGAGAAACCGTAAGGTTATCAGGAAAGGTGATATGACTCTCAGGGTTGCTAACGGAATGAGCATGTATGCTGAATCCGTAGGGGAATATCATCTAGGACTGACAACTGGCCAGATATTGATTCTGCGTGACTGTTTTTATATACCAGGTGCGACTTGTAACATCATATCTGTATCCTTACATTCTATGGAAGGATATGATTTTACTTTTGTAAGCGATGTAGTAAACATCCACCTAAATCAAGTACTGATTGGGTCAGGTACATTCAAATACGGTATATACGTTTTGAATCAAGCTCAGGTCTTCAGTGTCCAGAACACACTTAAAAGAAAGTCTCCGGAATTAAATCAGGCTTTCTTATGGCATTGTAGACTGGGTCACATTAATGAGACACGGCTGACAAAGTTACATAAAGAAGGATACTTGGATCCGTTCGAGTACCAGTCTTATGCCACTTGTGAATCTTGTCTCATGGGAAAGATGAAAAAGACTCCGTTCACTGGACACGGAGAGAGAGCAAGCGAGCTCTTGGGACTCATACACAGTGATGTGTGTGGTCCAATGTCTACACATGCGCGAAGTGGTTATTCATATTTCATTACTTTCACAGATGATTTCTCTAGGTATGGGCATATCTTCTTGATGAAGCACAAATCCGAGGCCTTTGAGAAATTTCAGGAATACAAGAATGAAGTTGAAAAACAAACAGGCAAGAGTATCAAGACACTGAGATCTGATCGAGGTGGCGAATACTTGAGTGCCGAGTTTCTGGGCTTCTTAAAAGAGAATGGAATTCTCTCTCATCTTACTCCTCCATACACACCACAACACAACGGTGTATCGGAAAGGAGGAATCGAACCCTATTGGATATGGTTCGTTCCATGATGAGTAAGGCTGAGTTGCCGCGATCCTTCTGGAGTTATGCACTAGAAACAGCTGCATATCTTTTGAACCAAGTTCCTACTAAGTCAGTGCCTACCACACCATATCAGATGTGGAGTGGGAAGAAACCCAGTCTTAAACACTTTAAGACATGGGGGTGTCCAGCTTTTGTCAAAAAGCAGCATGCGGACAAGCTCGAGGCACGTTCAGTACAGTGTAAGTTTGTGGGATACCCAAAGAACTCCAAGGGGTATCTTTTCTATTACGCAGAGGAACAAAAGGTTTTTGTTTCTCGTCATGCCCGCTTCTTGGAAACTGAGTTTTTGGAAAATCAGATAAGTGGGAGCGCAATAGAACTGGAAGAAATTCCAAAACCACAAGCTATTACTGAAAGCTTAGTAGAACCAGAGGGTTCGAAAGAACAGGAAATCCCAGTGCCACTCCGCAGGAGTAGTAGGCAGTCTCATCCGCCCGAGAGATACTACGATTTTCTCATTGACGGGGATAGAGAGGATTGCACTATGGATTATGGTGAGCCTACTAGCTTCCAGCAAGCCATCCAGAGCGGCGACTCGGTAAAATGGCTGGATGCAATACGGGCCGAGATAGAGTCCATTTACACCAACAATGTTTGGACTTTGGACTTTGCTCCAGAAGGGGTAAAACCCGTAGGCTGCAAATGGATCTTCAGAAAGAAGATTGGTGTAGATGGGCAGGTTGAGACCTATAAAGCTAGACTTGTAGCAAAGGGTTTTCGTCAAAGACCTGGTTTGGACTATGACGAGACCTTTTCTCCAGTGGCTATGCTGAAATCCATTCGGATCCTTCTTGCCATTGCTGCCTTCCACGATTATGAAATCTGGCAGATGGGCGTAAAGACGGCTTTCCTAAATGGAAATTTGGAAGAGTGCGTCTATATGGATCAGCCGGAGGGATTCATTCAGAGTGGGAGCAGCGGTAGAGTGTGCAAGTTGCTCAAGTCCATTTATGGACATAAGCAGGCATCGCAGAGTTGGAACATCTGCTTTGATGATACTGTCAAAGAATTCGACTTTATCAAAAACCCAGATGAACCATGCATTTACAGTAAGATTGTAGGGAGAACTGTAGTATTCCTCTTCTTGTACGTGGATGATATTCTCCTAATAGGAAATGATATTCCTATGCTACAGTCAGTCAAAGGATTCTTGTCGCAGAGGTTCTCCATGAAGGACCTGGGCGATGCCAACTACATTCTGGGGATCCAGATCTATCGTGATAGATCTAAGAGGATGTTGGGACTTTCACAGTCAAGGTACATCGACACCATACTGAGAAGATTCAGTATGGAAGATTCCAAGCGCGGTAATTTACCGGCTTGTCACGGGATCACCCTCTCCAAAGAGATGTCTCCCAAGACTGATTTGGAGAGGGATCGCATGTCTATTATACCCTACGCTTCTGCGGTAGGCTCTATAATGTATGCGATGTTATGTACCAGACCAGATGTAGCATACGCATTGTGCGTTGTAAGCAGGTATCAGTCAAACCCAGGGGAGAAACACTGGATAGCGGTAAAGAACATTCTCAAGTACCTGAGAAGGACTAAGGGGATGTTCTTGGTGTATGGCGGAAAAGACCTCCAGCTTGAGGCTTTTGCTGACTCCAGCTTCCAGAGTGACAAGGATGACTCCAAGTCCATGTCGGGTTATGTATTTACCCTCAATGGAGGGGCGGTTTGCTGGAAGAGTTCCAAGCAGGAGACCGTTGTTGACTCAACTATGGAAGCAGAGCACATAGCTGCTTGCGATGCCGCAAAGGAAGCTGTCTGGATGAAGAAGTTCCTCACGGAGCTTCAGGTGGTTCCTACCATTGTTGATCCAATACCGCTGTATTGCGACAACAATGGCGCTATAGCTTTAGCAAAGGAACCCAGGTCCCATCAGAAGTCCAGGCACATTTTGAGGCGGTACCACCTGATCAGGGAGATCGTAGATCGCCGGGAGATCGAGGTGAAGAGAGTAAATACGGAGAACAACACTGCAGATCCACTCACGAAGGCCCTACCCCAGACTCAGTTCGAGCGGCTGATCGAGATGATAGGTCTTCGATACGCCAGTACATGGCCTTAGTGCAAGTGGGAGAATGTTAGTGTATATGCCCTAGAGGCCATTACTGTATCATGCTATCTTGTATATTACTTGATGGAAGCTTGGGATATTCACAGTTGTATAGACAATCTTGGTCAAAATGGTAGTATGCTACTTGGTTTGTCTCTACTTCAATATGTGCATGTGTTTCTTTTAGCATATCGCTTATATATACATATTAGTAGAGCCCTTAGGATCTTTGCTTGATTACAAACGTTGTGATGGCGCTCACACTCGTGGGGGCTGGGTAATCCATAAGCACATCCTTATACAGGTCCCTTGTCGTAGGACTATCGAGACAGGGCATCAATACTCCGGAGTAGACTAGCGTATGCGCTTCTCATCCCAGCGGGGGAGACGGTCTGTCCTACAGCCGTCAGTATGTCGTACTTGAGATAGTATGCGGGTGCTCGTTAGGTTACGAGTACACTGGACAGGACTCATCGGGAACTGTTGGTTGGTATTATACCTATCGTCAGTTATCAGTTCCCAGGTGACATGAGTACAGCATAGTCCGCCGACTGGACACTGTCACTTCGCCTCGAGTGTGTTCCCACTGTACTTAGATTACTACCCTACCACGGCTCAAAGGAGTCGTGCAAACAGGTAGTAGTTGGGTGCAGTCCCGAAGCACTTGGAGGCAGTGACGGTTAGACAAGATTCGTCTCTCCCGGTATTGGGGGTTGACATCGCGCTGTGTCTAGGAGAGCCATTACACAAGTAGTCCCTAGCCAGGGCAAGCGAGATATACTGGTAGGTTTCCAGTGTTATTTCAGGGTGTTCTGGGCTTCACTCCGACACGACTTGTGCCGCTATTTGGGGACTGACGTTCACCACCCCCTAGTCCCGCCATGCGATGTATTAGACGAACAGACCGGACTGTACGGAGATTGTCACATACAGGCTCAGTAGGAGTTCGGATGGGTTTACCTCATCGGCCTTCTTATCGACATCTAACTTGGGACCGTTACGTACAGCTAGTGCCGCTTGCGGTCTGTGGTTAAACCCACTGCCAGCGTAGTGGCGAGTCTTTAGAGTCTCACACAGAGAGTTTCCCTGCACTAAGCGAAACGTGTAGAGGCCGTATAGTTTTACGGCAGGGCTACGATCACTTACGTGCACTTGTGTGCGTATGCTGTTCGGGCAGGCAATACTAGTGTGCTTTGGTTTAAGCCAGATCCTAGTATTGCACAGATGGATTTGATTTGTCTTCTGTGCATTCGCATTCTACGGAATGCAGATGTGGGTGTGTATGCACAGTTTTGAGGAGCGATGAAGGAGGAGGTGCCCCATTAGGGTTTTGGCAGTTGGTTCGGGCAAAACCATAATGTGGCACACTCATTAGGGTTTTGACAGTTCGTTTGGTCAAAACCGTTATGAGCCGGAGGCATTGTTTACTAATCCTTTTAGTGATAGATTAGTGATGGCTAATTGCATTGACCATTTGACCACTTAGACCCCTCTTGACTTTGTTGACCCATTGACCGTGTTGACCATTGACCTTCAAAAGGGATCTACACTCTTCTTTTATTTTCTTTTTATTTCTTGTGTTATGATAATGGTCAATTCAATGTGCCATCAAGTCTTTCATGATAGGATTAGTAATGATGATTATTGTGTATTATTGCAACCATGGTTCATTTCATTTGGCTTAATCCTTTTCATTATTCTATTCTCATTCTCTCTCATGAAGTGAGAAGAAAAAGAAAAGCTCCATGGTTGCAAACTTTCTCCTTCTTCTTCCTCTTCTTGATCTCTTCTTTTGATCTCATGTTTTGAGAGAAAAAGAATCCACAAAGACAAATACATCCATACATCTCCTCTACACATTCTAAGGCATTTAGATTAGCAACCTCCTTGCCCTAGTTGCCTTGGCTTGAGGCGAAGCTTAGTGTACAACTCTCGGGTGGATCGTCTTCGACTCAAGAAGCCCGCGGAGGTGCCCAAGGTCCGGATCGACGCTTGGAGCTTGGATGGACGAGTGGGACAGCGGGATGAAGACCCGAAGGACCGGTTCCGTGAGGTATACTTCCTACAGCATAGTAGCTAAACCTCTAAGTGTTTACTAGTTTCTAGTTTAGCAAAGATTTGACTTTTAGTCCATGTTGCCTTGCGCCAAAATCATTGTTTTTCGCCGTTTCCGCCTCCCCGTAAGAACCGGGATGAGCAACGTGGACTTACATGCTTTGTGTGCGCTACGGGCAGTATGAGTTTTGGTGGTGTCGTTGGACTCACCAATGCCCTAGCATCATTTAAGGATGTGATGAACCAGATTTCTTCGGGCCGTTCCTCGACCAGTTTATTGTTGTGTTAGTGATGACATTCTGGTCTTTTTCAATGTATCGTGAGGAACTTGAACAACACTTGAGGATTTGCTTGCAGACATTGGGAGAGTAACAGCTGTTTGCTAAATTCTCGGAGTGTTCCTACAGGCTTGATTGTGTTGACTTCCTAAGGTCATGTGGTTACGGGAGACAGTTTCGTACGGACCCGAGGAAGATCGAGGCCATACAGCTTTAGCCCAGACATGTAGCAGGGACGGAGGTCCGCAGCTTTTGGGCTTAGCCGGTTTTTACCCCCGTTTCATGCAGGATTTCTTGCGTAGCGCTGCACCGTTGACCGGGTTGACCAGGAAGGGTGTTTCATTTTCTTGGACTGTGGTATGCGTGTGGAGTTTTCTGCAGTTGAAGACTCGGTTGACAACTGCACCAGTTCTTTCTTTGTTTTCTGGACCGGGTGACTTTGTTGTTTAACTGTGACGTTTCGCGAGTGGGGCTCGATTGTGTACTGATGAGGCATTTTAGAGTTATTGCTTTTGCTTCCAGACAGTTGGAGGAAGTACGAGCAGGATATCCCATTCATGATCTGGAGATTGCCGCGGTGGTCGGGCGTTGAAGTTCTGAGGACACTACTTGTGCGGAGAGTCGTGTCAGATTTTCACGGGCCACCAGAGCATAATGTACATCTTCCTGCAGCGGGTTTTGATTGTTGAGACAGCGTCGTTTGTTGGAGCTTGTGAAGGATTGTGATTGTGAGATCCCTTAGTTACCGTGGCAAGGCGATTGTCGTAGCTGATGCGTGAGTCGTAGGCCCGTGGTTAGCTTGTCCTAGTTATACACAGTTCTGAGATAGTCTTTTGGAGATTTATAGTTCTAGTGCGATCGTTGAGTATAGTTTGAGTTCGCTTCTACTGAGGGGACAGCTTGCTCATGTTCGCGCCCGTCCACTTTTCCTTAATCGCTTTCGCGAGGCACGGCCCGCCGATGCTCGTTCGTCTGAGATTCTTGAGCATGTTACCGGGTAAAGTTTCGGAGTTCTTGATTTTTGATCGGGGTGTGCTACGTTCCGGACTCGTTTGTGTGTACCTGATACTGATAGGTAGAGACGCGAGGTCCCAGGGCAGGCACATCAGTCAGGTTTCTGTGTTCACCCCAAGTGCAACCAAGATGTAACGTGACTTGAGAGTTAGTTACGGGTGGGCAGGGATGAAGAGTGAAGTTTCGGATTTCGTTTCGTGGTGTCTGACTTGTTGCGAGCTAAGGTTGAGCATCTGAGACCGGCTGGAGAGTTGCAATCTTTAACCGTTCCGGAGTGGGAATGGGAGCAGGACTCCATGAATTTCGTTGTGGTGTCTACCCAGGGTTAGACAGGGTGTGACTCCATTTGGGTGTTTGTTGTCCGGTTATGCTCAGTTTGCTCAGTTGTTCTTTGTTAAGTTTGTGCGTTTGCACGGAGTTCCTTCATTCGTTGTATCTAATAGAGGCACCCCGTTCTCTACCCGTCATTGGCAGAAGCTTCAGGAATCCTTGGGTACTGGTTGAGCTTTAGCTCCGCTTTTCCATCTGTAGGCCGATGGTTTATGAGAGCGGACTATACAGACTCTGGAGGATAGGCTTGTGCGTACGTACTAAGTGTTTGTGGGCAGTTGGGATCGTCACTTGCCATTGTTAGGGTTCTCCTTCGATAGCTGTTATCAGGAGACATTCCAATTGGCAACCTTTAGGTTTTATTTGTTAGGTCGTGTCAATCACCAGTCTGTTTTGCTGACTCTGTGAGAGTAGGATTTTAGACCCATCTAGTCATGAGACTATGGAGAAGATCCAGTTGATTCAGGTCAGGATGAGAGCAGCCCAGTGTAGACAGTAGTCTTATGCCGACCGTAGTGGTTGCAGACTTGAGTTCGCAGTGGGAGATCATGTATTCCTACGGATTTTTCCTATGAAATGGCGTGTTGAGTTTTGGGAAGCTTAGTCCCAGAATTGTAGGTCCTTTTGAGATCCTTGAAGCGAGTTAGTACCGTTGCCTGTAATATGGCACTTCCGCCCAGATTTTTGAGTATTCACCATGTACTCCTTGTGTCGATACTTCGCAATTACCTTCATGACCTCTCTCACATGATTCAGCATCAGACCATTTAGCTTGGACGCGATCTTTCGTTCACCAGCAGCCGATAGTTTTAGTAGATCGGCAGGTGGAGGGACTTCGGTCAAGGGTCTTGCTATCTGTGAGGGTTCTTTGGTGTAGCCATCTAGTGAGGTGTGTTAGTTGTATGTGTGCCCTAGAGGACAGTATTGTACAGATGATGTATATTATATTGGATGCTTGGTCATATATAGAGAGGACTTTCTTGCTCGATATGATAGTATGCTATCTGGTTGCTCTTTACTTTAACATGTATACTTGTCTCTTTATACTGTCTTATAGTTACATGTTGGTAAAGCCCTTAGGATGTGTACTTGACTACCTGGACTATGATGTGGATCATACTAGTGGGGACATGGTAGTCCATAAGTACATCCTTCAAGGTCCCTAGTCGTGGGTGTATCGAGACAGGGCATCGATATACCAGTGTAGACTAGCGTATACGCTTCTCGACCCATGAGATGGGCGATGGATGATCACATATCCATTGGTGATTGACATCAGAGATGGTATACGGGTGCTCAGTGGAGACTGGGTACACTGGACGGACTCGTCGAGAACTCCCAGATGGTATTATACCTCACGTCATATGGCAGTTCTCTGGTGACACTTGTGCAGGTTAGTCTGTAGACCCGAGATCGTCATAGAGTCTTGTGTGATTCACAATGTGCTTTGATTTCCACCTTACCACGTCCATGAGGGCGTGCAAAACGGTGGTTTTTGGGTACAGTCCCGAGTCACATGGGGGCAATGAGCGATTGGAGGGGTTTCGCCTCTCCCGGTATTGGGGGTTGATGTTGCGCTGTGCTCGATTGACCATAACAGGGAAGTCCCTGGCCATGGCTGATTTAGAGATTTACTGGTAAGTGTTACCAGTAGTTTCTCGACCCGTTATGAGCCTCACATCGGCACAACTTATCGGTTATTGGGGTCTGACGTTTACCACCCCTAGACTTGATATGCGACATATCAGATGAGGAGACCGGACTGTACGGGAAGTGTTACCGGCAGGCTTTTACAGGAGTTGGAGCGGGCTTGCTTGCTGATCTTCTGATCGCTTAATACCCGGGTAGCCGTTACGTCCAGCTAGTACCGCTGACGGCTTGTGGGTGCTTGATGTGATCATCACCTACTGCCGGCGTATTGACGAGTCTTTAGAGTCCTACATAGAGGTTTTACTGGCTCAGGCAAAACGAAATTGGAGCGCATATTTGATATGTGCAAGACCGAGAATGATGCGTGTATGTGATACTGTATTCTATTCTCGCGACTTTTTGTATCGGTCGGTTATATATGATATAGCCGGGTTATCTAATCAAGTGTTAATTCGATAAGACGATACAACGGATGTTAGTCGGTTATATGTGATATGACCGGATTATTAAGTCAAGTGTTGATTTAATAATTTATTGTATAATTGTATATTTGATATAGTAGTTTACATTAACTAACACTTGTTCACTTTAGGGTTTTTCTCACATGAGCACAACTTTAATGTATATATGATATATATTAAAATTGTGTTTTCTTATTGTATCATGGTTGATGATACACATGACTTGGGTGTATGAGACTTACACTATGCTATAGATTATGTTTGGTTTTTATATTTTATGTAATTACAAAATTAGTGGAGGATTAGCACAATGCATGAAGCTTGTGGAAGCTTGTGGATGCATTGACTAATTCCACTAAATTTTTTTTTACTATGGATATTTCTTAACCCAACCATAATCAATTAGCTATGGTTATGGCTCTACAAGAGTTAGTATATGATACTCACTCACCATGGTTATCCTTCTCACTTGATCATTATCCTCATCTCTATCTTTAGTTCATCATCTTCTTCTTTGTTCAAGAGAAAAAAGCTTGCTAGGGTTTGATCAAAAGTGAGAAAGCTTGTGAGAAATAAAATTCTAAAGAGAACCCACTTCCTATTTCTCCATCCTCTACTAGAATAGCACTTTAGTTTAGGGTGTTTGCTTCACTAATTCTCAAGTTAGTGAAGTAGAAGCATGAGTTGGCATCCCCTCGACGTAGATCATCTTCGGCCTCGAAGACTTCAAGAAAGGACGCGTCTATCGCCTCGTAAAGCCATGCAAGGGTCTGGGAGAACCACGATCGCAGCGAAGGGACTTCAACAAGGAGCTATAGAAGTGAAGGACCGATCTACAAAGGTTTATTTCGTATTCACTTAGTTGTAAACTTAGTTTACTTGCATATGAAACCCTAATTTTCTAGCAACGATCTTGTTTAGGGTTATTCGGCACGGCTAAAATTTTAAACGGACATGTTTGATGCTTCCTTAAACCTTATTAGAGTGCCTAGTAACCATACAGTGGTATCAGAGCCTAGCTAGAGCATTAGGCGATGTGTTAACGAAGTTAAAACCCCGATCGAACCCGACAATGTCAAAGTTAACCCCCTCTCTGTACATTTTTTAAAAACTGTGTATTTTCAGAATTAAAAATACCTAAAAAAATCAGCAGGTAATTTTAAGGGTTACCATGAAAAACGAGCTCTCAAAGCCTCCACGTGGCCGCGGAACCGCGGTACTAAGCCACCATTTGCAGCGGTTCCGCGGCAAAGAAGGAGTATTGGGGACGGTTCTTCATGCAGTAATTTCCACTACCATTCCTGCATCTTTCTGGGTATTTTTATTGTGACTCATGTGTTGAGTATTTTTGGGGTTTATTTTGTAATAGTCGATTCGATCGGAGAATTTAATTTTGTTTTGTTATTCCGGATAATTTAGAAAGTATTAAAATGTTCGAACGGATATCATTAACTCAATTTTTCCCGGCACGAAAAACATTCAAGTGTTGAATTTTTCTCGGGTTTAAATCTTTCGGAAATACGTGCATGTGACACGATGGACCCTCTAGAAGTCAACAAACCTTAACTCGATTATGTGACCGTCTTGAACTGCCTTTTGAACGTTAGGGTTTGGGGCAGTACGGCGTGCCACATGTGAGGCGTTGGCTTGACCCTTCTAGGGCTGGACCGTTGCTACTGTGACGTATTCTGGAATTTTTGAACTCCGCTCAAGTGTTGAGCCATTTAGAAAATCTTGGGTATTTGATTATTCGATCGGAAAGTTTAATACTGTCTATTTATCTGGAATGTGATACAATATGTGGAATTCATATAGTTAGACATGAAATGTGAAGTATGTGATATTTCGGATTTACGATGTCTAAAGAGATTGTGGATTCCAAATGTTGTAGTTTTACACTTTCTTTTCTGTGACCGTAAGTGTAATATGTGATATCGCCGATTTCATTGCTATATGTCAACGACAATTGGGATGCGCATATTTACTTACGTTGATGACATGTGATGTTATGTGTTACTGGATATGTTATATTGGATCGTCGCGTTCTGAATAGCCGGGGTTTTTTTATGTGAGATGAGAGTTTTTATTTTCATTCATGTAAATTAAAATGTATGTAATATTCTTTTATTGGGGCACTTCCGGGATGAGGTTGATTTCACCTTTTGTATAATATTTACTTTTCCGCACTAGGATAGACCCAAGTAGGAGAGCACAAGTAACCGGGTTCTAGAGTCCAGTGGGAGACCAACTCGAGGAGTCGAGTCCGGGTCTCCTAACTCTAGAATTGGTAGGGTTGCTTGCCGCTCTCGTAGGGGTCTAGGGGTATGGGTTTGGCTATTCATCGCGACCGTGGAATCCATGTTTTATAGAGGCTCAAAATAAAACACGGACGTCCTATTATATCCAATATTTCATATGTTTCTTCTGCTGCGATATCTGTGATGTGATCATGTGATGTGATGTGATAAATACTGTATATAGTATATATGATATATTATATAGGCATTACTTATGTTTTACACCCGCGCTAGCCCTGCCCCGTTCTGCCGTTAGTTACCTAACTTAACGTTGCACGAGGGGACATCGAGGCGAATGCGGATGGCATAAGTGTACGTCGTATTTATCTGTGATGTTTAGGTGACTTAAATGATGGGAATTCATTAATGTGATTAATGAAAGAAAAGAAACCTAAAAGATGTTGTAGAATCAAATTTTTCAAAAAGGGTAGCTACAGTTTTGCTTTGCATAGCGGTATATATGATATACCCTACACCTTATTCGATGAGGAAAGAGCCGAGATCCCTTCACCGGGAGTGACCTATTTAGCAAAACTGGTAGATGCTACAACACTCGGTTTGTTTTTTAATTGCTTTTGGAGTTATGCTTTGCATAGTGATGTATATGATATATCTGCCACCTTATTCCATAAAGAAAGAGCCGAGATCCCTTCACTTGGAGTGACCTTTTTAGAAAAACTAATGAAAGCCTCAAAATCACTCCATTTCAAAATTCACATGATTCTACAACGATATCAAGTTCATTACGCAAAAGGTTTTCAGAAAAACCTGTCGTAGCCCTCCGTCATTTCAGATAAGTTGTATATAGTATTCGTGCTGCATTTGTTGGCTTTCGTCACGGTGTAGTGTGCGGTAGCTATATGCTGCTTATCTGCTGCATATGATGCGAATGGATTAGGGTAGTCGTACGGCTTTGTTGGCTTTCGTCAAGGGTCGTGCGGGTGGATTTAATTCAGTCAAGAAATGTACGGATTGAACTTGACTAGCGGGCTATGGTTTGTTGGCTTTCGTCAAGGTCATAGCACGTTAGGGGCAAAATATTATCGGGAATTTCAAGTGTTGAAATTTGCAATGAGATTGCATACCTTCTATGAGATAGTTGGATCCCGATACCCACTGCGAGTAATTGTTACTCCTAGGAGAGTTTTACACAGGACAATTAGCCGATCAAGTAGGTGTCTAGAAAGGTGTCAACGGGGTTACGCCTCTGGGAAAACTGAGGTTTACTTTAATCAGGTCCGTGCGAAAGCACGGGGAACCTCCCTCAAAGTACCGACACTGGCCTGGCTGAAAGATTGGCGAAATTGCAGGGTGTAATTAATCCCGGCTAATCTTTCCTTTTAGGGTTTGAAGGAAGATTTGATAAAAACAGTGGGAGCCATCCTGATTAGATAAAATAATAACCAATCCAATCTTGCAAGAGCATATGCTAAAGTGTTTTATTTTCTCTCTCTCCAGGTAGCGACCATATCATGCCTTAATCAAGATAATAATATGGATGTATTGACCGAACCCGCATGTTACACTGTGCTGGGGAATGTTGGTTCCGTTCTTTCTTATAAAAGTTATAAGAATGAACAGGATATAGGGGAATACCAGGATTCCCATGCAACCCGAATGAAGAAAGTACATGTTGATGCATTTTCTTCGGGTGTGTTCGTTACAGAGAACTGTTTCTCCATTTGCTCTACGTCCTGGGTATTAGATACCGGGTCAGGATCCCATATATGTAATCAGTTACATGGGCTTAGGAAAGGTAGAGAACTTGGAGAAGGTGATAAAGACATAAGGGTTGGAAATGGTGCAATTGTTGCAGCTAAAACCGTCGGGGAATATCACCTTGTATTGCCAACTGGTAATACATTGATTCTGAACGAATGCTATTTCATGCCGAACCTGATATGCAACATTATATCGGTTTCTTTGTTGAGTAAAGAGGGATATAATTTTGTATTACAGGATAATGTTATGAACATTTTCCTTAACCAAAAGTTGGTTGGATCAGGCACGTTGTGCAATGGTATTTATGTTCTAAATCAATCAACAGTTCTGAGCATAACAAACACACACAAGAGGAAGAGTTCAGAATTGAACGAATCCTTCTTGTGGCATTGTAGACTGGGTCACATCCATGCGACACGACTTGCTAAGTTGCATAAAGATGGATATTTGAAACCGTTCGAATTTTCATCTTATGACACTTGCCAATCATGTCTCAATGGCAAGATGACCAAAACTCCGTTTGCGGGACATGGATAAAGAGTTACCAAACTCTTGGGACTGATACAAAGTGATGTATGCGGTCCTATGTCTACACATGCCAGGGATAGTTCTGTTAGTTATATGTATGCCCTAGAGGCCATTACTGTACATAGGATGTATATTGTAGTGGATGCTGGGACATATATAGGGAGGACTTTCTTGCTCGACATGATAGTATGCTATCTGGTTACTCTTTACCTTAACGTGTGCACTGATTGTCTCTCTGTTACATGTTGGTAAAGCCCTTAGGATGTGTACTTGACTACCTGGACTATGATGTGGATCATACTAGTGGGGACATGGTAGTCCATAAGTACATCCTTGAAAGTCCCTAGTCGTGGGTGTATCGAGATGGGGCATCGATATACCAGAGTAGACTAGCGTGTACCTTCTCGACCCATACAGATGGGCGATGGATGATCCCATATCCATTGGTGTTTGACAACAGAGGAGATATACGGGTGCTCAGTAGAGACTGGTTACACTGGACGGACTCGCCGAGAACTCCCAGATGGTATTATACCTTACGTCAGATGGCAGTTCTCTGGTGACACTGGTACAGAGTAGTCTGTTGACCCGAGATCGTCATAGAGTCTTGTGTGGTTCCCACTGTGCTTAGATTTCCATCTTACCACGTCCAAGAGGGCGTGCAAAAAGGTCGTTTTTGGGTACAGTCCCGAGTCACATGGAGGCAATGAGCGATAGGAGGGGATTCGTCTCTCCCGGTATAGGGAGTTGATGTTGCGCTGTGTTCGATTGGCTATAACAGGAAATCCCTGGCCAGGGTTGCTGAGATTTACTGGTAAGTGTTACCGGTAGTTTCTCGAATTGTTATAGACCTCATATCGACACGACTTATCGAGCTATTGGGGTCTGACGTTTACCACCCCTAGGCAAGATATGCGACATATCAGACGATCAGACCGGACTGTACGGTAGTGTTACTGGTTGGATTCACAGGAGTGTGAGGGGGCTTGCTCGTCGATCTTTTGATCGCTCAATACCCGGTTGGCCGTTACGTTTAGCAGACCGCTTGCGGCTTGTGGGTGTTTGATATGATCATCACCTGCTGCCGGCGTATTGACGAGTCTTTAGAGTCCTACACAGAGGTTTCCTGGTTCAAGCGAAACGAAATAGGAGCGCATATGAGATATGTGCGGGACCAAGAATAATGCGTGTATGTGATACCATATTCTATTCTCGCGATGAATGTGTCGTTTGGTTGTATGCGATATAACCTAGTTATCGAATCAAGTATTGATTCGAAAAGCCGATACATAGGATACTAGTCGGTTATATGCGATATGACCGGATCATTGAATCAAGTGTTGATTTAATGATTTAATGCATATTTATATATTTGATATATTACTTTGCATCGACTAGTATCGGTTTACTTAAGATGGATTTTCTCACTCGGATGTGCACATTGTATATGTGATATACTTTTTGTACACTAGATTGTATCATGTTTGATGATACATGTTTACTTGTGATTGTGTGAAGATTGAACCATGGTTATATGAATGGCTAGGGTTATGATTATTTATTCATTCATTTATTTACATATTCATTTTGGAAATTATTTAAGGATGGTGGCTTATTTTGTTTTATGTTGAAGCTTCTTGAAGCTTTGATCAAGTCAACCATTCTTATCTCATCCTTAACCCTAACCATTCGAACTAACCTTGGTTTAATCTCTACACTTGACCATGGTTTACATTATGATAAGTTTTCATTTTCTTTTCATTTTTGATTAACTTATCATAACTTTTCTTCTTCTTCTTCCTTGAACTCAAGAAGAAAACCTTGACTTCATCAATGGTGGATTGATGAAATGAGTGAGAAATCCAATTCTAAAGTCTACCCACTTCCTATTTTTTCATCCTCTACCTCTTGCCAAGTAGTAGAGTGTGTTTCCTTCACAAGTTTTCAAGGCTCGGTGAAGGTGGAGCTTGATCTAGTGATGCTTCGTCGTAGATCATCTTCGGCACGTCGTCGATGACCTAGCCCGTCCATTCTCCGATGAAGCCGACGCTAGAGCCCGGGATCCGTCTTGGACAGCGAGGAGACTTTATTGCGGAGCCGTGGAGGTGGAGCACCGGATCTACAAAGGTTGTATATCCGTATTCTCATAGTTAAGTGTTAACTAGTTAGCCTTTTCGCCTAGTTTTGTAGCAAACGATCCGTAGTCGGGTCTCTTGGCACCTTGAATTTTCGAAATTGGCATGTTCGATGCCTTGTGAGACCTCACTAGAGTGCCTAGGATCCCTACAGTGGTATCAGAGCCTAGCTAGAGCCTTAGGCGAAGTCTAGACGGAATTTGAACTCCGATCGAATCAAAACCAAAACCCTAAAATTGCTCTCTGTCCTTTTTTGAAAATTGTGGATTTTTCAATATTAAAAATATGCAGAAAATCAAGCAGGGTTTTTTATGAAATACTGTGAAAAACGGAGACCTAACTCCGTCATAACGGCGCGGAACCGCGGCCTAAGCCCACGTGTAGCGGCGGTTCCGCGGCAATACTGTTGACTCTTTGACTCCTTTTTGCACAGTAATTCCTATTTTAATATGCTGAGTTTTCTGGGAATTTTTAATATGCAGTAAACAGTTGAGTATTTTGGGGTTGTATTGGGAATCGTTGATTCGATCGGATTATCGAGTTTTGTCTATGTGTTTTTCCGGATATTTTTTTTTTGAATATGTTAAAAAGTTCGACCGGATATAAATGCCCAATTTTTCCCCTGTCGGGAAATTTCCAAGTGTTGGACTTTTCCGTAGTTTAACGACGTTCTAAGTAGTGCAAGTAACGCGATGGACCCTCTAGAAGACAACAAACCTTAACTCGATTATGTGACCGTCTTGAACTGCCCTTTGAACCTTCGGATTTGGGGCAGTACGGCGTGCCACATGTGAGGCGTTGGCTTGACCCTTCTACGGCTGGACCGTTGGTACTGAGGCACGAACTGAATGTTGTTAGAGTTATTTCATGTATTGAGCTGTATCGGGAAAACTTGGGTGTTCGAATGTTCGATCGGAAAGTTTAACATTTTCTGTTTATTCGGAATGTGATACAATAATTGGAATTCACAATAGTTATGTGATAACTGAATGAATGTTATAAACGTAGCACTTTAGTCTCACTTGATCGGTTGCCACGGAATTTTGATGTGATCAAAATTCCGTCGCAATCACGTAGTGTACGCGGATACTCGCCGGATAAACTTAATAGACAGCCTCACCCCATAGCCCCGACCAAGTGACTGTAGGAGAACCCCGTCGCCAAAAGCATCCGTCCGGGTGCTCGCGGTAGCGGTGTTCCGCGTTGGTGCACTTCGTCGACGGTATCAGGGGTGCAGCCGTCTACTGAAGTTTGCGACGAGCATTCGATCAGGATGTCGGGAATCTTGTTGAATTGCCCGACTTGATATTGAAAAGTGTTTTCGATAATAAGACAAAAATGCGGGGTTTATAATTGTTAGGCATGCGATGTCTAAGTAATTCATTTGATTAGGCATGCGATGTCTAAAGAGGTTGCGGATTCCAACTGTTGTAGTTTTACACTTTCTTTTCTGTGACCGTAAGTGTAATATGTGATATCGCCGGTTTCGTTGCTATATGTCAACGACAATTGGGATGCGCATATTTACTTACGTTGATGACATGTGATGTTATGTGTTGCTGGATATGTTATATTGGATCGTCGTGTTTGAATAGCCGGGGGTTTTTATGTGAGATGAGTGTTTTTCATTTTCATTCATGTAAAAACTTGTATGTAATATTCTTTTATTGGGGCACTTCCAGGTAGCGGAAGTAGTCACCTTTTGTAGATCATTTACTTTTCTGCACTAGGATAGACCCAAGGAGGAGGGCACAAGTAACCGGGTTCTGGAGTCCAGTGGGAGACCAACTCGAGGAGTCGAGTCCGGGTCTGCTAACTCTAGAATTGGTAGGGTTACTTGCCGCTCTCGTAGGGGTCTAGGGGTGTCGGTTTGGCTATTCATCACGACCGTGGAATCCGTGTTTTATACTGGCTCGTATTGAAAACACGGACCTCCTAGTATATCCAATATTTCATATGTTTCTTCTGCTGCGATATCTGTGATGTGATCATGTGATGTTCTGTGATAGATACAGCATATAGTATATATGATATATTATAGGCGTTACTTATGTTTTACACCCGCGCTAGCCCTGCCCCGCTCTGCCGTTAGTTACCTAACCTAACGGTGCACGAGGGGACATCGAGGCGAATGCGGATGGCATAAGTGTACGTCGTATTTATCTGTGATGTTTAGGTACTTAAATGATGGGACTTCATTAATGTGATTAATGAAATAAAAGAAACCTAAGATGTTGTAGAATCGAATTTCAAAATAAAACAGGTAGCTACAGTTCTTGCTTTGCACAGCGGTATATGTGATATATCCTGCACCTTATTCGATAAGGAAAGGACCGAGATCCCTTCACCGGGAGTGACTCCTTTAGAAATAACTGGCAGATGCTACACCCCTCGGTTTGTCTTTTGATTGCTTTTAAGTGTTTTTGCTTTGCAAAGTGATATATATGATATATCCCGCACCTCATTCGACGAGGAAAGGACCGACGATCCCTTCACCGGGAGTGACTCCTTTAGCAAAACTAGAAAAGCCTCAAAAACACTCCATTTCAAAATTCATTCGATCCTACAACGATATCAAGTTCATTACGCAATAGGTTTTCAGAAAAACCTGTCGTAGCCCTCCGTCATTTCAGATAAGTACTAGTTAGTATTCGTGCTGCTGTTGTTTGGCATGCGTCAAGGCGTAGTGTACGGTAGCTAACTAGTACTTATCTGCTTGCATACGATGCGATTGGATTAGGGTATTCGTACGGCGTTGTTTGGCATGCGTCAAGGGTCGTGCTGGTGGGTTTAATTCAATCAGGAAATGACGGGTTGAACTTGTCTAGCAGACTATGGGTTGTTTGGCATGCGTCAAGGTCATAGCGAGCTAGGGGCAAAAGATTATCGGGAATTTCAAGTGTTGAAATTTGCAATGAGATTGCATACCTTCTATGAGATAGTTGGATCCCGAGCGGGTAAGAGTTACTCCTGGGAGAGTTCTATACATTACAATTAGCCGATCAAGTAGGTGTCTAGAAAGGTGTCAACGGGGTTAAGCCTCTGGGAAAACCAAGTTTACATTAATTTGGTTCGTGCGAAAGCACGGGGGACCTCCCTCAAAGTACCGACACTGGCCTGGCTGAAAGATTGGCGAACTTGTAGTGTGTAATTAATCCCGGCTAGTCTTTCTTTTTAGGGTTTGAAGGAAGATTTGATAAAAAGCAGTGGGAGCCATCCTGATTAGATAAAATAAAACCAATCTATTCTTGCAAGAGCGCACGCTGAGTGTTTTCTTCTCTCTCTCTCCTGGTAGCGACCATATCACGCCTTAATCAAGATAATAAAACGGAATATTGACCGAACCCGCTTGTTATACTGAGCTGGGGAACGTTGGTCCAGCTCCAACTTATAATTGTTATAAGACAGAGCAGGAAATTGGGGAATCCCAGATTTCCCGTGCCGCCCAAACGAAGAGAGTGCATGCTGATGCATCATCTTCGGGTGTGTTCATTATACAGAACTGTTTCTCAGTATCCTCCGCATCCTTGGTATATGATACCGGATAAGGATCCCAGATATATAATCTGTTACATAGGGCTACAAAAGGGTAGAAAAACTGAGAACGGGTGATAAGTTTCATGAGACAGAAAACGGGGCAAGTGTTGCAGCCAAGTCTGTTGGTCACGGTCACCCTGTATTGTAATACATTGATTCTGAACGAATGTTATTAGATACCGAACCTGATATACAAAATCATATCAGTCTCTTTATTAGTAAAGAAATGATAAAATTTTGTATTGTTGGATAATGTTTTGAGCATTTCCTATATCAAAAGTTGATCGGTTCAGGCACGTTATCTAAAAGCGTTGATGTTCTAAATCAAACTATAGTTCTTAGTATACAGAACACACACAAGAGGAAGAGTTCAGAAATGAACGAATTCTTCTTGAGGTATTATAGACTAGGTCGGATCAATGTGACCCGACTAGCTAGAGTTACATATAGATGCATATTTAAATCAGTTTGAATTTACATCTTGTGAAACTCGCCAGTCATGTCACAAAGATAAGATGACCACAGCTCTGTTTATTGGAAACAGAGAAAGAGTTAGTGAACTCTTGGGACTGATACATGATGATGTATGTAAGGTCTCCAGTCTACACATGCCAGGACTGATTCTTTATACTTCATTACGTTCTCTGATGATCTCTTTAGATTCAGACATATGTTCCTGTTGAAACATAAGTCCGAACCTTTTGAGATATTCACAGAATATGATTTAGAAGTAGAGAACCAAATTAAGGGTATAAGCATTATATCCTTTGATGAGATCAGGGAGGAGAATACTTGTGCACGGAAATCCTGGACTATTCTAAAGGAGAATGAGATTCTCTCTCAGCATTACTCCTCCGTATACACCATAGCACGATGGTATGTCGGGGCGTAGCAAATACACCCTATTTGATATGGTGTGCTCTATGATGAGTACTACTGAGTTACCTATTTCCTTTTGGGAGTTATGCTCTTATGAAGTTGCATACCTATTGAATAGGGCTCCAATCAAATCAGTTGCCTACCGCTTCATATGTGATATGAAATGGGAAGAGCTCATATCTTAAGTTAGTTAAGATTTGGGGTTGTCCGGCCTATGTCTAAAAGCATAATCCGGACAAGCTCGAGGCAAATACAGTTATGTAGAACTGGAAATGTTCCAGCTATACAGATTGCAGCTGATGATTTGATAGAATCAAGGATTCAGTAGATTCCAACGAACCTCAGCCTCTCTGCCGATCTAGTAGGGTTCCTCACCCACCTGAGAGATACTTCGGTTTCTCTATGACAGTGGGAGCGAGGATTGCATCATGAGATGATGACCCAACTAGCTTCGAGCTGGCCATCAGGAGTAAGACTCTGTAAGAATGGCTGGATGCTTAGCGATCTGAGATGGAATCCTTATACACCAACAAAATATGGACTTTGGTTGCTATATCTGAAGGGTTAAATCCCCATCAGGAGCAAGTATATCTTGAGAAGATTACTTGGTGTAAATGGAAAGGTTGAGACTTTCAAAGCTAGACTTGTTAAAGGTTTTCGTCATTGACCAGGCGTGGATAATGATGAAACCTTTTCCAGTACCTATGCTTAAGTCCATCCAGATCCTACTTGTCACGGCTACATACCATGACTACGATATCTGGCGGTTGGGTGCCATGACTCCTTTTCTAAATGATGTTTTAGAAGAGTGTGTCTATAAGTACACAGCCAGAGGGCCACGTAGACAGTGGGAGCAGCGGAAACGTGAGCAAGATGCTTTATCTGATAAAGCAGGTATCGCGGAGTTGGAACATCTGTTTTGATGGATTAGTCAAAGAGTTTGACATCATCAAAATGGTAGATGAACCTTGTATAAACAAAAAGGTAGTAGGGAGTATGGTGGTGATCCTCGTATAGTACGTGGATGACATACTCTTGATAGGGAAAGAGTTTCCTATGCTACGCTCGATCAATCTCCGCTTATCACAATGATTCTCCATATAGGATCAAAGTGATACCAACTAAATCCTGGATTTTGGATCTATGAGATAGATCTAAATGGATGTTAGGATTCTCACTAGTTGTAGTGAGATGGTATCAATCGATCCTGGGGAGAATCACTGGAAGTGTTCCAGTGTGATAAAGACGACTGAATGTCAGTCGCAGGCATTGTCTTTACCCTCAGTAAAGGGACGGTATGTTGGAAGAGTTCCAAGCTAGATACCGTGACATACTAGACGATAAAGGGAGGATACATCGCTACTTAAGATGCTACTAAAGAGGCTGTTTGGATGTATAATAGTTCATGAGATGAACTTAGTTCCTTCCATTGTGTGACAATGGAGTTGTGGCTTATGCCAGGAACCCCCGTCCCATCAGTGATCCAGACATATTCTAAGGCAGTATCACTTGATCATGGAGATGGATGATCTCTAAGGGATCGAGGTTAGGAGAGTAGACTCAGAGGACAACACGGCGGATCCACTCACGAAGGCCTATTCCCAGAAAGAGACTTTTATGGGATGGTTGAGTATGAGATACTACAACCACTGCTACCGATGGCCCTAGTGCAAGTGGGAGATTGTTAGTTATATGTATGCCCCAGAGGCCATTACTGTACATAGGATGTATATTGTAGTGGATGCTGGGACATATATAGGGAGGACTTTCTTGCTCGACATGATAGTATGCTATCTGGTTACTCTTTACCTTAACGTGTGCACTGATTGTCTCTCTGTTACATGTTGGTAAAGCCCTTAGGATGTGTACTTGACTACCTGGACTATGATGTGGATCATACTAGTGGGGACATGGTAGTCCATAAGTACATCCTTGAAAGTCCCTAGTCGTGGGTATATCGAGATGGGGCATCGATATACCAGAGTAGACTAGCGTGTACCTTCTCGACCCATACAGATGGGCGATGGATGATCCCATATCCATTAGTGTTTGACATCAGAGGAGATATACGGGTGCTCAGTAGAGTTTGGGTACACTGGACGGACGCGCCGAGAACTCCCAGATGGTATTATACCTTACGTCAGATGGCAGTTCTCTGGTGACACTGGTACAGAGTAGTCTGTTGACCCGAGATCGTCATAGAGTCTTGTGTGGTTCCCACTATGCTTTGATTTCCATCTTACCACGTCCAAGAGGGCGTGCAAAACGGTGGTTTTTGGGTACAGTCCCGAGTCACATGGAGGCAATGAGCGATAGAAGGGGATTCGTCTCTCCCGGTATAGGGAGTTGATGTTGCGCTGTGTTCGATTGGCTATAACAGGAAATCCCTGGCCAGGGTTGCTGAGATTTACTGGTAAGTGTTACCGGTAGTTTCTCGAATTGTTATAGACCTCATATCGACACGACTTATCGAGCTATTGGGGTCTGACGTTTACCACCCCTAGGCAAGATATGCGACATATCAGACGATCAGACCGGACTGTACGGTAGTGTTACTGGTTGGATTCACAGGAGTGTGAGCGGGCTTGCTCGTCGATCTTCTGATCGCTCAATACCCGGGTGGCCGTTACGTTTAGAAGACCGCTTGCGGCTTGTGGGTGTTTGATATGATCATCACCTGCTGCCGGCGTATTGACGAGTCTTTAGAGTCCTACACAGAGGTTTCCTGGTTCAAGCGAAACGAAATAGGAGCGCATATGAGATATGTGCGGGACTGAGAATAATGCGTGTATGTGATACCGTATTCTATTCTCGCGATGAATGTGTCGTTTGGTTGTATGCGATATAACCTAGTTATCGAATCAAGTATTGATTCGATAAGCCGATACATAGGATACTAGTCGGTTATATGCGATATGACCGGAACATTGAATGAAGTGTTGATTTAATGATTTAATGCATATTTATATATTTGATATATTACTTTACGCCAACTAGTATCGGTTTACTTAAGATGGATTTTCTCACTCGAATGTGCACATTGTATATGTGATATACTTTTTGTACACTAGATTGTATCATGTTTGATGATACATGTTTACTTGTGATTGTGTGAAGATTGAACCATGGTTATATGAATGGCTAGGGTTAGGATTATTTATTCATTCATTTATTTACATATTCATTTTGGAAATTATTTAAGGATGGTGGCTTATTTTGTTTTATGTTGAAGCTTCTTGAAGCTTTGATCAAGTCAACCATTCTTATCTCATCCTTAACCCTAACCATTCGAACTAACCTTGGTTTAATTTCTACACTTGACCATGGTTTACATTATGATAAGTTTTCATTTTCTTTTCATTTTTGATTAACTTATCATAACTTTTCTTCTTCTTCTTCCTTGAACTCAAGAAGAAAACCTTGACTTCATCAATGGTGGATTGATGAAATGAGTGAGAAATCCAATTCTAAAGTCTACCCACTTCCTATTTCTTCATCCTCTACCTCTTGCCAAGTAGTAGAGTGTTTTTCCTTCACAAGTTTTCAAGGCTCGGTGAAGGTGGAGCTTGATCTAGTGATGCTTCGTCGTAGATCATCTTCGGCACGTCGTCGATGACCTAGCCCGTCCATTCTCCGATGAAGCCGACGCTAGAGCCCGGGATCCGTCTTGGACAGCGAGGAGACTTCATTGCAGAGCCATGGAGGTGGAGCACCGGATCTACAAAGGTTGTATATCCATATTCTCATAGTTAAGTGTTAACTAGTTAGCTTTTTCGCCTAGTTTTCTAGCAAACGATCCGTAGTCGGGTCTCTCGGCACCTAGAATTTTCGAAATTGGCATGTTCGATGCCTTGTGAGACCTCACTAGAGTGCCTAGGATCCCTACAAGTTCTTCGTACTTCATTACGTTCACTGACGATTTCTCAAGATACAGACATGTGTTCTTAATAAGACACAAGTCTGAAGCTTTTGAGAAATTTAGAGAATATAAACAAGAAGTCGAGAACCAAACCGGGCAAAGTATTAAAATCCTACGATCTGATCGAAGAGGTGAATACTTGAGCAATGAATTCCTGGACTTCCTAAAAGGGAATGGGATTCTCTCTCAGCTGACTCCTCCATATACACCACAACACAACGGTGTATCAGAACGGAGGAACCGCACCCTATTAGATATGGTGCGCTCTATGATGAGCACAGCTGAGTTACCTATTTCCTTCTGGGAGTATGCGCTAGAAACAGCCATACATCTATTGAATATGGCCCCCACCAAATCTGTGCCTACTACTCCATATGAGATATGGAAAGGGAAGAGACCATGTCTTAACTATGTAAAGATATGGGGTTGTCCAGCCTATGTCAAACGACAAAATCCGGACAAACTCGAGGCACGGTCTGTTCTATGCAAATTTGTAGGATATCCCAAGAATTCATAAGGGTATATCTTCTACCACACTGAGGAACAAAGGGTGTTTGTTTCTCGGCATGCCACCTTTTTAGAAAAGGAATTTCTTGCAAAAGAGATTAGTGGTCATGAGGTAGAACTGGAAGAGGTTCCAGCTACAAAAGCTGCAACAGAAGATCTGGTGGAACCATAGGATTCCGTAGTTCCCGATGAACCCCAGCCACTCCGCCGATCTAGTAGGGTTCCTCACCCACCTGAGAGATCCTATGGTTTTCTCATTGATGGTGGGAGCGAGGATTGCATCATGGTTGATGATGACCCAACTAGATTCGAGCAGGCCATCACGAGTGAGGACTCAGTGAAATGGCTGGATGCAATGCGATCCGAGATGGAATCCATGTACACCAACAAAGTATGGACTTTGGAAGTTGCTCCTGAAAGGGTAAAACCCATTTGGAGCAAGTGGATCTTCAAGAAAAAACTTGGTGTAGATGGGAAAGTGGAGACTTTCAAAACTAGACTTGTTGCAAAGGGTTTTCGTCAAAGACCAGGTGTGGACTATGATGAAACCTTTTCTCCAGTGGCTATGCTTAAATCCATCCGGATCATGCTTGCCATCGCTGCATATCTTGACTACGAAATCTGGCAAATGGATGTTAAGACCGCCTTTCTAAACGGTGATTTAGAAGAGTGCGTGTATATGACTCAGCCAGAGGGCTTCATAGATAGTGGGAGCAGTGGGAAGGTGTGCAAGCTGCTTAAATCCATTTATGGATTAAAGCAAGCATCGTGGAGTTGGAACATCTGCTTTGACGTCGTTATCAAAGAGTTTGATTTCGTTAAAAACGTAGATGAACCTTATATCTACAAGAAGGTGGCAGAGAGTAAGGTTGTCTTCCTCGTATTGTACGTGGATGACATACTCTTGATAGGAAATGACATTCCTATGCTGCAATCGGTCAAGCTCTTCTTATCACAAAGATTCTCAATGAAAGATCTTGGTGATGCCTCCTGCATATTGGGAATTATGATCTATAGAGAAAGATCTAAAAGGATATTGGGATTGTCCCAATCCAGGTACATTGACACCATACTAAAGAGGTTTAGTATGGAAGAGTCCAAACGTGGGTTTTTACCCACGATCTCAGGGCTCACTCTCTCCAAAGAGATGTCCCCCAAGACTGATTTGGAAAGAGCTCAAATGCAAGGGATACCTTATGCTTCGGCTGTAGGCTCTATCATGTACGCGATGCTATGTACCAGACCCGATGTAGCATACTCACTAAGTGTAGTGAGTAGGTATCAAGTTGATCCTGGAGAGAGTCACTGGACAGCTGTGAAGAGCATTCTCATGTACTTACGAAGGACTAAAGAGTGTAAGTCCACGTTGCCCACTCCGGTGCTTACGGGGAGGCGGAAAATGGAATAAATATCGAATTTTTATGAGCTTAGGCAACATGGACTAGACTATGAAGGATCTTTGCTAAACAAAAACAAGCTAAAGCTAACTAGAAACTAGCTAAGTGCTAGAAATGTTATACCTTGGGCTTTATGTCCTTCTCTCCTTGCTCCTTGGAGTGGTGGAAGGAGGTCACCTTTGTCATCTTCTCACGTCGAAGAAAGATCCACCCGAAAGCCTCGACCTTTGGCTTCAACTCCAAGCTAGAAGTAACTAGGGTGCAAGAAGTGCTAATCCTTGAACCCTAGATGAGAGTAAAGATTATCAAGAAAGGGTTTTTCTCAAGATCAAGTGTTTCTCAACACATGAGAGGGGAGAGCTTGAGGGAGAGGAAGAACAAGAGAGAGAAAGTAAATGATAGAATGAGAATAATATGAACCATTCTCACTTATATGTGTATATTATTTTAATTAGATAATTAGCTAGATAATTGTCATGGTTAATCATGACATGACCATTATCATTTCATATTTAATGCTAATTGCAAGGATCAAAAAGCATCTTTTATATGGAATAATGATGGTCAATATGTCAACTAGGGTCAACAAGTCAAGATAGTCAAAAGGTCAACAACCATAACCATGCACAATTATATTAAGCTAATATCAATTAACCATAATACACACATAAGCATTAGGGTTAATAAAATGACAATGGTTATTAACCCTAATCAAAGTCCTCTCCCTCTGTCTCAAGCAACTGTGCATACGCACCCGTATTCGTGATCCGAGGAACACGAATACAATGAGAAAAACCAATCCCTAATCATATACTAGGATCCGGCTTAAACCAAAGTCCGCTAGTATAAGCTGTCCGGACAGCAAACGTGCACAAGTGCGCGGATGTGAACGAACCCTGTCGCAAAACCATGCGACCTCTACTCATTTTGCCTAAAGGCGAATAGCTCTCTGTATGGGACTCTAAAGACTCGACACTACGCTGGCAGTGGGTTTAACCATAGACCGCAAGCGGCACTAGCTGTACGTAACGGTCCCCAGGTAGATGTCGATAAGAAGACTGACGAGGTGAACCCCATCTGAACTCCTACTGAGCCTGTATGTGACAGTCTCCGTACAGTCCGGTCTGTTCGTCTGATACATCGCATGGCGGGTCTAGGGGGCGGTGAAACGTCAGTCCCCTAATAGCGGTACAAGTCGTGTCGGAGTGTAGCCCAGAACACCCTGAGATAACACTGGAAACCTACCAGTATATCTCGCTTGCCCTGGCCAGGGACTACTCGTGTAATGGCTCTCCTAGACACAGCGCGATGTCAACCCCCAATACCCGGAGAGACGAATCCTGTCTAACCGTCACTGCCTCCAAGTGCTTCGGGACTGCACCCAAAAACTACCTGTTTGCACGACTCCTTTGAGCCGTGGTAGGGTAGTAATCAAAGTGCAGTGGGAACACACCCGAGGCGAAGTGACAGAGTCAAGTCAGCGGACTAAGCTGTACTCATGTCACCTGGGAACTGATAACTGACGATAGGTATAATACCAACCAATAGTTCCCGACGAGTCCTGTCCAGTATACTCGTAACCTAACGAGCACCCGCATACTATCTCAAGTACGACGTACTGACGGTTGTGGGACAGACCGTCTCCCACACTGGGATGAGAAGCGCATACGCTAGTCTACTCCGGAGCATCGATGCGACCTCTACTCATTTTGCCTAAAGGCGAATAGCTCTCTGTATGGGACTCTAAAGACTCGACACTACGCTGGCAGTGGGTTTAACCACAGACCGCAAGCGGCACTAGCTGTACGTAATGGTCCCCAGATAGATGTCGATAAGAATACTGACGAGGTGAACCCCATCTGAACTCCTACTGAGCCTGTATGTGACAGTCTCCGTACTGTCCGGTCTGTTCGTCTGATACATCGCATGGCGGGCCTAGGGGGCGGTGAAACGTCAGTCCCCTAATAGCGGTACAAGTCGTGTCGGAGTGTAGCCCAGAACACCCTGAGATAACACTGGAAACCTACCAGTATATCTCGCTTGCCCTGGCCAGGGACTACTCGTGTAATGGCTCTCCGAGACACAGCGCGATGTCAACCCCCAATACCGGGAGAGACGAATCCTGTCTAACCGTCACTGCCTCCAAGTGCTTCGGGACTGCACCCAAAAACTACCTGTTTGCATGACTCCTTTGAGCCGTGGTAGGGTAGTAATCAAAGTGCAGTGGGAACACACCCGAGGCGAAGTGACAGTGTCAAGTCAGCGGACTAAGCTGTAATCATGTCACCTGGGAACTGATAACTAATGATAGGTATAATACTAACCAACAGTTCCCGACGAGTCCTGTCCAGTGTACTCGTAACCTAACGAGCACCCGCATACTATCTCAAGTACGACGTACTGACGGCTGTGGGACAGACCGTCTCCCACACTGGGATGAGAAGCGCATACGCTTGTCTACTCCGGAGTATCGATGCCCTGTCTTGATAGTCCAACGACTAGGGACCTGTATAAGGATGTGCTTATAGATCACCCAGCTCCCACGAGTGTGAGCGCCATCACAACGCTGGTAATCAAGCAAAGATCCTAAGGGCTCTACTAATATGTATATCAGCTATATGCTAAAAGAAACACATGCACATATTAAAGCAGAGACAAACCAAGTAGCACACTACCATTTCGAGCAAGATTGTATATACAACTGTGAATATCCCAAGCTTCCATCAAGTAATATACAAACTAGTATGATACAGTAATGGCCTCTAGGGCATATACACTAACAATCTCCCACTTGCACTAAGGCCATCTACTGGCGTATCGAAGGCCTATCATCTCGATCAGCCGCTCGAACTGAGTCTGGGGCAAGGCCTTGGTGAATGGATCTGCTGTGTTATCTTCTGAAGCAACCCTCCGAACCTCGATCTCCTGGTGATCCACGATCTCCCTGATCAGGTGATACCGCCTCAAGATGTGTCTGGATTTCTGATGGGACCTGGGTTCCTTCGCTAAAGCTATAGCCCCGTTGTTGTCGCAATACAGAGGTATTGGGTCAACAATGGACGGAACCACCTGAAGTTCTCTCAAGAACTTCCTCATCCAGACAGCTTCTTTTGCGGCATCAGATGCAGCGATGTATTCCGCTTCCATAGTCGAGTCAGCAACGGTTTCCTGTTTGGAACTCTTCCCACACACCGCCCCTCCATTAAGGGTGAAGATAAAACCCGACATGGACTTGGAATCATCCTTGTCACTCTGGAAGCTGAAGTCAGCAAAGGCCTCAATCTGGAGGTCTTTTCCGCCATACACCAAGAACATCTCCTTAGTCCTTCTCAGGTACTTGAGAATGTTCTTTACTGCTATCCAATGTTTCTCCCCAGGGTTTGACTGATACCTGCTTACCACACTCAGTGCATAAGCCACATCCGGTCTGGTACACAACATCGCATACATTATAGACCCTACCGCAGAAGCGTAGGGTATAATAAACATGCGATCCCTCTCCAAATCAGTCTTGGGAGACATCTCTTTGGAGAGGGTGATCCCGTGACAAGCCGGTAGATTACCGCGCTTGGAATCTTCCATACTGAATCTCTTCAGTATGGTGTCGATGTACCTGGACAGCGAAAGTCCTAATATCCTCTTCGATCTGTCACGGTAGATCCGGATACCCGGAATGTATGAGGCATCACCCAGGTCTTTCATGGAGAACCTGTGTGACAAGAACCCCTGGACAGATTGTAGCATAAGAATGTCATTTCCTATTAAGAGAATGTCATCCACGTATAAAACGAGGAATACTACAGTTCTCGCTACAAATCTATAATAGATGCATGGTTCATCTGGATTTTTGATAAAGCCAAATTCCTTGACCGTCTCATCAAAACAGATGTTCCAACTCCGCGATGCCTGCTTCAGTCCATAAATGGACTGAAGCAACTCGCACACCTTTCCGCTGCTCCCACTCTGAATAAAACCCTCTGGCTGGTCCATATAGACACACTCCTCTAAATGTCCATTTAGAAAAGCCGTCTTTACGTCCATCTGCCAAATCTCATAATCGTGGAAGGCAGCAATGGCAAGAAGGATCCGAATGGATTTCAGCATAGCCACTGGAGAAAAAGTTTCGTCATAGTCCAAACCAGGTCGCTGACGAAAACCCTTTGCAACCAGTCAAGCTTTATAGGTCTCAGCCTATCCATCTACACCAATCTTCCTTTTGAAGATCCACTTGCATCCTACGGGTTTTACCCCATATGGAGCAATGTCCAACGTCCATACTTTGTTGGTGTACATGGACTCCATTTCGGTCCGCATTGCATCCAGCCATTTTACCGAGTCGACGCTCTGAATGGTTTGCTGGAAGCTAGTAGGCTCATCACAATCTACGATGCAATCCTCTCTATCCCCGTCAATGAGAAAACCGTAGTATCTCTCGGGCGGATGAGACTGCCTACTACTCCTGCGGAGTGGCGTGGGAATGTCCTGATCTTTCGAACCCTCTGGTTCTGCTAAGCTTTCAGTAATAGCTTGTGGTTCTGGAATTTCTTCCAGTTCTATTGCGCTCCCACTTATTTCTTTTTCTAAGAACTGGTGTTCTAGAAAGTGGGCATTACGAGAAACAAGGACTTTTTGTTCCTCTGCGTAATAGAAAAGATACCCCATGGAGTTCTTTGGGTATCCCACAAACTTGCACAGTACTGAGCGTGCCTCGAGCCTGTCCGCATGCTGCTTTTTGACATAAGCTGGACATCCCCAAATCTTCAGGTAATGAAGATAGGGTTTCTTCCCACTACATAACTCATATGGTGTGGTAGGCACAGTTTTAGTGGGAACTCGGTTCAAAAGGTATGCAGCTGATTCTAGCGCATATCCCCAGAACGATCGCGGAAACTCAGTGTTACTCATCATGGACCGTACCATATCCAATAGGGTTCGGTTCCGTCTCTCGGATACACCATTATGTTGCGGAGTGTATGGAGGAGTAAGCTGAGAGAGAATTCCATTCTCTTTTAAGTAACCCAGGAACTCGGCACTCAAGTATTCACCACCTCGATCAGATCTCAGTGCCTTGATACTTTTGCCTGTTTGTTTTTCTACTTCATTCTTATATTCCTGGAACTTTTCAAAAGCTTCGGATTTATGCTTCATCAAGAAGACATGTCCGAACCTTGAGAAATCATCCAATGAAGTAAGAATAACCGCTTCGTGCATGTGTAGACATTGAACCGCACACGTCGCTGTGTATGAGTCCCAAGAGCTCACTCGCTCTTATTCCGTGTCCAGTGAACGGAGTCTTTGTCATCTTTCCTTTGAGACAGGATTGACAAGTTGCATACGATTGATATTCGAACGGATCCAAATATTAGTCAACCTTCTCTCATTGATGTGACCCATCCTACAATGCCATAAGAAAGTTTTATTGATTTCTGGAGACTTTCTTTTGTGTGTATTCTGGACATTGAAAATCTGTGGTTGGTTTAATACGTATATACCGTTGTTCAATGTACCTGACCCAATCAAAACTTGATTAAGGTGAATGTTCACTACATTACTTACAAATTCAAATTCATAACCCTCTTTAGATAATAAAGATACAGAAATGATATTACAGGTTGCATTTGGTACATAATAACAACTACGCAAAACCAAAAAGTGTCCATCCGACAATCCCAGGTGATAGTCCCCCACGGCCTCAGCATCCATGCTAGCACCGTTTGCAACTCTGAGGGTCATGTCACCTGCCTTCAAAACTCTACGCTTTCTTAACGCCTGCAAAGAATTACAGATATGAGATCCTGATCCGGTATCCAATACCCAGGATGTAGAGTTTATTGATAGAAAGTTTTCAATAACATACACACCTGAAACTGAAGCTGCAAAATCCTTTGTTCTGGCCTTCCAAACCTTGCAATCCTGTTTCCAGTGACCACTTTTATGACAATAGAAGCATTCTTCCTTCCCCACCAGCTTTCCCGCTATCTTTGTTGCTTTTCCTTTTCCCTTCGTATCCACTTTACTGACACCGCCTCTTGGTTTGGCGGGGGCTTTCTTCTTCTTACCCTTGGCTTTCGCCCTGGATCTAGAAGAGGAAGATCCTCCTACAAACAAAGTGGATGTCTCCCTACCTTTCTGTAGGGTGCCCTCAGCTCAACTAAACATGTTCAGAAGTTCGGAGAGTTCAACCTCCTTTCCTTACATGTTGAAGTTAAGGATAAACTGGGCGTAAGTGGAAGGAAGGGACTGGAGAATTAAATCAGTATAGAGTTCATTCTCCAACGTGGTCCCAAGGTCCGCGAGCTCCTCAATGTAGCCAATCATCTTAAGCACGTGTTTCGCTACCGAAGATCCGACGGCCAACCTTGCCGAAAACAACTTTTTCGACACTTCGTATCTGGCGATACGAGACTGCTCTCCATACAGTTCTTTTGTATGAAGAAATATGGACTCTAGGTCAATATTCTCGTGCCTCTTCTGATGTTCGTTGTCCATCGAGGCTAGTACGAGGCATCTGGCCTTCGCGCAATCTATTTCCCAGGTCTTGTAGATTTCCCTATCTACGACACTGGTTTTGGGACCTGGGACAGGGGGAGCTTTGGTGGTAAGGACATACCCCAACTTGTCGTAAGCGATTGCCATCTTGACATTCCTGAGCCAATCTTTGTAGTTTGGCCCTGTCAATATGTTTTTATCTAGTAATAACTTAAGTCCGGTCATGTTGAATGGTCGCTTCAATTAGGAGAGAGAAAAGAAACACTTTAGCATGATGCTCTTGCAAGTTTAGAGTGGTTTTTAATTTTTCTAAACTGGATGGCTCCCACTGTCTCTCGAATCCCTTCTCAAACCGTAAAGAAAGGATTAGTCAGGATCAATCCCACCGTACAATACTTGCATAACCGTTCAGCCAGGCCAGTGTCAGTACTTCGAGGGAGGTTTTCCAACACTTTCACGAAGTTCCTTAATTAAGTAACCTCTTTTCTCTGTGGGCGTAGCCCCACTAACACCTTTCTAGACACCTACTAAGTTTATCGCATTGATCGTTAAGTGAGAGTTTTCCCGAGGAGTAGCATATACTCACAGTAGGATCGGGATCCAAATATCATCGCGTGATAAAACCGAAGGAATCCTACCAGAATTATCACACTCCAAATGGTATGCAGCGCTAGCAAGTTTCAGTACTTATGAAACTCCCGATGTGGATTTTTGCCCCATGCTCTTATGACCTTGGCGTGAGGTTAAAATGTCATAAGTCACATGTCAAGTTCTTCCCATCATTATCCCGGTTAATTTGAACCCACCTGTACCTACCCTTGACATAGGCCAAAATGGCAGTACGACTGTCTCAAACCAACGCATTCTATCTATGCAACAGATAAATATCCGGCAGCTACCAATCACTATGCCTTGGCGTGAGGTCAAAATACATAGCTTGAATACTACCGTATATTTAACAGAAATGATGGAGGGCTACGGATGGTTTTGGCGAAACCGTGAACGTAGTGAACTTGATATAATCGATGGAACGAGATAGCTTTTAAAAGGAGTGGTTCAAGCTCCGCGTTTAAAAGTTTAGTTTTTGAAAAGAACCGATTGGTTTTCAAAGTGTTCCAATCGACTTTTACTTGGTTTATTTTCTTGCATTAGTTCTTATAATGCGTCCCATCATTTAATCCTACCATTGCAGAAAACAACCAAAATATGACGTATGCTTATGCCATTCGCATTCGCCACGGGGCCCCGTCTATACCCGTTAGGTTACTTAACTAACGACAGAGCGGGGGCTGGGCTAGCGCGGCTGTAAAACATAAGCAACGCCTAAATAGTTATCATATATAAATATATAGCAATGATAGACATTACAGATCACAGATGAATACATTGGATATACTAGGAATCCGCAATCCGTTCGAGCCTGCAACGATAAGCGGATTACACGGTCGCGGTGAAAAGCCAATACCCCACCCAAGACCCCTACGGGTGCGGCAAACTACCCGCCAAGTACCCGAAGCGAAGCAACCTCCCTCAACACCGTTAGTAGGCCACTCGGCACTTCGAGATACCCGGTAGTTTGTGCACCCCCTCCATGGGTCTATCCTAGGAGCAAAAACAGTAAAATGAATTATACAATGACGGCTACAACCCCGACCCGGTTGTGCGGCCAAACAAATAATAATATTACATCAATTTACATATTACAATGAATGAAAGAAAAAGCAACACTCATCTCACATCCACCCCGGCTATTCACCCGCGACAGTCCAACACATTCATATACACATACCATCATCAAACACAGATCACAGATATGTATAACCCCGAGTAATCGACATATAGCGATTAGCCGACGTTCAATACATATAAGCATCACAGATATAACCTTTTAGTCAAAGTGTATTGAAGTTCGAAAAAAAAAATACGGATTTATAGGCCCCCCAAAACAAATTTCTATTCTGGAAAATCTGGGCACATATAAACCATCTTAAAAATCCTAAAACCAAGCCAGAAACACACTGCACCAAACTCGACCCAGAGATGAGCCAAGACGGCCGCGGTTGCGCGGCAATAGCTTGCTATTGCCGCGGAACCGCGGCTCTTTGGTCGAATTTTTGGATCGTTTTTGGTGGCTTTCTTCACAAAACCCTGAGATGATTTTTGGTGTATAATATATTTTGATTTGACCAGAAAAAAATTTAACAGAAACTTAGGGTTTTGAAAACTCGGTTTTTCGATTTTTCCGATTCGAACTTCGATACACTCTACTACCTAGCTAGTTTATGTTTAGTTAGGCTCTCATACCAATGTAAGTCTACGTTGCACACCCCGGTGCTTACGGGGAGGCGGAAAACGGAATAAAAATCGAATTTTTATGAGCTTAGGCAACATGGACTAGACTATGAAGGATCTTTGCTAAACAAAAACAAGCTAAAACTAACTAGAAACTAGCTAAGTGCTAGAAAGGTTATACCTTGGGATTTATGTCCTTCTCTCCTTGCTCCTTGGAGTAGTGGAAGGAGGTCACCTTTGTCGTCTTCTCACGTCGAAGAAAGATCCACCCGAAAGCCTCGACCTTTGGCTTCAACTCCAAGCTAGAAGTAACTAGGGTGCAAGAAGTGCTAATCCTTGAATCCTAGATAAGAGTAAAGATTATCAAGAAAGGGTTTTTCTCAAGCTCAAGTGTTTCTCAACACATGAGAGGGGAGAGCTTGAGGGAGAGGAAGAACAAGAGAGAGAAAGTAAATGATAGAATGAGAATAATATGAACCATTCTCACTTATATGTGTATATTATTTTAATTAGATAATTATCTAATTAATTGTCATGGTTAATCATGACATGACCATTATCATTTCATATTTAATGCTAATTGCAAGGATCAAAAAGCATCTTTTATATGGAATGATGATGGTCAATATGTCAACTAGGGTCAACAAGTCAAGATAGTCAAAAAGTCAACAACCATAACCATGCACAATTATATTAAGTTAATATCAATTAACCATAATACACACATAAGCATTAGGGTTAATAAAATGACAATGGTTATTAACCCTAATCAAAGTCCTCTCCCTCTGTCTCAAGCAACTGTGCATACGCACCCATGTTCGTGATCCGAGGAACACGAATACAATGAGAAAAACCAATCCCTAATCATATACTAGGATCCGGCTTAAACCAAAGCCCGCTAGTATAAGCTGTCCGGACAGCAAACGTGCACAAGTGCGCGGATGTGAACGAACCCTGTCGCAAAACCATGCGACCTCTACTCATTTTTCCTAAAGGCAAATAGCTCTCTGTATGGGACTCTAAAGACTCGACACTACGCTGGCAGTGGGTTTAACCACTGACCGCAAGCGGCACTAGCTGTACGTAACGGTCCCCAGGTAGATGTCGATAAGAAGACAGACGAGGTGAACCCCATATGAACTCCTACTGAGCCTGTATGTGACAGTCTCCGTACAGTCCGGTCTGTTCGTCTGATATATCGCATGGCGGGCCTAGGGGGCGGTGAAACGTCAGTCCCCTAATAGCAGTACAAGTCGTGTCGGAGTGTAGCCCAGAACACCCTGAGATAACACTGGAAACCTACCAGTATATCTCGCTTGCCCTGGCCAGGGACTACTCGTGTAATGGCTCTCCTAGACACAGCGCGATGTCAACCCCCAATACCGGGAGAGACAAATCCTGTCTAACCGTCACTGCCTCCAAGTGCTTCGGGACTGTACCCAAAAACTACCTGTTTGCATGACTCCTTTGAGCCGTGGTAGGGTAGTAATCAAAGTGCAGTGGGAACACACCCGAGGCGAAGTGACAGTGTCAAGTCAGCGGACTAAGCTGTACTCATGTCACCTGGGAACTGATAACTGACGATAGGTATAATACCAACCAACAGTTCCCGATGAGTCCGGTCCAGTGTACTCGTAACCTAACGAGCACCCGCATACTATCTCAAGTACGACGTACTCACGGCTGTGGGATAGACCGTCTCCCATACTGGGATGAGAAGCACATACGCTAGTCTACTCCGGAGTATCGATGCCCTGTCTCTGTTGGAGATAGTGCCCTCGGAGTCAATTATTACATCACAGGCACGTGATTGCAATGATTGAGGGAGGACCTATCCCGGGAGGACAGTCTTACTCGAGATGATAGTATGCTATCTGGTTTACCTTTATCATCGTGCACTGCTTTAAGTGACCTGACATGTCGCTATTGCACGTTGATAGAGCCCCTAGGATTCTTGCTTGACTACCGGCAGTATGAGGGCGATCATATACGTGGGAGCTGGTAGTCTATAAGCACATCCTTAAAAGGTCCTTAGTCGTAGGAGTTTCGAGACAGGGCATCGATACTCCAGAGTAGACTAGTGTATACAGTCGAGACCCCGACGAGGGGCGGTGGCCGGTCTCACAAGCCACTGGTGTCAGTTGGTTCACCTAAGATGTATACAGGTGCTCATTGGGTTATGAGTACACCGGACAGGACTCGCCGGGAACATGCTAGTTGGTCTTATACCTGACGTCAGATAGCAGTTCCCAGGTGACATGTGTACAGGTTAGTTCATCGACCTGGGGATCGTCATTTGTCTCGTGTGAGTTCCCACTGTGCTTTGATTACTACCCTACCACGGCTCAAAGGAGTCGTGCAAACAGGTTTTAGTTGGGTACAGTCCCGAGCCACATGGAGGCAGTGAGCGGATCTTCAGAGGTTCGTCTCTCCTGGTATTGGGGGTGAGGTCGCGCTGTGTCTAGGAGAGCCATTACACGAAGTCCTTGGGCAAGGCAGGAGATTTACTGGTAGGTATTCCAGTAGTATCTCAGGGTGTTCTGAGCTACACTCCAACACGACTTGTACCGCTTTTGGGGGTCTGATTTTTACCAACCCCCTAGGCCCGACATGTGATGCTCATAGACGAACGGACCGGACTGTACGGATATTGTCACTGACAGGCTCAGTAGGGTGTCAGGATGAGTTCGCTCATCGACGTCCCTTTTAGTCAATAGCTGGTGGCCCGTCACGTATTGGCTTATACCTCTGACGTGCTGGTGGTTAAATCCACAGCCATAGTATTGACGAGTCTTTAGAGTCCACCACACTTTCAGTTACTCAGGCTTTCGGGCGAAACGCTGTAGAGGCCGTATGGAGATATGGCAGGGTTCGATCAGATACGTGCGGTATTGCATGGATCGTGATCGGACGGTTTTTACTAGCCGGCTTTGGCTTAAGCCGGATCCTAGTATTTGATAGTGTAGTTTTGTTTCTTTGCATTTGTATTTCGGTCGGAATACAAATGCGGGTGTGTATGCACAGTATCGGGGTTTTCCTGTAATTTATTATGGGACCAGTTTTCTGGGATTGCCAGTTTGCATTCCGTTCCGGCCGGTTTTTCATTGTTCCTTCACGGTCGGACTTTTCGTTGGAGGGGGTTATTTGCAAGTTTGCAAATAACACATTGTGGAGGGGTTTATTGCAAAAGGATTGCATATGATATCTTCTTTGCTATTCATGCATTAATGAGATTATGAGAGGGTATGGGTTTTGATGCATTAATTGTGATAAGATTGGAAATGGCCGGCCACTGTTGATGTATGTTGTGAGGATGAGTGTGCAGGAGTTTTTATGTGAGCATTTGATTAATTTATGCATTTTTTTCTCCACTTGTTTACAAGTGCACATGAATGGTTTTAATTAACATATTCTGCCCACTTGCAAGATTACACAGAGAGAGTTTTTTTGTGCTTGCTTTATGTTTTTTCCAGTGAGCACAAATGCTTTTGGCCGAGCTCTTTTTTATTCCATGGCAAGCTCCATTTTTCATCAAGTGTTCATGAAAAATCCTTGTGCAAAATTCCTCCATACATGGCAACCTCTTAAACCCCAAAGAAACAAGTTTCTACATTTTTCTACAGCAAATCTTGGGCGCGTCGGCTAGCCAACTTCGCTCCCGAGTTGCCTCGGTATTGAGGTGGGAGCCCGTAAAAGATGCAGGCGACGTGGTGCCCTTCCGGCGAGGAGATGGAGACCGGACATTCCGCGAGAGATCGGGACGACGACGAGAAGACCGGAGGACTCGGATCACTCGGTATATCTCTAACCCGTCTTGTTACTTTGCTAGAATAAGTTTAATGGCACGATCCGGGGTTTAGTGCGCGGTGGTGCCGGTTTGCTAAGTCCGCAAAATTTAAAGTTTATCACCGCTTCCGCATTTGGCCGTCGGGTTGACGGCCGGGGCGCCGCCGTGCACTTACAGTGGTATCAGAGCCTCGCCATTAACTTCGTCTAGCTTTCGTTTGATGTGTTTTGCGTTTCCGATCGACCAAAATTCCAAAATCTACATATTACCTCACATCAGTTTTCTGTTGAATTTTTTCTTGCTCCAAAAATTTTTCAGGTGGTCTCAGAATGATGTGCAGGAAATTCTAAGACTACTGGGAAAATTCGACACATTCAGTCGACCATCCAAGCGCGGAACCGCGGCCAAACCCCCCCTTGAGCCGCGGTTCTGCCGCACTTTGATGTCTTCACTGCGTCGTATTTTTCCAGTGGGCTTCTGGGCTTAATTTAGGGGTTTTGGAATATTAAAATTGGGCCAATTATTTCTGTGAGTGCTACAGTATTGGTTTGGGGCCCACTTGTTAATTTTTGGTCAATCGGAAATTTTTAAACACATTTTTCACAGTATTTACATTATATCTGCGACCGTGAATGTCACTCGATCGATAAATCCGGTCTAACTGCTATATCCCGGTTAGACGGATTTGCGAACGTGACTTTCACGTTGATGTTCTGTGTTTATGCTGTGATGTTGCGGATCGGTCGTGGGGGATAGCCTGGATGCAATGCTAGTACAGTTGTGGTTGTATTATGTACATTTGATATTGTGGGGCGAGCGTCCGACATGTGGACTGCCGTCACTGCTTGATTGTATTATTTTTTTGGGGCACGACCTGGTTGCGGTCGATGTACCCGGTGTATGTATATTGTACTTTCTGTACTAGGATTACCCCGCGGTGGGGTGCACGGATGGCCGGGTTTTAGAGGGCAACAAGCCCGCATCTCATGGCTTTGTGACGGAGGGGGCTTCACTCTGGGATTGGCGGGCTATTCGCCGCACTCGTAGGGGGTACAAGTTGACCCAGGAGGGGTGCCCAAGTTGCCGGATTCCGTGGAGTGCTGGGTGATCCATTCACGGAGCTGAAGGGGGCTGCCTCGCTTCAGGTTTTGGCGGGTGACTTGCCGCGCCCGTAGGGGTCTAGGATTTCATTGCACAGGCTATCCACACGACCAGGGGAACTGTTGGAGATAGTGCCCTCAGAGTCGATTATTGGATCACAGGCATGTGATTGCGATGATTGAGGGAGGACCTATCCCGGTAGAACAGTCTTACTCGAGATGATAGTTTGCTATCTGGTTTATCTTTATCATCGTGTACTGCTTTAGGCGACCTGACATGTCGCTATTGCACGTTGATAGAGCCCCTAGGATTCTTGCTTGACTGCCAGCAGTATGAGGGCGATCATATAAGTGAGAGCTGGAGTCTATAAGCACATCCTTGAAAGGTCCCTAGTCGTGGGAGTTTCGAGACAGGGCATCGATACTCCAGAGTAGACTAGTGTATACAGTCGAGACCCCGACGAGGGGCGGTGGCCGGTCTCACAAGCCACTGGTGTCAGTTGGTTCACCTAAGATGTATACAGGTGCTCATTGGGTTATGAGTACACCGGACAGGACTCGCCGGGAACATGCTAGTTGGTCATATACCAGACGTCAGATGGCAGTTCCCTGGTGACATGTGTGCAGGTTAGTTCATCGACCTGAGGATCGTCATTTGTCTCGTGTGAGTTCCCACTGTACTTTGATTACTACCCTACCATGGCTCAAAGGAGTCGTGCAAACAGGTTTTAGTTGGGTACAGTCCCGAGCCACATGGAGGCAGTGAGCGGATCTTCGGGGGTTTCGTCTCTCCCGGTATTGGGGGTGAGGTCGCGCTGTGTCTAGGAGAGCCATTACACGAAGACCTTGGCCAAGGCAAGGAGATTTACTGGTAGGTATTCCAGTAGTATCTCAGGGTGTTCTGGGCTACACTCCGACACGACTTGTACCGCTTTTGGGGGTCTGACTTTTACCAACCCCCTAGGCCCGCCATGCGATACTCATAGACGAACGGACCGGACTGCACGGATATTGTCACTGACAGGCTCAGTTGGGTGTCGGGGTGAGCTTCCTCATCGACGTCCCTTTTAGTCAATAGCTGGTGGCCCGTCACGTATTGGCTTATACCTCTGACGTGCTAGTGGTTAAATCCACAGCCATAGTATTGACGAGTCTTTAGAGTCCACCACACTTTCAGTTACTCAAGCTTTCGGGCGAAACGCTGTAGAGGCCGTATGGAGATATGGCAGGGTCCGATCAGATACGTGCGGTATTGCACGGATCAGGATCGGACGGTTTGTACTAGTAGCCGTATAGATATATGGCAGGGTTCGATCAGATACGTGCGGTATTGCACAGATCAGGATCGAACGGATATTACTAGCCGGCTTTGGTTTAAGCCGGTCCTAGTTTAGTACAGTGTAGATTTTGTCTTTTTGCATTTGTATCCGGACGGAATACAGATGCGGGTGTGTATGCACAATATTGGGGTTTTCCTGTAATTTATTACGGGACCAGTTTTCTGGAGTTGCCAGTTTGCTTTCCGTTCCGGCCGGTTTTCTTTTGTTCTTTCCCGGCCGGACTTTTCAGATGGAGGGGGTAATTTGCAGTTTTGCAAATTACATTTGTGGAGGGGGTTTCTTGTAAAAGTGTTGATTATGATAGCTTTCATTTCTTTTGCTCCATGCTTTTGAATTGAGAGATTTGAAAGGTTATGGAGTGAATAGGAGAATAAGCATGGTTGTATGTTTCTTTGTCCCTTGGATGTGGTCACCTCCTTCTTCTCCTACACTCACCTCCCTTCATGCTTCATAACCTCTCCTCCACCATTCTCTTTTTGAGAGGATAAGTTTTTCATAAGTGAGAAGAAAAAGAAAAGAAAGAGAGAAGAAGAAAGGAGAGAAAATGAGAGTTCATTTTTGGTGTATCATTTTGTTCATCTCATTTTCCTTGCAAAATTGATAGCATCATTTGCCTCCAAAGTTTCATTCTTCCCTCCATCTAAAGGCAACTCCAAAACCCCAAAAGTGAGACTATGATTCTACACTACGTATTCCTACAGCAAATCTTGAGCATGTCGAGTTGCCGGCTTCATGCTCGAGTTGCCTCAGTATCGAGGTGGGAGCCCGTAAAAGTACCCGGCTTCGTGGTGCCCTTTCCGACGAGGAGGAGACGGACGGAGATCCCGCGAGGAGATCGGAGTGGAGATGAAGACCGGAGGACTTGGATCGTCGGTATATCTCTAACCTATCTTGTTAGTTAGCTAGACTAGTTTAATGGTAACGATCCGGGATTTAGTGCGCGGTGGTGCCGGTTTGCTAAGTCCGCAAATTCTAAAGTTTACCACCGTTTCCGCGTTTGGCCGTCGGGTTGACGGCCGGGGCGCCGCCGTGCACTTACAGTGGTATCAGAGCCTCGCCATTAACTTCGTCTAGCTTTTGTGTAATGTGTTTTACGTTTCCGATCGAACAAAATCCCGAAAACACGTATTTCATGCACATCAGTTTCTGTCGAATTTTTTTTGAGTCCAAAAATTTTTCTGGTTATCTCAGAGTGATGTGCAGAGAATTTTAACCATGCTGAAAAAAATTGGTACCATGATCTCACTATTCCGCCGCGCAAGCGCCGCGAAACCCCACATCGTGCGGCGCTTCCGCCGCGGATTTTACTGTTCACCCCCCCAAATTTTTCCAGTATGTTCCTGAGTTGAAAATGTGGTTTCTGGAATATTAAAATTGGGCCAATTATTTCTGTGAGTGCTACAGTTTTCTTTGAGGCCCAATTGTTAATTGTTTGATCAATCGGAAAATTTTAAACACATTTTTCACAGTATTTACATTATATCTGCGACCGTGAATGTCACTCGATCGGTAAATCCGGTCTAACTGCTATAGCCCGGTTAGACGGATTTGCGAACGTGACTTTCACGTTGATGTTCTATGTTTATGCTGTGATGTTGCGGATCGGTCGTGGGGGATAGCCTGGATGCAATACTAGTACTGTGTTGTTGTATTATGTACATTTGATATTGCGGGGCGAGCGTCCGACATGTGGACTGCCGTCACTGCCTGATTGTATTATTCTTTTGGGGCACGACCTGGTTGCGGTCGATGTACCCGATGTATGTATATTTTACTTTCTGTACTAGGATTACCCCGCGGTGGGGTGCACGGATAGCCGGGTTCTAGAGGGCAACAAGCCCGCATCTCATGGCATTGAGACGGAGGGGGCTTCACTCTGGGATTGGCGGGCTATTCGCCGCACTCGTAGGGGGTACAGGTTGACCCAGGAGGGGTGCCCAAGTTGCCGGATTCCCTGGAGTGCTGGGTGGTCCATTCACGGAGCTGAAGGGGGCTGCCTCGCTTCAGGTTTTGTCGGGTGACTTGCCGCGCCCGTAGGGGTCTAGGATTTCATTGCACAGGCTATCCACACGACCAGGGGAACGTCGGGTTTCAGTAGTGGCTCTGTGAAACCCGGGGATCCCAGATATCTGTATTGTTCTGTGATGCTGTACATTTCTGTGATGTTGCATTTCTTTTCACGCCTTGAGCGAAATATAATATATTGGTATATATATTAGTAGATGTTGTATATGTTTTACATCCGCGCTAGTCCAGTCCCCGCTCTGTCGTTAGTAAGCTAACCTAACGGGTAATGACGGGACCCAGTGGCGAATGCGGATGGCATATACGTACGTCAGTATATTTTCGTTCTTTTTTGGTGTGATCAATTGATGGGACTGCGTTGATTCGGATCAATGCAAGTTAAACAAACCTAATCTGATGTTGTTGGAACACTTTTCTAAAAGCTGTTATTGCAAGGACGTTCACTTTTGTTTTGCACCGTGGTATTCAGTTGGAATATCCTGCTCCTCAGTCGACGAGGCAAGGGCCGAGATCCCTTCACCGGGAGTGACCCCTTGGACAAAAGTTTGCGTCAGGGCAATGACTTCACTGTAGCCGATTACTTTTGCTTTGCATCGTGGTATTCATTTGGAATATCCTGCACCCCATTCTACGGGGAAAGAGCCGAGATCCCTTCACCGGGAGTGACCTCTTTAGCAACGGTTTTCGTCACTATATTTTTAAAAGCTATCCGTTCCTTCAACGATATCAAGTTCACTACGTTAAAGGTTTTCGCCAGAAACCATTCGTAGCCCTCCGTCGTTTCATATGGGTAGTCAATAGTATTCAAGCTGTGTTTGTTGGCCAAAGTCAAGGCACAGTGTTTGGTAGCTGTTGGTTATTCATATGCAGCATAGATAGATGCGTTGGTTTGGAACAGTCGTATAGCCTTGTTGGCCAAAGTCAAGGGCTTGTGCGGGTGGATTCAAATCAACCTGGAGAATGACGGGTAGAACTTGACATGTGACTTATGATTTGTTGGCCAAAGTCAAGGTCATAAGAGCATGGGGCAGAAATCACATCGGGAGTTTCAAAAGAACTGAAACTTGCCAGATATGCGCATACCTTCTGGAGTGTGATGACGTGAGCGGATTCCGTCACGTTATCATGCGATGAGAGTTGGATCCCGATTCCCACTGATGAGTTAGTTTACTCCTCGGGTGACCCCGACTAATTCTTCTTTCAGGTTTGGAGGAGAATTTGAGGTACAGTGGGAGGTTTCCAGATTAGATAAATTGGTAACCATTCTGATCTAGGATAGAGTGCACGCTGAGTGTTTCTTTTCTCTCTCTCTCTGGCTGCGACCATTGACCCGACCCAAGATTATGACTCAGTGACCAAGTTGACCGAACCTACTTAACACTGGCTTTTGGATTGTCAGAGTTGCAGACTTCATTGCCACTCCTGCTTTTACCCTTTTCTCCAGGACACCCCGTTTTACTACGAACGTCCACTTCCATTGGACAAAACCATCGTATGGTTAGATACGAACTCGAAGGGATTTATTCGAGGATGGTTTCCGGTTCTGGAGAAAACGGATAGGACTATTCAGTTGTCTTTTCTTTTCACCCTCTCTCAGGTTGCGAGTACTCCTTGGTTTAGGGGTAGTACACCTATTACGCAAATTGGATAGTCTTCTTCCAAACCATAGGCTGGTGCCGACCGGTAGGGAAAGAAGAAAGCCAATTAGCCTAAACGGTGTACAGAAGGTATTAAGTTAAGACAAAGTAAGGGATTAGTAAGAGGGCAAAGTAAATTGCGACTGCTATTCACGACCAAACCAAGTATTTCTTCGCCAATCCTAAATCACCTTTGTATTTCTCCAGGACACTCCGTATCACTACGAAGATCCCATTTTATTGGATAATCCATCGTATAGTTATATACGAACTCGAAAGGAACTCGTTCCAGTTCGGGGATGGATCCTGGTTCAGGAGAAATAGGAATAAAGTACATTCAGGTGTCTTTTATCTTCACCTTCTCTCGCATTGCGAGTGCTCCTAGGATTAGGACAGTACACCCTTTATGCTTTTTGGATAGTCTTCTTCCAAACCATAGGCTGGTGCCGAACGGTAGGGAAGGAAGAAAACCATTTGGCCTAAAGGGGTGTACAGAAGGTAAAGACTAAAGACATATGAAGGGATTTGGAGAGGTGGCAAAGAACTATACGGTTACAGTCGTGAATCTGGAAGAGGCATTACTAGGAATACCGGGATACCCCATCGAAACACTTCAATGTTTCAGTCTCACTGTGTAATGTTAAAAGAAAAACTGATTTCCCGATTAGATACTTACTCCAGGGTATGCATTTACCAGGTTTGATTCTCACATCTGTATGGTTTTACAGATGATGAGTGGGAGTAAGTTATTGGGAATTGGGTGATCATCCTCATTATATCGGGATTCGTTGGAATCAGTGATATTTGAGGAAATCACCTGGGCTGTTTGCCGGTCGGCAAATATCTGGTTTAGAATATCCGTTGATGTGCACCAATTTCAAATTGATATATCTGTACGTCTATTTTCATAGAGTGAGATATACCTTTTGATATTATGTCGATGACATTTACCTATATCAGTGGATGGTTAGGTAAGGAGCATTAAACAGCGGTGTAATTCTTCTTAACCATAAGTACAGTTTTCAACCTACGACACACAGTGAAAGAGTTATTAGACTCAGCAGACTTATACAGAGTATTGTATGTTGTCCAGTGTCCATTAGGACAGAGGGGTTGGTCCTCATACTATATTCTGTTTACTTTTGACTTCTCTAGTTCTTAGACATGTGTTTCGTAGAAACACAGGGTCTAAGTTTTGAGGAGTTATAGGTATTTGAATAGAGTAGAGAACCAGGTGTAGCAAGTATCGGGATTCTTCAAAGTGATCGAAGATGTAGATATTTGTGTATGGTATTCAGTTGATAGTAATGATAAAGAGAAATTGCTTCTCTTTCAGGTTACTCATAATTGGAAGCATTCCTAAGTTGAGTAACGCTGATCGGCCTCCTTCCATTTAGTTGACATGCACTGGAGATAGCTGCATGATTTGAATCTGGTTCAATTAAATCAGTGCCTCTGGTTCTATATTGGATGTAGAACAGTTCATATCTTAACGTTGTTAAGGTACGGGGAGTTGTCCGGCTTATGCTTAAAACCAGACACTGGACAACTCAAGGCACGTTTCTGTAATGGCTGTTTGTGGGTTGACCCAGGCTATGACGCGGGTTGACTTTCTACCATCTGGATGATCAATAGAAATATTGTTCACGACTCGCCACAGTTTTATTAAAAATGGATTTTTTCAAAAACAGCAGTGGGAGTATGGTAGAACTGGAAGTGATTCCAGAACCGCAAACGATTACTGAAGATTTGATAAGGAACCTAAAGATTCAATCTGAATTGACATTCCATTGGCCACTCCGCAGATAAGGTGGGTAACTTCAGGCACCCGAGAGGTACTTCGGTAGCCTCAAGGACGGTGACAGGGAAGTTCTTGTTTACCCACACTTGCCATTGTTGTTGTTCCAGGCTGCGGGACCCGGCAGGAGGATAAGTATATCGTCGTTCTGAACTAGCTTCAGAAGTGTACGTGTATATGACTCTGCCAGAGGGTTGTCGTAGTCAGTGGGAGCAGCGGAAGCATTGGTGGACATCAGGCTTATGTCTATTTATAGACTAAAGCAGATGTAGCGGAGATAGATCATCTGTTTCTGATGTGACAGTCATAGGTTTGACGTCATCAGAATAGGGGATGGATCTGTTGAGAAGGTAGTAGGAAGTGATATTCCTATACTACGATCGGTTATACTTTGGTCGTCACACAGTGGTTTCTCCACAAAGGAACTTGGACATTGTATCAGACATACTGGTTACTAGATCTATAGTTTTAGATCTAGATTTGGGTGGTTTCCTAATCTGGGTACCTTGACAGCATTCTATGAGGATTTAGAATGGACGACTCCTGGCACGGTAGTGTACCTGCAGGTAATGGAGTCACCCTCTCTAAAGGTGTCTTACAGACTAAAGGGGAGAGGGACGTGCATGATTGGCAGATCACTTGCTCAGGCAATTGAGTCAATCATGAGATGTCAAGTACCACACCAGATGTTGTTGTTGCACTAGATGCAATAAGATGATATTGATCCAATCCTGGAGGAACAGTCGGGAGGCAGTTATCATTCCAGGCTTCCAAGGTGACAAGGACGACAAGGAGGTTGTCAGAGTTTTAGTTTTCCTTCAGACGAGGGGCAGTATTTTGGACAGGTGGTCCAAGGAAATACTGAGGGTGGCATGGCGCAGGATACTGATTAAGTTCAGTTGAAGATACAGTCTAAGAAGTTTGGATTTGGAGTTCATTTATGAGCTACGTCCCATCAGACATCCAGACATTCTAAGGCAGGTATTGCTCATTTCGGGAGATGGTTTTCTCCGCGAACTTGAGATATAGAGAGACATAGAAAGAAACTTCTAGGCGGATCCACTCACTGAGGCTATTCCTCGACCGCAATAGTTTCACAAACGGGATTTGTGAGACTGACTAGTAGAGGAGTTGGGTGTTCGGTATCACACGGGCTGTGAGTATGCGACATCGCAATAATTAGCCTTGAGTGCAAGTGGGAGATTGTTGGAGATAGTGCCCTCAGAGTCGATTATTGGATCACAGGCATGTGATTGCGATGATTGAGGGAGGACCTATCCCGGTAGAACAGTCTTACTCGAGATGATAGTTTGCTATCTGGTTTATCTTTATCATCGTGTACTGCTTTAGGCGACCTGACATGTCGCTATTGCACGTTGATAGAGCCCCTAGGATTCTTGCTTGACTGCCAGCAGTATGAGGGCGATCATATAAGTGAGAGCTGGAGTCTATAAGCACATCCTTGAAAGGTCCCTAGTCGTGGGAGTTTCGAGACAGGGCATCGATACTCCAGAGTAGACTAGTGTATACAGTCGAGACCCCGACGAGGGGCGGTGGCCGGTCTCACAAGCCACTGGTGTCAGTTGGTTCACCTAAGATGTATACAGGTGCTCATTGGGTTATGAGTACACCGGACAGGACTCGCCGGGAACATGCTAGTTGGTCATATACCAGACGTCAGATGGCAGTTCCCTGGTGACATGTGTGCAGGTTAGTTCATCGACCTGAGGATCGTCATTTGTCTCGTGTGAGTTCCCACTGTACTTTGATTACTACCCTACCACGGCTCAAAGGAGTCGTGCAAACAGGTTTTAGTTGGGTACAGTCCCGAGCCACATGGAGGCAGTGAGCGGATCTTCGGGGGTTTCGTCTCTCCCGGTATTGGGGGTGAGGTCGCGCTGTGTCTAGGAGAGCCATTACACGAAGACCTTGGCCAAGGCAAGGAGATTTACTGGTAGGTATTCCAGTAGTATCTCAGGGTGTTCTGGGCTACACTCCGACACGACTTGTACCGCTTTTGGGGGTCTGACTTTTACCAACCCCCTAGGCCCGCCATGCGATACTCATAGACGAACGGACCGGACTGCACGGATATTGTCACTGACAGGCTCAGTTGGGTGTCGGGGTGAGCTTCCTCATCGACGTCCCTTTTAGTCAATAGCTGGTGGCCCGTCACGTATTGGCTTATACCTCTGACGTGCTAGTGGTTAAATCCACAGCCATAGTATTGACGAGTCTTTAGAGTCCACCACACTTTCAGTTACTCAAGCTTTCGGGCGAAACGCTGTAGAGGCCGTATGGAGATATGGCAGGGTCCGATCAGATACGTGCGGTATTGCACGGATCAGGATCGGACGGTTTGTACTAGTAGCCGTATAGATATATGGCAGGGTTCGATCAGATACGTGCGGTATTGCACAGATCAGGATCGAACGGATATTACTAGCCGGCTTTGGTTTAAGCCGGTCCTAGTTTAGTACAGTGTAGATTTTGTCTTTTTGCATTTGTATCCGGACGGAATACAGATGCGGGTGTGTATGCACAGTATTGGGGTTTTCCTGTAATTTATTACGGGACCAGTTTTCTGGAGTTGCCAGTTTGCTTTCCGTTCCGGCCGGTTTTCTTTTGTTCTTTCCCGGCCGGACTTTTCAGATGGAGGGGGTAATTTGCAGTTTTGCAAATTACATTTGTGGAGGGGGTTTCTTGTAAAAGTGTTGATTATGATAGCTTTCATTTCTTTTGCTCCATGCTTTTGAATTGAGAGATTTGAAAGGTTATGGAGTGAATAGGAGAATAAGCATGGTTGTATGTTTCTTTGTCCCTTGGATGTGGTCACCTCCTTCTTCTCCTACACTCACCTCCCTTCATGCTTCATAACCTCTCCTCCACCATTCTCTTTTTGAGAGGATAAGTTTTTCATAAGTGAGAAGAAAAAGAAAAGAAAGAGAGAAGAAGAAAGGAGAGAAAATGAGAGTTCATTTTTGGTGTATCATTTTGTTCATCTCATTTTCCTTGCAAAATTGATAGCATCATTTGCCTCCAAAGTTTCATTCTTCCCTCCATCTAAAGGCAACTCCAAAACCCCAAAAGTGAGACTATGATTCTACACTACGTATTCCTACAGCAAATCTTGAGCATGTCGAGTTGCCGGCTTCATGCTCGAGTTGCCTCAGTATCGAGGTGGGAGCCCGTAAAAGTACCCGGCTTCGTGGTGCCCTTTCCGACGAGGAGGAGACGGACGGAGATCCCGCGAGGAGATCGGAGTGGAGATGAAGACCGGAGGACTTGGATCGTCGGTATATCTCTAACCTATCTTGTTAGTTAGCTAGACTAGTTTAATGGTAACGATCCGGGATTTAGTGCGCGGTGGTGCCGGTTTGCTAAGTCCGCAAATTCTAAAGTTTACCACCGTTTCCGCGTTTGGCCGTCGGGTTGACGGCCGGGGCGCCGCCGTGCACTTACAGGAACGTCGGGTTTCAGTAGTGGCTCTGTGAAACCCAGGGATCCCAGATATCTGTATTGTTCTGTGATGCTGTACATTTCTGTGATGTTGCATTTCTTTTCACGCCTTGAGCGAAATATAATATATTGGTATATATATTAGTAGATGTTGTATATGTTTTTCATCCGCGCTAGTCCAGTCCCCGCTCTGTCGTTAGTAAGCTAACCTAACGAGTGATGACGGGACCCAGTGGCGAATGCGGATGGCATATACGTACGTCAGTATATTTTCGTTCTTTGTGGTGTGATCAATTGATGGGAATGCGTTGATTCAGATCAATGCAAGTTAAAACAAACCTATTCTGATGTTGTTGGAACACTTTTCAAAAAGCTGTTATTGCAAGGACGTTCACTTTTGTTTTGCATCGTGGTATTCATTTGGAATATCCTGCTCCTCAGTCGACGAGGCAAGGGCCGAGATCCCTTCACCGGGAGTGACCCCTTGGACAGAGGTTTGCGTCAGGGCATTAACTTCACTATAGCCGATTACTTTTGCTTTGCACCGTGGTATTCAGTTGGAATATCCTGCACCCCATTCTACGAGGAAAGAGCCGAGATCCCTTCACCGGGAGTGACCTCTTTAGTAAAGGTTTTCGTCACTATATTTTCTTAAAAGCTATCCGTTCCTTCAACGATATCAAGTTCATTACGTTAAAGGTTTTCGCCAGAAACCATTCGTAGCCCTCCGTCGTTTCATATGGGTAGTCAATAGTATTCGAGCTGTGTTTGTTGGCCAAAGTCAAGGCACAGTGTTTGGTAGCTGTTGGTTATTCATATGCAGCATAGATAGATGCGTTGGTTTGGGGCAGTCGTATAGCCTTGTTGGCCAAAGTCAAGGGCTTGTACGGGTGGGCTCAAATTAACCTGGAGAATGACGGGCAGAACTTGACATGTGACTTATGATTTGTTGGCCAAAGTCAAGGTCATAAGAGCATGGGGCAGAAATCACATCGGGAGTTTCAAAAGAACTGAAACTTGCCAGATATGCGCATACCTTCTGGAGTGTGATACCGTGAGCGGATTCCGTCACGCTGTCATGCGATGATAGTTGGATCCCGATTCCCACTGATGAGTTGGTTTACTCCTCGGGTGACCCCGACTAATTCTTCTTTCAGGTTTGGAGGAGAATTTGAGGTACAGTGGGAGGCTTCCTGATTAGAAAAAGTGATAACCATTCTGATTTAGGATAGAGTGCACGCTGAGTGTTTCTTTTCTCTCTCTCTTTGGCAGCGACCATTGACCCGACCCTAGACTATGACTCAGTGACCAAGTTGACCGAACCTTCTTAACACTGGCTTTTGGATTGTCAGAGTTGCGAACCTCATTGCCACTCCTACTTTTACCCTTTTCTCCAGGACACCCCGTATTACTACGAACGTCCACTTCCATTGGACAAAACCATCGTATGGTTATATACGAACTCGAAGGAATTTATTCGAGGATGGTTTCCGGTTCTGAAGAAAACGGATAGGACTATTCAGTTGTCTTTTCTTTTCACCTTCTCTCAGGCTGCGAGTACTCCTTGGTTTAGGAGTAGTACACCTATTACGCAAATTGGATTGTCTTCCTCTAAACCATAGGCTGGTGCCGACAGTAGGGAATGAAGAAAACCAGTTAGCCTAAACGGTGTACAGAAGGTATTAAGTTCAGACAAAGCAAGGGATTAGTAAGAGGGCAAAGTAAATTGCGACTGCTATTCACGACCAAACCAAGTATTTCTTCGCCAATCCTAAATCACCTTTGTATTTCTCTAGGACACTCTGTATCACTACGAAGATCCCATTTTATTGGATAATCCATCGTATGGTTATATACGAACTCGAAAGGAACTTGTTCCAGTTCGGGGATGGATCCTAGTTCAGGAGAAATAGGAATAAAGTACATTCAGGTGTCTTTTATCTTCACCTTCTCTCGCGTTGCGAGTGCTCCTAGGATTAGGACAGTACACCCTTTATGCTTTTTGGATAGTCTTCTTCTAAACCATAGGCTGGTGCCGAACGGTAGGGATGGAAGAAAACCATTTGGCTTAAAGGGGTGTACAGAAGGTAATGACTAAAGACATATAAAGGGATTTGGAGAGGTGGCAAAGAATTATACGGTTATAGTTGTGAATCTGGATAATGGAAGAGGCATTACAAGGAATACCAGGATACCCCATCGAAACATTTCAATGTTTCAGTTCAGCTGTGTACTGTTAAAAGAAAACTGATTTCCCGATTGGACACTTGCTCCAGGGTATGTATTTACCAGGTTTGATTCTCACATCTGTATGGTTTTACAGATGATGAGTGGGAGTAAGTTATTGGGAATTGGGTGATCATCCTCATTATATCGGAATTCGTTGTAATTGGTGATATTTGAGGATGCCACCTGGGTTGTTTGTCGGTCGGCAAATATTTGGTTTTGAATATCCGCTGTTGTGCACCAATTTCAAATTGATATATCTGTACGTCTATTTTTATAGAGTGAGATATACCTTTTGATATTATGTCGATGACATTTACCTATATCAGTGGATAGTTAGGTTGTTGGAGATAATGCCCTCAGAGTCAATTATTGGATCACAGGCACGTGATTGCGGTGATTGAGGGAGGACCTATCCCGATAGGACAGTCTTACTCGAGATAATTGTATGCTATCTGGTTTACCTTTATCATCGTGTACTGCTTTAAGTGACCTGACATGTCGCTATTGCACGTTGATAGAGCCCCTAGGATTCTTGCTTGACCACCAGCAGTATGAGGGCGATCATATAAGTGGGAGCTGGGGACTATAAGCATATCCTTAAATGGTCCCTAGTCGTGTGAGTTTCGAGATAGGGCATCGATACTCCATAGTAGACTAGTGTATACAGTCGAGACCCCGACGAGGGGCGGTGGCCGGTCTCACAAGCCACTGGTGTCAGTTGGATCACCTAAGATGTATACAGGTGCTCATTGGGTTATGAGTACACCGGACAGGACTCGCCGGGAACATGCTAGTTGGTCATATACCAGACGTCAGATGGCAGTTCCCTGGTGACATGTGTGCAGGTTAGTTCATCGACCTGGGGATCGTCATTTGTCTCGTGTGAGTTCCCACTGTACTTTGATTACTACCCTACCACGGCTCAAAGGAGTCGTGCAAACAGGTTTTAGTTGGGTACAGTCCCAAGCCACATGGAGGCAGTGAGCACATCTTCAGGGGTTCGTCTCTCCCGGTATTGGGGGTGAGGTCGTGCTGTGTCTAGGAGAGCCATTACACGAAGCCCTCGGCCGAGGCAAGGAGATTTACTGGTAGGTATTCCAGTAGTATCTCAGGGTGTTCTGGGCTACACTCCGACACGACTTGTACCGCTTTTGGGGGTCTGACTTTTACCAACCCCCTAGGCCCACCATGCGATGCTCATAGACGAACGGACCGGACTGTACGGATATTGTCACTGACAGGCTCAGTAGGGTGTCAGGATGAGTTCGCTCATCGACGTCCCTTTTGGTCAATAGCTGGTGGCCCGTCACGTATTGGCTTATACCTCTGACGTGCTGGTGGTTAAATCCACAGCCATAGTATTGACGAGTCTTTAGAGTCCCCCACATTCAGTTACTCAGCTTTCGGGCGAAAGGTTGTAGAGGCCATATGGAAATATGGCAAGGTCCGATCAGATACGTGCGGTATTGCATGGATCAGGATCGGACAGTTTGTACTATAGGCCGTATGGTTATATGGCACGGTTCGATCAGATACGTGCGGTATTGCACGGATCAGGATCGAACAGATATTGCTAGCCGGTTTTGGTATGAGACGGATCCTAGTATAGTACAGTGTAGATTTTGTCTCTTTGCATTTGTATTTCGGTCGAAATACAGATGCGGGTGTGTATGCACAGTATCGGGGTTTTCCTGTAATTTATTACGGGACCAGTTTTCTGGAGTTGCCAGTTTGTTTTCCGTTTCGGCCGATTTCCATTGTTCCGTTCATTGGCCGAAGATTGGTGGAGGAGGGCTTATTTGCATTGTTACAAATAAGTGGTTGTGGAGGGGGTCTTTGCATATTTCTTTGTATCATGATGGTTTCATGATGGAGCCCATCCCTTGACCTTTCTTGCTTGACTTTGTGAGGTGATGATGGTGGTGTTGGAGTGTTGTTTTATTTGCTATCATGGTTGTTGGTTGAGTGTGGGAATTATTGGAATGATGATTCTTTGCATGATAGCCTTCTCTTTCTCTCCCTTGGATTTTTGCATATCTTTCTCATGCTTTGCAATTCCCTCCTCTCTCTCACTCACTCACCCTCTTGCCATGGAGAGGCCGGCCACTTTGGGGGCTGTCCCAATTTGGAGTGAGGGAATTTTGGCTCATTTCATGTTCACAAATATCCACAAGTTCCATCTAAAAAGCCCCAAGTTCAATTCCTCCACCAATGGCAACCTCCACTACCCCAAAATGAGACATGTAATCCACATTATATTCTACAACAAATCTTGGGCACGTCGAGTAGCCGGCTTCGTCCCTGAGTTGCCTCGGCATTGAGGTGGGAGCCCGTAAACGATGTAGGCGATGTGGTGCACTTCCGGCGACGAGGAGGAGACGGGACATTCCGCAGGAGATCGGGACGACGACGAGAAGACCGGAGGACTCGGATCTGTCGGTATTCTTCTCTTCCCTTTCTTGTTAGTAGCTTAGACTTGTTAATGGTTACGATCCGGATGTTTAGTGCACGGTGGTGCCGGTTTGCTAAGTCCGCAAAATTAAAGTTTTTCACCGCTTCCGCATTCCGGCGTCGGATTGACGGCCGGGGCGCCGCCGTGCACTTATAGTGGTATCAGAGCCTCGCCATTAACTTAGTCTAGCTTGGTTTAATGTGTTTGCATTTCCGATCGATCAAAAGTTCCAAAACTGCATTTTACCTTCGCATCAGTTTCTGTTGAAAATTTTTGGTCTCGAAAAATTTTTCAGGTTGTATAATATTGATGTACTGGAAAATCTAAGAGCTCTGTAAAAATTCGATGAAGTAACTCCACAGTGGGAGCGCGGAACCGCCGCGAAAACCCCATTCCCGCCGCCCTTCCGCCGCACACTGTGGAGATCACTTCACCAATTTTTTACAGAGGCCTTCTGGGCTTATAATATGGGTTTTGGAATATTAAAATTGGGCCCAGGATTTCTGTGAGTGCTACAGTTTTGATTGGGGGCCCACTTGTTAAAGTTTGATCGATCGGATATTTTAAACACATTTTTTCACAGTATTTACATTATATCTGCGACCGTGAATGTCACTTGATCGGTAAATCCGGTCTAACTGCTATAGCCCGGTTAGACGGATTTGCGAAGGTGACTTTTACGTTGATGTTTTGTTTTTGCTGTGATGTTGCGGATTGGTCGTGGGGGATAGCCTGGATGCAATGCTAGTATAGTTGTGGTTGTATTATGTACATTTGATATTGCGGGGCGAGCGTCCGACATGTGGACTGCCGTCACTGCATGATTGTATTATTATTTTGGGGTACGGCCAGGTTACGGTCGTTGTACCCGGTGTATGTATATTTTACTTTCTGTACTAGGATTACCCCAGGAGGGGTGCACGGATAGCCGGGTTCTAGAAGGCAACAAGCCCGCATCTCATGGCATTGAGACAGAGGGGGCTTCACTCTAGGATTGGCAGGCTATTCGCCGCACTCGTAGGGGGTACAGGTTGACCCAGGAGGGGTGCCCAAATTGCCGGATTCCGTGAAGTGCTGGGTGGTCCATTCACGGTACTGAAGGGGGCTGCCTCGCTTCAGGTTTTGGCGGGTGACTTGCCGCGCCCGTAGGGGTCTAGGATTTCATTGCGCAGGCTATCCACACGACCAGGGGAACGTCGGGTTTCAGCAGTGGCTCTGTGAAACCCGGGGATCCCAGATATCTGTATTGTTCTGTGATGCTGTACATTTCTGTGATGTTGCGTTTCTTTTCACGCCTTGAGCGAAATATAATATATTGGTATATATATTAGTAGATGTTGTATATGTTTTACATCCGCGCTAGTCCAGTCCCCGCTCTGTCGTTAGTTAGCTAACCTAACGGGTAATGACGGGACCCAGTGGCGAATGCGGATGGCATATACGTACATCAGTATATTTTCGTTCTTTTTGGTGTGATCAATTGATGGGACTGCATTGATTCGGATCAATGCAAGTTAAAAAAAAACCTAATCTGATGTTGTTGGAACACTTTTCAAAAAGCTGTTATTGCAAGGACGTTCACTTTTGTTTTGCATCGTGATATTCAGTTGGAATACCCTGCTCCTCAGTCGACGAGGCAAGGGCCGAGATCCCTTCACCGGGAGTGACCCTTTGGACAAAAGTATGCGTCGGGGCATTAACTTCACTATAGCCGATTAATTTTGCTTTGCATCGCGGTATTCATTTGGAATATCCTGCACCCCATTCTTCGGGGAAAGAGCCGAGATCCCTTCACCGGGAGTGACCTCTTTAGCAACGGTTTTCGTCACTATATTTTAAAAAGCTATTAGTTCCTTCAACGATATCAAGTTCTTTACGTTAAAGGTTTTCGCCAGAAACCATTCGTAGCCCTCCGTCGTTTCAGACGGGTAGCACGTAGTATTCATGCTATGTTTGTTGGCCTTCGTCAAGGCATAGTGTATGGTAGCTGCTTGTTGCCTTTCTGCAGCATAGATAGATGCGTTGGTTTGGGACAGTCGTATAGCCTTGTTGGCCTTCGTCAAGGGCTTGTGCGGGTGGATTCAAGTTAACCTGGAGAATGACGGGTAGAACTTGACATGTGACTTATGATTTGTTGGCCTTCGTCAAGGTCATAAGAGCATGGGGCAGAAATCACATCGGGAGTTTCAAAAGAACTGAAACTTGCCAGATATGCGCATACCTTCTGGAGTGTGATACCGTGAGCGGATTCCGTCACGTTATCATGCGATGATAGTTGGATCCCGATTCCCACTGATGAGTTAGTTTACTCCTCAGGTGACCTCGACTAGTTCTTCTTTCAGGTTTGGAGGAGAATTTGACGGTACAGTGGGAGGTTTCCAGATTAGATAAATCGGTTACCATTCTGATCTAGGTTAGAGTGCACGCTGAGTGTTTCTTTTCTCTCTCTCTTTGGCAGCGACCATTGACCTGACCCTAAGACTATGACTCAGTGACCAAGTTGACCGAACCTTCTTAAACACTTGCTTTTGGATTGTCAGAGTTGCAAACCTCATTGCCACTCCTACTTTTACCTTTTCTCCAGGACACCCCGTATTGTTACGAACGTCCACTTCCATTGGACAAAACCATCGTATGGTTAGATACGAACTCGAAAGAATTTATTCGAGGATGGTTTCTGGTTCTGGAGGAAACGGATAGGATTATTCAGTTGCCTTTTCCTTTTACCTTCTCTCGGGATGCGAGTACTCCTTGGTATAGGAGGTAGTACACCTATTACGCAAATTGGATAGTCTTCTTCCAAACCTTAGGCTGGTGCCGACCGGTAGGGAATGAAGAAAACCAATTAGCATAACGATGGTGTGCAGAAGGTATTAAGTTAAAGACAAAGCAAGGGATTAGTAAAGGGGGGCAAAGTAAATTGCAACAGATATTCACGAACAAACCAAGTATTCCTTCGCCAATCCTAAATCACCTTTGTATTTCTCCAGGACACTCCGTATCACTTCGAAGATCCACAGTTTATTGGATACTCCATCGTATGGTTATATACGAACTCGAAAGGAACTTGTTCCAGTTCGGGGATGGATTCTGGTTCAGGAGAAATAGGAATAAGATTTATTCAGGTGTCTTTTATCTTCACCTTCTCTCGCATTGCGAGTGTTCCTAGGATTGGGACAGTACACCCATTATGCTTATTGGATAGTCTTCTTCCAAACCATAGGCTGGTGCCGAACGGTAGGGAAGGAAGAAAACCATTTGGCCTAAAGGGGTGTGCAGAAGGTAATGACTAAAGACATATGAAGGGATTTGGAGAGGTGGCAAAGAATTATACGGTTACAGTCGTGAATCTGGAAGAGGCATTACTAGGCATACCGGATACCCCATCGAAACATTTCAATGTTTCAGTTTCACTGTGTACTGTTAAAAGAAAAACTGATTTCCCGATTAGATACTTACTCCAGGGTATGTATTTACCAGGTTTGATTCTCACATCTGTATGGTTTTACAGATGATGAGTGGGAGTAAGTTATTGGGAATTGGGTGATCATCCTCATTATATCGGGATTCGATGTAATCGGTGATATTTGAGGGAATCACCTGGGCTGTTTGCCGGTTGGCAAATATTTGGTTTTGAATATCCGTTGTTATGCACCAATTTCAAATCGATATATCTGTACGTCTATTTTCATAGAGTGAGATATACCTTTCTGAAATTATGTCTATGACATTTACCTATATCAGTGGATGGTTAGGTAAGGAGCATTAAACAGCGGTGTAATTCTTCTTGACCATAAGTACAGTTTTCAACCTACGACATACAGTGAATGAGTTATTCAGACTCAAGGGACTTATACAGAGTATTGTATGTTGTCCAGGGTCCATCAGGACAGAGGGGTTGGTCCTCGTACTATATTCGGTTTACTTATGACTTCTCTAGTTTTTGGACAAGTGTTTCGCGGAATCACAGGGTCTGAATTTTGAGAAGTTATAGGTATTTGAATAGAGTAGAGAACCAGGTGTAGCAAGTATCGGGATTCTTCAAAGAGATTGAAGATGTAGATACTTGTGTATGGTGTTCAGTTGATAGTAATGACTAAGAGAACTTGCTTCTCTTTCAGGTTACTCATAATTGGAAGCATTCCTAAGTTGAGTAACGCTGATCAGCCTCTTTCCTTTTAGTTGACATGCGCTGGAGACAGCTGCATGCTTTGAATCTGGTTCAATTAAATCAGTGCCTCTGTTTCTATATTTGATATAGAACAGTTCATATCTTAACGATGTTAAGGTACGGGGAGTTGTCCGGCTTATGATTAAAACCAGACTCTGGATGACTCAAGGCACGTTTCTGTAATGGCTGTTTGTGGGTTGACCCAGGCTATGACGAGGGTTGACTTTCTACCATCTGGATGAACAATAGCGATATTGTTCTAGACTCGCCACAGTTTTATTAAAAATGGATTTTTTCAGAAAATAGTAGTGGGAGTATGGTAGAACTGGAAGTGATTCCAGAACCACAAACGATTACAAAAGATTTGATAAGGAACCTAAAGATTCAATCTGGATTGACATTCCATTGACCACTCCGCAGATGAGGTGGGTAACTTCAGGCACCCGAGAGGTACTATGGTAGCCTCAAGGACGGTGACAGGGAAGTTCTTGTTTACCCACAATTACCATTGCTGTTGTTCCAGGCTGCGAGACCCGGCGGGAGGATGAGTATAGCGTCGTTCTGAACTCGCTTCAGAAGTGTACGTGTATATGACTCTGCCAGAGGGTTGTCGTAGTCAGTGGGAGCAGCGGAAGCATTGGTGGACATCAGGCTTATGTCTATTCATAGACTAAAGCAGATATAGCGGAGATAGATCATCTGTTTCTGATGTGACAGTCATAGGTTTGACGTCATCAGAATAGGGGATGGATCTGTTGAGAAGGTAGTAGGGTGTGATATCCTGGTATTTGGATGACATACACAGAGTAGGAAAAGAAACTCCTATACTACAGTCGGTTATACTTTGGTCGTCACACAGTGGTTTCTCCACAAAAGAAATGGATTTTATATCAGACATACTGGTTACTAGATCTATGGTTTTAGATCTAGATTTGGGTGGTTTCCCGATCAGGGTACTTGACAGCATTCTAAGAGTATTTAGAATGGACGACTCCTGGCTCGGTAGTGTACCTACAGGTAATGGAGTCACCCTCTCTAAAGGTGTCTTACAGACTAAAGGGGAGAGGGACGTGCATGATTGGCAGATCACTTGCTCAGGCAATTGAGTCAATCATGAGATGTCAAGTACCACACCAGATGTTGTTCTTGCACTAAATGCAATAAGTTGACATTGATCCAATCCTGCAGAAACAGTCGGAAGCAGTTTTAGAACATAAGTGGATGTTCTAGGGATATGATAACGACAGCCTCATGTAGGAGACAGTTATCATTCCAGGCTTCCAAGGTGACATGGACGACGACAAGGAGGTTGTCAGAGTTATAGTTTTTCCTTCTGATGAGGGGCAGTATTTTGGACAGGTGGTCCAAGGCAATACTGAGTGTGGCATGGCGCAGGATACTGATTAAGTTCAGCTGACGATTCAGTCTAAGAAGTTTGGATTTGGAGTTCATTTATGAGCTATGTCCCATCAGACATCCAGACACATTCTAAGACAGGTATTGCTCATTTCGGGAGATGGGTTTCTCCGCGAACTTGAGATATAGAGAGACATGGAAAGAGACAACAAAGCGGATCCACTCACTAAGGCTATTCCCCGAACGCAATAGTTTTGCAAACGAGCTTTGTGAGACTGACTAGTAGAGGAGTTGGGTGTTCGGTATCACACGGGCTGTGAGTATGCGACATCGCAATAATTAGCCTTGAGTGCAAGTGGGAGATTGTTGGAGATAATGCCCTCAGAGTCAATTATTGGATCACAGGCACGTGATTGCGGTGATTGAGGGAGGACCTATCCCGATAGGACAGTCTTACTCGAGATGATAGTATGCTATCTGGTTTACCTTTATCATCGTGTACTGCTTTAAGTGACCTGACATGTCGCTATTGCACGTTGATAGAGCCCCTAGGATTCTTGCTTGACAACCAGCAGTATGAGGGCGATCATATAAGTGGGAGCTGGGGTCTATAAGCATATCCTTAAATGGTCCCTAGTCGTGTGAGTTTCGAGATAGGCATCGATACTCCATAGTAGACTAGTGTATACAGTCGAGACCCCGACGAGGGGCGGTGGCCGGTCTCACAAGCCACTGGTGTCAGTTGGTTCACCTAAGATGTATACAGGTGCTCATTGGGTTATGAGTACACCGGACAGGTCTCGCCGGGAACATGCTAGTTGGTCATATACCAGACGTCAGATGGCAGTTCCCTGGTGACATGTGTGCAGGTTAGTTCATCGACCTGGGGATCGTCATTTGTCTCGTGTGAGTTCCCACTGTACTTTGATTACTACCCTACCATGGCTCAAAGGAGTCGTGCAAACAGGTTTTAGTTGGGTACAGTCCCGAGCCACATGGAGGCAGTGAGCGCATCTTCAGGGGTTCGTCTCTCCCGGTATTGGGGGTGAGGTCGTGCTGTGTCTAGGAGAGCCATTACACGAAGCCCTCGGCCGAGGCAAGGAGATTTACTGGTAGGTATTCCAGTAGTATCTCAGGGTGTTCTGGGCTACACTCCGACACGACTTGTACCGCTTTTGGGGGTCTGACTTTTACCAACCCCCTCGGCCCGCCATGCGATGCTCATAGACGAACGGACCGGACTGTACAGATATTGTCACTGACAGGCTTAATAGGGTGTCAGGATGAGTTCGTTCATCGACGTCCCTTTTGGTCAATAGCTGGTGGCCCGTCACGTATTGGCTTATACCTCTGACGTGCTGGTGGTTAAATCCACAGCCATAGTATTGACGAGTCTTTAGTGTCCCCCACATTCAGTTACTCAGCTTTCGGGCGAAAGGTTGTAAAGGCCATATGGAGATATGGCAAGGTCCGATCAGATACCTGCGGTATTGCACGGATCAGGATCGGACAGTTTGTACTATAGGCCGTATGGTTATATGGCAGGGTTCGATCAGATACGTGCGGTATTGCACGGATCAGGATCGAACAGATATTGCTAGCCGGTTTTGGTATGAGCCGGATCCTAGTATAGTACAGTGTAGATTTTGTCTCTTTACATTTGTATTTCGGTCGAAATACAGATGCGGGTGTGTATGCACAGTATCGGGGTTTTCCTGTAATTTATTACGGGACCAGTTTTCTGGAGTTGCCAGTTTGTTTTCCGTTTCGGCCGATTTCCATTGTTCCGTTCATTGGCCGAAGATTGGTGGAGGAGGGCTTATTTGCATTGTTGCAAATAAGTGGTTGTGGAGGGGGTCTTTGCATATTTCTTTGTATCATGATGGTTTCATGATGGAGCCCATCCCTTGACCTTTCTTGCTTGACTTTGTGAGGTGATGATGGTGGTGTTGGAGTGTTGTTTTATTTGCTATCATGGTTGTTGGTTGAGTGTGGGAATTATTGGAATGATAATTCTTTGCGTGATAGCCTTCTCTTTCTCTCCCTTGGATTTTTGCATATATTTCTCATGCTTTGCAATTCCCTCCTCTCTCTCACTCACTCACCCTCTTGCCATGGAGAGGCCGGCCAGTTTGGGGGCTGTCCCAATTTGGAGTGAGGGAATTTTGGCTCATTTCATGTTCACAAATATCCACAAGTTCCATCTAAAAAGCCCCAAGTTCAATTCCTCCACCAATGGCAACCTCCACTACCCCAAAATGAGACATGTAATCCACATTATATTCTACAGCAAATCTTGGGCACGTCGAGTAGCCGGCTTCGTCCCTGAGTTGCCTCGACATTGAGGTGGGAGCCCGTAAACGATGTAGGCGAAGTGGTGCACTTCCGGCGACGAGGAGGAGACGGGACATTCCGCAGGAGATCGGGACGACGACGAGAAGACCGGAGGACTCGGATCTGTCGGTATACTTCTCTTCCCTTTCTTGTTAGTAGCTTAGACTTGTTAATGGTTACGATCCGGATGTTTAGTGCGCGGTGGTGCCAGTTTGCTAAGTCCGCAAAATTAAAGTTTTTCACCGCTTCCGCATTCCGGCGTCGGATTGACGGCCGGGGCGCCGCCGTGCACTTACATAGGTAAGGAGCATTGAACAGCGGTGTAATTCTTCTTAACCAAAAGTACAGTTTTCAACCTACGACACACAGTGAATGAGTCACTAGACTCAAGGGACTTATACAGAGTATTGTATGTTGTCCAGGGTCCATCAGGACAGAGGGGTTGGTCCTCGTACTGTATTCTGTTTACTTATGACTTCTCTAGTTCTTAGACAGGTGTTTCGTAGAAACACAGGGTCGAAGTTTTGAGAAGTTATAGGTATAAGAATAAAGTAGAGAACCAGGTGTTGCAAGTGTCGGGATTCTTCAAAGTGATCGAAGATGTAGATACTTGTACATGGTATTCAGTTGATAGTAATGGTTAAGAGAACTTGCTTCTCTTTCGGGTTACTCATAATTGGAAGTATTCCTAAGTTGAGTAACGCTGATCGGCCTCTCTCCATTTAGTTGACATGCACTGGAGACAGCTGCATGATTTGAATCTGGTTCAATTAAATCAGTGCCTCTGGTTCTATATTGGATATAGAACAGTTCATATCTTAACGTTCTTAAGGTACGGGGAGTTGTCTGGCTTATGATTAAAACCAGACTCTGGATAACTCAAGGCACGTTTCTGTAATGGCTGTTTGTGGGTTGACCCAGGCTATGACGAGGGTTGACTTTCTACCATCTGGGAGATCAATAGAAATATTGTTCAAGACTTGCCACAGTTTTATTAAAAATGGTTTTTTCAAAACCAGCAGTGGGAGTATGGTAGAACTGGAAGTGATTCCAGAATTGCAAACGATTACTGAAGATTTGATGAGGAACCTAAAGATTCAATCTGATTTGACATTCCATTGGCCACTCCGCAAAGATGGTGGGTAACTTCAGGCACCCGAGAGGTACTTCGGTAGCCTCAAGGACGGTGACAGGGAAGTTCTTGTTTACCCACACTTGCCATTGTTGTTGTTCCAGGCTGCGAGACCCGGCAGGAGGATGAGTATAGCGTCGTTCTAAACTAGCTTTAGAAGTGCACGTCTGTATGACTCTGCCAGAGGGTTGTCGTAGTCAGTGGGAGCAGCGGAAGCATTGGTGGACATCATGCTTATGTCTATTTATAGACTAAAGCAGTTGTAGCGGAGATAGATCATCCATTTCTGATGTGACAGTCATAGGTTTGACGTCATCAGAATAGGGGATGGATCTGTTGAGAAGGTAGTAGGAAGTGATATTCCTATACTACGATCGGTTATACTTTGGTCGTCACACAGTGGTTTCTCCACAAAGGACTTGGACATTATATCAGACATACTGGTTACTAGATCTGTGGTTCCAGATCTAGATTTGGGTGGTCTCCCAATCAGGGTACTTAGACAGCATTCTAAGAGTATTTAGAATGGACGACTCCTGGCACGGTAGTATACCTGCAGGTAATGGAGTCACCCTCTCTAAAGGTGTCTTATAGACTAAAGTAGAGAGGGATGTGCATGATTGGCAGATCACTTGCTTAGGCAATTGAGTCAATCATGAAATGTCAAGTACGACACCAGATGTTGTTCTTGCACTAGATGCAATAAGTTGATATTGATCCAATCCTGGAGGAACAGTCGGAAGCAGTTTTAGAACATAAGTGGATGTTCTAGGGATATGATAACGACAGCCTCGTTTGGGAGACAGTTATCATTCCAGGCTTCCAAGGTGACATGGACGACAAGGAGGTTGTCAGAGTTATATTTTTCCCTCTGACGAGGGGCAGTATTTTGGACAGGTGGTCCAAGGCAATACTGAGGGTGGCATGGCGCAGGATACTGATTAAGTTCAGTTGACGATACAGTCTAAGAAGTTTGGATATGGAGTTCATTTATGAGCTCGGTCCCATCAGACATCCAGACATTCTAAGACAGATATTGCTCATTTCGGGAGATGGCTTTCTCCGCGAACTTGAGATATAGAGAGACATAGAAAGAAACATCAAGGCGGATCCACTCACTGAGGCTATTCCTCGACCGCAATAGTTTCACAAACGGGATTTGTGAGACTGACTAGTAGAGGAGTTGGGTGTTCGGTATCACACGGGCTGTGAGTATGCGACATCGCAATAATTAGCCTTGAGTGCAAGTGGGAGATTGTTGGAGATAGTGCCCTCAGAGTCAATTATTACATCACAGGCACGTGATTGCAATGATTGAGGGAGGACCTATCCCGGGAGGACAGTCTTACTCGAGATGATAGTATGCTATCTGGTTTACCTTTATCATCGTGCACTGCTTTAAGTGACCTGACATGTCGCTATTGCACGTTGATAGAGCCCCTAGGATTCTTGCTCGACTACCGGCAGTATGAGGGCGATCATATACGTGGGAGCTGGTAGTCTATAAGCACATCCTTAAAAGGTCCCTAGTCGTAGGAGTTTCGAGACAGGGCATCGATACTCCAGAGTAGACTAGTGTATACAGTCGAGACCCCGACGAGGGGCGGTGGCCGGTCTCATAAGCCACTGGTGTCAGTTGGTTCACCTAAGATGTATACAGGTGCTCATTGGGTTATGAGTACACCGGACAGGACTCGCCGGGAACATGCTAGTTGGTCTTATACCTGACGTCAGATAGCAGTTCCCAGGTGACATGTGTACAGGTTAGTTCATCGACCTGGGGATCGTCATTTGTCTCGTGTGAGTTCCCACTGTGCTTTGATTAGTACCCTACCACGGCTCAAAGGAGTCGTGCAAACAGGTTTTAGTTGGGTACAGTCCCGAGCCACATGGAGGCAGTGAGCGGATCTTCAGGGGTTCGTCTCTCCCGGTATTAGGGGTGAGGTCGCGCTGTGTCTAGGAGAGCCATTACACGAAGTCCTTGGCCAAGGCAGGAGATTTACTGGTAGGTATTCCAGTAGTATCTCAGGGTGTTCTGGGCTACACTCCAACACGACTTGTACCGCTTTTGGGGGTCTGATTTTTACCAACCCCCTAGGCCCGACATGCGATGCTCATAGACGAACGGACCGGACTGTACGGATATTGTCACTGACAGGCTCAGTAGGGTGTCAGGATGAGTTCGCTCATCGACGTCCCTTTTAGTCAATAGCTGGTGGCCCGTCACGTATTGGCTTATACCTCTGACGTGCTGGTGATTAAATCCACAGCCATAGTATTGACGAGTCTTTAGAGTCCACCACACTTTCAGTTACTCAGGCTTTCGGGCGAAACGCTGTAGAGGCCATATGGAGATATGGCAGGGTTCGATCAGATACGTGCGGTATTGCATGGATCGTGATCGGACGGTTTTTACTAGCCGGCTTTGGCTTAAGCCGGATCCTAGTATTTAATAGTGTAGTTTTGTCTCTTTGTATTTGTATTTCGGTCGGAATACAAATGCGGGTGTGTATGCACAGTATCGGGGTTTTCCTGTAATTTATTATGGGACCAGTTTTCTGGGATTGCCAGTTTGCATTCCGTTCCGGCCGGTTTTTCATTGTTCCTTCACGGCCGGACTTTTCGTTGGAGGGGGTTATTTGCAAGTTTGCAAATAACACATTGTGGAGGGGTTTATTGCAAAAGGATTGCATATGATATCTTCTTTGCTATTCATGCATTAAGGAGATTATGAGAGGGTATGGGTTTTGATGCATTAATTGTGATAAGATTGGAAATAGCCGGCCACTGTTGATGTATGTTGTGAGGATGAGTGTGCAGGAGTTTTTATGTGAGCATTTGATTAATCTATGCATTTTTTTCTCCACTTGTTTACAAGTGCACATGAATGGTTTTAATTAACATATTCTGCCCACTTGCAAGGTTACACAGAGAGAGTTTTTTTGTGCTTGCTTTATGTTTTTTCCAGTGAGCACAAATGCTTTTGGCCGAGCTCTTTTTTATTCCATGGCAAGCTCCATTTTTCATCAAGTGTTCATGAAAAATCCTTGTGCAAAAATCCTCCATACATGGCAACCTCTTAAACCCCAAAGAGACAAGTTTCTACATTTTTCTACAGCAAATCTTGGGTGCGTCGGCTAGCCACTTTCGCGCCCGAGTTGCCTCGGTATTGAGGCGGGAGCCCGTAAAAGATGCAGGCGACGTGGTGCCCTTCCGACGAGGAGATGGAGACCGGACATTCCGCGAGAGATCGGGACGACGACGAGAAGACCGGAGGACTCGGATCACTCGGTATATCTCTAACCCGTCTTGTTACTTTGCTAGAATAAGTTTAATGGCACGATCCGGGGTTTAGTGCGCGGTGGTGCCGGTTTGCTAAGTCCGCAAAATTTAAAGTTTATCACCGCTTCCGCATTTGGCCGTCGGGTTGACGGCCGGGGCGCCGCCGTGCACTTACAGTCTCGATAGTCCAACGACTAGGGACCTGTATAAGGATGTGCATATAGATCACCCAGCTCCCACGAGTGTGAGCGCCATCACAACGCTGGTAATCAAGCAAAGATCCTAAGGGCTCTACTAATATGTATATCAGCTATATGCTAAAAGAAACACATGCACATTTAAAGCAGAGACAAACCAAGTAGCATACTACCATTTCGAGCAAGATTGTATATACAACTGTGAATATCCCAAGCTTCCATCAAGTAATATACAAACTAGTATTTAACAGTAATGGCCTCTAGGGCATATACACTAACAAAGAGATGCTCTTGGTGTATGGTAACGGAGAACTCCAAGTGGAGTCCTTTACCGATTCGAGCTTCCAGAGTGAGAAGGACGACTCTAAGTCGCAGTCGGGATTTGTCTTTACCCTTTACGGAGGGGCGGTTAGCTGGAAGTGTTCCAAGCAGGAAACCGTGGCAGAATCGACGATAGAGGCTGAATACATCGCTGCCAACGATGCAGCCAAAGAGGCTGTCTGGATCAAGAAGTGTTTGTGTATATGCCCTAGAGGCCATTACTGTATCATACTAGTTTGTATATTACTTAATGGAAGCTTGGGATATTCACAGTTGTGTAAACAATCTTTCTCAAAATGGTAGTATGCTACTTGGTTTGTTTCTACTTCAATGTGTACATGTGTTTATTTTAAAATATCACCTATACACATTAGTGGAGCCCTTAAGATCTTTGCTTGATTCCCAGCGTTGTGATGGCAGTCACACTAGTGGGGGCTGGGTAATCTATAAGCACATCCTTATGCAGGTCCATAGTCGCAGGACTATCGAGACAGGGCATCGATACTCCGAAGTAGACTAGCGCATGCGCTTCTCATCCCAGAGTGGGAGATGGTCTGTCCCACAGCCATCTGTACGTCGTACTGGAGATAGTATGCGGGTGCTCGTTAGGCTACGAGTACACTGGACAAGACTCGTCGGGAACTGACCGGTTGGTATTATACCTATCGTCAGTTATCAGTTCCCAGGTGACATGAGTACAGCTTAGTCCGCTGACTTGACACTGTCACTTCGCCTCGAGTGTGTTCCCACTGTACTTTGATTACTATCCTACCACGGCTCAAAGGAGTCGTGCAAACAGGTAGTAGTTGGGTGCAGTCCCGAAGCACTTGGAGGCAGCGACGGTTAGACAGGATTCGTCTCTCCCGGTATTGGGGGTTGACATCGCGCTGTGTCTAGGAGAGCCATTACACGAGTAGTCCCTGGCCAGGGCAATCGAGATATACTGGTAGGCTTCCAGTGTTATCTCAGGGTGTTTTGGGCTTCACTCCGACATGACTTGTACCGCTATTAGGGGACTGACGTTTACCGCCCCCCTAGGCCTGCCATGCGATGTATCAGACGAACAGACCGGACTGTACGGAGATTGTCAAAGTCAGACTCAGTAGGAGTTCAGATGGGTTTCACCTCGTCAGTCTTCTTGTCGGCATCTACCTGGGGTCCGCTACGCACAGCTAGTGCCGCTTGCGGTCTGTGGTTAAACCCACTTCCAGCGTAGTGTCGAGTCTTTAGAGTCCCACACAGAAAGCTATTCGCCTTTAGGCAAAAGAGTAGAGGTCGCATGGTTTTGCGACAGGTCGCATGGTTTTGCGACAGGGTTCGGTCACATCCGTGCACTTGTGCACGTACAGTGTCCGGACAGTTAACACTAGCGGGCTTTCGTTTAAGCCAGATCCTAGTGTACGTTTTGGGATTGGTTTTATCCAGTATGTATTCGTGTTCCTCGGAACGCGGATGCGGGTGTGTATGCACAGTTGACGGAGAGACAGAGGTAGAGGATTCTCATTAGGGTTGTTGACTGTTGACTATTGACTTTTTGCTCAACCCCAATGAGAATATGATATATATATAATTAGCAATAATATTAATTAAGTATTATAGTGACATGGTTGTTGAGGGGTTGACTTTGTTGACCGGTTGACTTTGTTGACCGGTTGACTAGGTTGGACTAGTGGACCATCATCATCACAATGGTTGTCATTTTCATGCAAAGACTTTTGCTTGCTTGTTGCGGTTTGCATAATGAGTGCATGAAAATGATTTGCCTTTGACATGATATGAACCATCACATAATACTTGATTGACATTATGGCTAATGATGCTTTTGGATTATGAGAGGGAGATAGAGAAAAGAGAGGCTCATTCTTTCATGGTCTTTCTCTTTCTTGGTTTTGAGCTCTCTCATTCTCTTGCTCTCACCCTCTTCCTCTTGCTCTCTCTCTCTTGTCTATGGTTCACTTGTCTCATGTGTTGAGAAGCAAGAATCATAGAGAAAATCCCATCACACTCTCCTCTACTCACTCTAGTTCACAAGGTTTAGCAAACCAAGTGAACTAGTTTCTTCAAAGTTCGAAGAAGAAGCCAAAGGTAGAAGCTTTCGGGTGGATCGATCTTCGGTGCAAGGAGACGACGAGATGAAGCCAATCCGTACACCATCAAGAGATGAAGACGAAGGAGTTCAAGAAAGAAAGGTATAACCCCTAACCGAGTAGTTAACAACTCCTAGTTAGGTTGTTAGTTAGATGTTTAACAAAGATCCGGTTTTGAGTCCATGTTACCGCCTCTACAAAATTGTTTTTCACCAAATTCCGCATGCCCGAAAGTATCGGGAGAGGTAGCATGGACTTACAGTGGTATCAGAGCCTAGTTAAACTCTATCTAACATGTTAGCATAGTAAATAGAAATTCGATCGGAGAAAAAGTCGCGAAATACACCCGGTTTTCAAACTTACTGTCGATTTTCAAAGTGCTGTAAAAGTATTAAATCATGCATTAAAAATCGACTCAGGGTTTTTAGAGTATACTGTAGAAAGACGGTCATGTGATCTCATCAAAGCGCCGCGGAAACGCGGCAATAGCTTGCTATTGCCGCGGTTCCGCGTCCGTATTGGCTCTTCTCTGGATCCTCTTTGCTGCAGTATATTCAGTGGGGTATTTTGGTAATTTTGGTATATGTTTTTTCAGCCCAGATTTTCCAGAAAGAAAATTTTGTTTTTGGGGCTTTAAAAACCATATTTTGATCGAGTTTCTTATGACTTAAGCTGACGGGTTTATTTCTGTGATGTGATATTTGTATTGAACGTCTGCTAATCGCTATATGTCGATTAGTGGGAGTTATACAAATCTGTGATCTGTAATGTTATTGGTTTGTGTATATGAATTCATTGGATTGTCTCGGGTGAATAGCCGGGGGTTGTGAGACGAGAGTTTTCTTTACTTTCAATTCATGTAAATTTGTAAATTGATGTAATAATTATTTGTATGGCCGCACAACCGGGTCGGGGTTGTAGCCTGTTAGTGTTTATGCCCTAAAAGGACATTACTGTATCATACTAGTTTGTATATTATTTAATGGAAGCTTGGGATATTCATATGTATATAACAGTCTTGCTAAACATGGTAGTATGCTACTTGGTTTTTCTATCTTAATATGTGAGTATACGTATTGATAGAGCTCTTAGGATCTTGCTTGACTACCAGCGTTGTGATGGCAATCACACTAGTGGGGGCTGGGTAGTCTACAAGCACATCCTTATTCAGGTCCCTAGTCGTTGGATTATCGAGACAGGGCATCGATACTCCGGAGTAGACTAGTGTGTACGCTTCTCATCCCAGTTGGGGAGATGGTCTGTCCCACAGCCGTCAGTACGTCGTACTGGAGATAGTATGCAGGTGCTCGTTAGGTTACGGGTACACCGGACATGACTCACAGGGAACTGTTGGTTGGTTTTATACCAGTCGTCAGTGAACAGTTCCCAGGTGATATGAGTACAGCATAGTCCGCAGACTTGACACTGCTACTTCGCCTCGAGTGTGTCACACTGTTCTTAGATTGCTACCCTACCACGGCTTAAAGGTGTCGTGCAAACAGGTAGCAGTTGGGTGCAGTCCCGAGCACTTGGAGGCAGTGGCGGTTAGACAGGATCCGTCTCTCCCGGTATTGGGGGTTGATATCGCGCTGTGTCTGAGAGCCATTACGCAAAGTCCCAGGCCAGGGCAAGCGAGATTTACTGGTAGGTTCCAGTAGTTTCTCAGGGTGTAATGGGCTTCGCTCCGACACGACTTATACCGCTATTAGGGGACTGACACTTGCCGCCCCCTAGGCCCGATATGCGATAGTCTTAGACGAACGGACCGGACCGTATGGAGATTGTCACAGCAGGCTCAGTAGGAGTTCGGATGGGTTTCCTCATCGGCCTTCTTATCGACATCTACCTGGGGACCGTTACGTACAGCTAGTGCCGCTTGCGGTCTGTGGTTAAACCCACTGCCAGCGTAGTAGTCGAGTCTCTAGAGTCCCACACAGAGAGTTTCCCTACTTCAGGCGAAACGATATAGAGGTCATATGGTTTTACGACAAGGGTTCGGACGCATACGTGTGTTTACGCACGTACGACTTTCGGACAGTTTTTACTAGTCGGCTTTGGTTTAAGCCAGTTACTAGTATCCGGTTATTGGATTTATACAGTCTAAAGTTTTTCCGTGTTTTCACGGATAGGAGGGGCATTCTCGTAATTGCGCGAGAAGCTTCTAGAAGATGGTGACTAAGGAGGTTAAGGTGGCATATACATTGAATGAGATTAGTGAGTCATATGAGTGATTCATCAATGTCATTAATGCATCATAAATGCTTAATGACTCATGGTAATGAATCACCATTAGATATTTATGAAACATGATTATTCATCATTTGATTTTCTTTTCTTGATAAATCTTATTGCTTCATATATATTATGATAACTCATTTTCTCATATCAATTATTATTCTCGCCTTCTCTCTCCTCAAGCTTCCTCTCTTCAAACCCTAATCCTCCCCTTTCATGTGTTGAGTACAAGGATTAGTTAGACTACTTAATCCATAACCCTCACTCTATATCATCTAGGTACTTTGATTAGCACTTAAAGAAACCTAGTTGTCTCAAGTTTAGAGGCAAAGCTTGGAGTAAAGCTCTCGTGGTGGATCGTCTACTACTTGGAGAAGGTCGAGGAGGAGGTGGAGTTCGTAAAGACGAAGGACACGGTTCTACAGGTATAATCACTTCACATAGTAGTTTAGAACTCCTATGTTAGTTGTTAGTTATCGTTTAGCTTCGATTCATGCGGTTAGTCGATGTTTATGCAAAGAACAAGATTGTTTTTCATATTTCCGCCTCCCCGCTAGTAGTGGGGTGTTGTACATCGACTTACAGTAGTATCAGAGCCTCGCTAAACAATAATTAACTCATTAGCAAAGTCGTAAGATATTCGAACTCAAAACGAACCAAAAACCGACATAGATATCACTACTTTCTGTCGAATTTTATACAGGCTCTAAAAATTTTTCAGGGTGCTTCAGAATAATCTACAGAGAGATATAAGAAAACTGGTGAAAAATGGGTTCCTGAATTGGCCAAATGACCGCGGAACCGCGGCAGATCCCACCGATCCGCCGCGGAACCGCGGCCGAGTTGGGGCCGATTCAACCCAATTTTCACCAGTAATTCTTCTATGATATTTTTGTGTTTTCTGGGATGTTTATTTTTCTGCTCAAGCCTCAGGTGCACAGAGAAGTATTGGAGTAGAATCTAATGTGTTTGCACGATCGAAATTTTACGATGTTTGCTAATTTGATTATATCTGTGTTTGTATAATGTGTTCGTAAACTTCCCCTAACTGCTAGTATGTCGGTTGGCAGGGGGTTGCACATTTTTGTAATGGATTTTATCTGTTTGTGTATATGAACTGTGTTGGACTGTTGTGATGTATAGCCGGGGTTATTAGATTGGTTATTATTTAATTCATTTGATGTAAATGTAATTTGTTGTAATATTATTTTGCGGGGCACATCTAGGTTGCGTTTGTAGCCACCGTTGTATTATTTCATTTTATTATTTTTTGCTCCTAGGACAGACCCAAGGTGGGGTGCACAAACTGCCGGGTGGGTAGTTTGTCGTACCCGTTGCGGTCTTGGGTGGGGTAATGGCTATTCATCACAACTGTGTAATCCGTCTTTTGTTGCAGGCTCAAAACAAACACGGATTGCTTGCAAATCCAATAAAGTTCATCTGTGATCTGGAATGCCTATTATTGTGTCTGACGAATGTACAATGTCTATATATGATAGCTATTTAGACGTCACTTATATTTTACACCCGCGCTAGCCCAGCCCCCGCTCTGTCGTTAGTTAAGTAACCTAACGGGTAATGACGGGACCCCGTGGCGAATGCAGATGGCATAAGAGGACGTTGTATTTTCGTTGTTTTCTGCAATGATAGGTTAATGATGGGACGCATTATTTATAATGCAAAGAAAATAAACCAAAAGTTTAATCGTTGGAACAATTTAAAAGAAACCACTCAGTTATTTTAAAAGAGCAGAATTTTTAATTGCGGGGCTTTAACCACTCCTTTTAAAAAGCTATCAGGTTCCTTCAATTATATCAAGTTCACTACGTTCACGGTTTCGCCAAAACCAGTCGTAGCCCTCCGTTATTTCTTATGGATGGTCAGTAGTATTCAAGCTATGCTTGTTGGCTTTCGTCAAGGCATAGTGTTTGGTAGCTGCTGGGGTATTCATTTGTTGCATAGATAGATGAGTTGGTTTGGGACAGTCGTATAACCTTGTTGGCTTTCGTCAAGGGTATATACAGGTGGGTTCAAATTAACAAGATAATGATGGGCAGAACTTGACATGTGTTTTATGATTTGTTGGCTTTCGTCAAGGTCATAAGAACATGGGGCAAAAATATATATCGGGAATTTCTAAAGAAACTGAAATTTGCAAATAGATGCATACCATTTGGAGTTTGATGAATGTTGGTAGGATTCCTTCAACATTATCATACGATGATATTTGGATCCCGATCCTACTGTGAGTATATGCTACTCATCAGGATATTCGTCACTTAACGATCAATGCTATAAACCAAGTAGGTGTCAAGAAAGGTGTCAGCGGGGTTACGCCCCCAGAAAAAAGAGGTTCTTTAATTAAGGAACTTCGCGAAAGCGTTGGAAAACCTCCCTCGAACTATCGACACCAGCCTGGCTGAACGGTTAAGCAAGAATTGTACAGTGAGAATAGTCCTGGCTAATTCTTCTTTTATGGTTTGAGGAAGGATTCGAGAAACAATGGGAGCCATCTAGTTTAGATAAATTAAAAACCAATCTAAACTTGCAAGAGCATCATGCTAAAGTGTTTTCTTCTCTCTCACTCATTGCAGCGACCTTGTGACCATGACTAGGTTACATCTAGATAAACAAGTTGACTGAATCTAACTTATATGACTGGCAAAGGTCTATCCAGATGACCATTGTCTATGACAAGCTGGACCACCCTATTACTACTCAAGATCCCACCGTCCCAGGTCCAGTTTCCACCGTCGCGGATATGGATATCTGTCAGACAAAGGAAAAGGATAAAACGAAAGCCAAGTGCCTCGTGTTGGCTTCAGTTGATGGTATAAACCAGAAGCAGCACGAGAAGATGGACTCTGTCTCCATCTTTCTCCATAACAAAGATTTATATGGAGAGCAATTTCATATCGCAAGATATGAGGCCTCGAACGAATTAATTCAAGCGAGGTCGGCTGACGGGTCATCTGTAAGGGACAACGTCCTTACAATGACTAGCTATATTGATGAGCTCAAGAACCTGGAGACCACGTTGGGAAACAGGTCATATGCTGACTTATTTCCACAGTCCCTACCCTCTACTTATACCCTGAAAGAAACCAGGGAGACACAAGCTCTGCTTAATGGGGGACCTTCTTCTTTTACATCCAGGGCGAAAGCAAAGGATGAAAAGAAGAAGACCTCTACAAAGTCGATATACGGTGTCAGCAAAGTAGAAGGAAAGGGAAGAGAAAAAGTTTTGGGACTTGGTATAGGTAAGGAGGGATATTCCTATTGTTATGGGAATGGACATTGGCAGAACGATTGCAGGGCTTTGGAAGCCAGTAGCCAGGATACGAAGCATGTTGTGGCCTCAGCCTCAAGTGTGTTTGTAATTGAGAACTGTTTGTCAATTAACTCTACTTCCTGGGTACTAGATACCGGAGCAGGATCTCATATCTGTAATTCGTTACATGCTTTGAGAAACCGTAAAGTTATAAGGATAGGTGATTTGTCTCTCAGAGTTGCAAACGGAATGAGCGTGGACGCTGAATCCGTGGTAGAATATCGCCTAGGTTTGACAAGTGGGCAGATATTGATTCTACGTAACTGTCTGTATGTACCTAGTTTGACTTGTGATATCATATCAGTGTCCTAAATTTCTAGAGAGGGATATGACTTTACATTCGTAAGCGATGTAGTTCACATCCACCAAAATCAAGTTCTGATTGGGTCCGGTACATTAGATGACGGTATATACGTATTAAATCAAGCTCAGATTTTCAAAGTCCAGAACACACTTAAAAGAAAGTCTCCAGAAATGAATTAGGCTTTCTTATAGCAATGTAGACTAGGTCACATCAATGAAACACGGTTAACGAAGTTACATAGAGAAGGATATTTGAATCCGTTCGAATATCAATCTTATGCCACTTGTGAATCTTGTCTCATGGGAAAGATGACAAAGACTATGTTTACTGGACACGGAGTAAGAGCGAGCGAGCTCTTAGGACTCGTACACAGTGACGTGTGCGGTCCGATGTCTACACATGCGCGAGGTGGTTATTCCTACTTCATTACTTTTACAGATGATTTCTCTAGGTATGGACATGTCTTCTTGATGAAGCATAAATCCGAGGCCTTTGAGAAATTCCAAGAATACAAGAATGAAGTGGAAAACCAAACAGGCAAAAGTATTAAGACACTGAGATCTGATCGAGGTGGTGAATACTTAAGTGCCGAGTTCCTGGGTTACTTAAAAGAGAAAGGAATTCTCTCTCAGCTTACTCCTCCATACTCACCACAACACAACGTTGTATCGGAAAGGAGGAATCGAACCCTATTAGATATGGTTCGTTCCATGATGAGTAAGGCTGAGTTACCGCGATCATTCTGGGGTTATGCGCTAGAATCAGCGGCATATCTTTTGATCAAGGTTCCAACCAAGACTGTGCCTGCCACGCCATATCAGATGTGGAGTGGGAAGAAACCCTATCTTCAGTACCTGAAGACATGGGGATGTCCAGTTTTTGTAAAAAAGCAGCATCCGGACAAGCTCGAGGCACGCTCAGTAGAGTGTAAGTTTGTGGGATATCCAAAGAACTCCATGGGATATTGCTTCTACTACGCAGAGGAACAAAAGGTTTTTGTTTCTTGTCATGCCCGCTTCTTAGAAACTGAATTTTTAGAAAATCAGAAGGGTGGGAGCACAGTAGAACTGGAAGAAATTCCAGAACCACAAGTTGTTACTGAAAGTTTGGTAGAACAAAAAGTTTCAGAAGAAAGGGACATACCAGCGCCTATCCGCAGAAGTAGTAGGCAGTCTCATCCGCCCGAGAGATACTACGGTTTTCTCATAGACGGGGATCAAGAAGATTGCGTCATTGATAATGACGACCCTACTAGCTTCCAGCAAGCCATTCAGAGCGGCGACTCGGTAAAATGGCTGGATGCAATGCGGACCGAAATGGAGTCCATGCACACTAACAAAGTATGGACTTTGGACACTGCTCCAGATGGGGTGAAACCCGTAGGATGCAAGTGGATCTTCAGAAAGAAGATTGGTGTAGATGGACATGTTGAAACCTATAAGGCTAGACTTGTTGCAAAGGGTTTCCGTCAAAGACCTGGTTTGGACTATGACGAAACCTTTTCTCCAGTGGCTATGCTGAAATTCATTCGGGTCCTTCTTGCTATTGTGCCTTCCACGATTATGGGATCTGGCAGATGGACGTAAAGACGGCCTTTCTAAATGGAAATTTAGAAGAGAGCGTCTATATGGATCAGCCAGAGGGATTCATTAGGAGAAGCGGTAAAGTATGCAAGCTGCTTAAATCCATTTATGGACTAAAGCAGGCATCGCGGAGTTGGAACATCTGTTTTGATGATACTGTCAAAAAATTCAGAGTGGGAGCAGCGGTAAAGTATGCAAGCTGCTTAAATCCATTTATGGACTAAAGCAGGCATCGCGGAGTTGGAACATCTGTTTTGATGATACTGTCAAAAAATTCGACTTTATCAAAAATCCAGATGAACCATGCATATAGAGTAAGATTGTAGGGAGAGTTGTTGTATTCCTCGTCTTGTACGTGGATGACATCCTCCTAATAGGAAATGATATTCTTATGTTATAGTCAGTCAAAAGATTCTTGTCACAGAAATTCTCCATGACGGACCTGGGTGATGCCACCTACATTCTGGGGATCCAGATCTATCGTGACAGATCAAAGAGGATGTTGGGACTTTCACAGTCCAGGTACATAGACACCATATTGAAAAGATTCAGTATGGAAGATTCAAAGCGCCGTAACCTACCGGCTTGTCACGGAATCACCCTCTCCAAAGAGATGTATCCCAAGACTGATTTGGAAAGGGAACGCATGTCGATTATACCCTACGCTTCTGCGGTAGGCTCTATAATGTATGCGATGTTATGTACCAGACCAGATGTTGCATACGCATTGAGCGTTGTAAGCCGGTATCAGGCAAACCCAGGGGAGAATCACTGGATAGCAGTAAAGAACATTCTCAAGTACCTAAGAAGGACTAAGGAGATGTTCTTGGTTTACGGCGGAAAGAACCTCAAGATGGAGGCCTATGCTGATTCCGGCTTCCAGAGTGACAAGGATGACTCCAAGTCCATGTCGGGTTATGTATTTACCCTCAATGGAGGGGCGGTCTGTTGAAAGAGTTCCAAGTAGGACACCGTTGCTGACTCAACGATGGAAGCGGAGTACATAGCTGCTTGCGATGCCGCAAAAGAAGCTGTCTGGATGAAGAAGTTCCTCACAGAACATCAGGTGGTTCCTACCAGTGTTGGTCCAATACCTCTGTATTGTGACAACAACGGCGCTATAGCTTTAGCGAAGGAACCCAGGTCCCATCAGAAGTCCAGACACATCTTAACGCGGTATCACCTGATCAGGGAGATCGTAGATCGCCGGGAGATCGAGGTAAAGAGAGTAAATATAGAGGATAACATTGCTGATCCATTCACTAAGGCCCTACCTCAGATTCAGTTCGAGAGGCTACTCGAGATGATCGGTCTTCGATACGCCAGTACATGGCCCTAGTGCAAGTAGGAGATTGTTAGTGTTTATGCCCTAGAAGGCCATTACTGTATCATACTAGTTTGTATATTACTTAATGAAAGCTTAGGATATTCATATGTATATAACAGTCTTGCTAAACATGGTAGTATGCTACTTGGTTTTTCTATCTTAATATGTGAGTATACATATTGATAGAGCTCTTAAGATCTTGCTTGACTACCAGCGTTGTGATGGCAATCACACTAGTGGGGGCTGGGTAGTCTACAAGCACATCCATATTCAGGTCCCTAGTCGTTGGATTATCGAGACAGGGCATTGATACTCCGGAGTAGACTAGTGTGTACGCTTCTCATCCCAGTTGGGGAGATGGTCTGTCCCACAGCCGTCAGTACGTCGTACTGGAGATAGTATGCAGGTGCTCGTTAGGTTACGGGTACACCGGACAGGACTAACAGGGAACTGTTGGTTGGTTTTATACCAGTCGTCAGTGAACAGTTCCGTGGTGACATGAGTACAGCATAGTCCGCAGACTTGACACTGCTACTTTGTTGGAGATAGTGCCCTCAGAGTCAATTATTAGGTCACAGGTACGTGATTGCAATGATTGATGGAGGACCTATCCCGGTAGGATAGTCTTACTCGAGATGATAGTACGCTATCTGGTTTACCTTTATCATCGTGTACTGTTTTAGGTGACCTGACAAGTTGCTATTACACATTGGTAGAGCCCCTAGGATTCTTGCTTGACCACCAGCAGTATGAGGGCGATCATATAAGTGGGAGCTGGGAGTCTATAAGCATATCCTTAAATAGACCCTAGTCGTGTGAGTTTCGAGACAGGGCATCGATACTCCAGAGTAGACTAGTGTATACAGTCGAGACCCCGACGAGGGGCGGTGGCCGGTCTCACAAGCCACTGGAGTCAGTTGGATCACCTAAGATGTATACAGCTGCTCATTGGGTTATGAGTACACCGGACAGGACTCGCCGGGAACATGCTAGTTGGTCATATACCAGACGTCAGATGGCAGTTCCCTGGTGACATGTGTGCAGGTTGTTGGAGATAGTGCCCTCAGAGTCAATTATTGGATCACAGGCACGTGATAGCAATGATTGAGGGAGGACCTATCCCGGTAGGACAGTCTTACTCGAGATGATAGTATGCTATCTGGTTTATCTTTATCATCGTGTACTGCTTTAGGTGACCTGACATGTCGCTATTACACATTGGTAGAGCCCCAAGGATTCTTGCTTGACTGTCGACAGTATGATGGCGATCATATACGTGAGAGCTGGTGGTCTATAAGCACATCCTTAGAAGGTCCCTAGTCGTGGGAGTTTCGAGACAGGGCATCGATTCTCCAGAGTAGACTCGTGTATACAGTCGAGACCCCGACGAGGGGCGGTGGCCGGTCTCACAAGCCACTGGTGTCAGTTGGTTCACCTAAGATGTATACAGATGCTCATTGGGTTATGAGTACACCGGACAGGACTCGCCGGGAACCTGCCAGTTGGGATTATACCAGACGTCAGATAGCAGTTCCCTGGTGACACGTATACAGGTTAGTTCATCGACCTGGGGATCGTCATTTGTCTCGTGTGAGTTCCCACTGTACTTTGATTACTACCCTACCACGGCTCAAAGGATTCGTGCAAACAGGTTTTAGTTGGGTACAGTCCCGAGCCACATGGAGGCAGTGAGCGGATCTTCAGGGGTTCGTCTCTCCCGGTATTGGGGGTGAGGTCGCGGTGTGTCTAGGAGAGCCATTACGCAAAGCCCTCGGCCGAGGCAGGAGATTTATTGGTAGGTATTCCAGTAGTATCTCAGGGCGTTCTGGGCTACACTCCGACACGACTTGTACCACTTTTGGGGGTCTGACTTTTACCAACCCCCTAGGCCCGACATGCGATGTTCATAGACGAACGGACCGGACTGTACGGATATTGTCACTGACAGGCTCAGTAGGGTGTCAGGATGAGTTCGCTCATCGACGTCCCTTTTGGTCAATAGCTGGTGGCCCGTCACGTATTGGCTAATACCTCTGACGTGCTAGTGGTTAAATCCACAGCCATAGTATTGACGAGTCTTTAGAGTCCACCACACTTTCAGTTACTCAAGCTTTCGGGCGAAACGCTGTAGAGGCCGTATGGAGATATGGCAGGGTCCGATCAGATACGTGCGGTATTGCACGGATCAGGATCGGACAGTTTTGTACTAGTGGCCATATAGTTATATGGCAAGGTTCGATCAGATACGTGCGGTATTGCACGGATCAGGATCGAACGGATTTTACTAGCCGGCTTTGGTTTAAGCCGGACCTAGTTTAGTACAGTGTAGATTTTGTCTCATTGCATTTGTATCCGGTCAGAATACAGATGCGGGTGTGTATGCACAGTATCGGGGTTTTCCTGTAATTTATTACGGGACCAGTTTTCTGGAGTTGCCAGTTTGCATTCCGTTCCGGCCGGTTTTTCCTTTGTTCTTTCCCGGCCGGACTTTTCCGATGGAGGGGGTTATTTGCAAGTTTGCAAATAACATTTGTGGACGGGGTATCTTGCATATTGGTGGCATCATGATAGTTCTTCATGATGAGATGCTTTCTTAGTCTTTTCATTTGCTTTTGAGAAAGGATTGGTTAGAGTTGATTTGTGTTTGGATGTGAGGTTTACTTTTGGGATGTGGTCACCTCTTGCTTTATCCTACACTCACCTCCCTTCATGATTTGTTTTTGCCCTCCACCTTTTCCACATTAGAAGAGGGGCCGACCACTTGATGGAGAGGAGAATGGTTCATTTCATTTTTGTGAGGGTGTGGAAAAAATTATTCTTTCATATCATTTTTCCATTGGCACAAAAATCCCCAAGTTCATATCTTGTTGATTCCTCCATCAAGGCAACTTCATAAACCCCATGAGGCAAAGTGATTCTACACTACTTCTACAGCAAATCTTGGGCGCGTCGGCCAGCCAACTTCGCGCCCGAGTTGCCTCGGCATTGAGGTGGGAGCCCGTAAAAGATGCAGACGATGTGGTGCCCTTCCGGCGAGGAGGCGACGACATGGAGACAGGACTTTCCGCGGGAGATCGGGACGATGACGAGAAGACCGGAGGACTCGGATCACTCGGTATATCTCTCACCCTTTCTCTTGATAGCTAGTATCGGTTAATGGTTACGATCCGGGTATATTGTCCGCGGTAGCGCCAGTTTGAAAGTCAAGAAAATTTTGATTCCGCAGTTTGGCCTTGGATAGACGGCCGGGGCGCTGCCGTGGCGCAACATGGTATCAGAGCCACGCCATTAACCTTGCTTAGCTTGTTCTAATGCGTTTTACTTATCCGATCGACCAAAATTCCAAAAACCGTGTTTTTCCTTCACATCAGTTTCTGTCGAAATTTTTTGGACTCTAAAAATTTTTCAGGTTCTAGAAAGCTGATGTACATGAAATTCTAAGACTGCTGTAAAAATTCGACGCACTCAGTCAATGGATGAAGCGCGGAACCGCGGCCGAACCCCCCCTTGGGCCGCGGTTCCGCCGCACTTTGCTTTCCTCACTGTGTGCAATTTTTACAGTGGGCTTGTGGGCTGATTTTGGGGGTTTTGGGATATTAAATTTGGGCCCAGATTTTCTGTGACTGCTACAGTATTGCTTGGGGGCCCACTTGTTAATTGTTTGATCGATCGGATATTTTAAACACATTATTTCACAGTATTTACATTATATCTGCGACCGTGAATGTCACTTGATCGGTAAATCCCGTCTAACTGCTATAGCCCGGTTAGACGGATTTGCGAACGTGACTTTCACGTTGATGTTCTATGTTTATGCTGTGTTGTTGCGGATCGGTCGTGGGGGATAGCCTGGATGCAATGTTAGTACAGTTTTGTTTTATATGTACATTTGATATTGCGGGGCAAGCGTCCGACATGTGGACTGCCTTCACTGCCTGTTTGTATTATTCTTTTGGGGCATGACCTGGTTGCGGTCGCTGTACCCGTTGTATGTATATTTTACTTTCTGTACTAGGTTTACCCCGCGGAGGGGTGCACGGGTAGCCGGGTTCTAGAGGGCAACGGGCCCGCATCTCATGGCATTGAGACGGAGGGGGCTTCACTCTAGGATTGGCGGGCTATTCGCCGCACTCGTATGGGGTACAGGTTGACCCAGGAGGGATGCCCAAGTTACCGGATTCCATGAAGTGCTGGGTGGTCCATTCACCGTGCTGAAGGGGGCTGCCTCGCTTCAGGTTTTGGCGGGTGACTTGCCACGCCCGTAGGGGTCTAGGATTTCATAGCACAGGCTATCCACACGACCAGGGGAACGTCGGGTTTCAGCAGCGGCTCTGTGAAACCCGGGGATCCCAGATATCTGTATTGTTCTGTGATGCTGTACATTTCTGTGATGTTGCTTTTTATCACACCTTGAGCGAATATAATATATTGGTATATATATTAGTAGATGTTGTATATGTTTTGCATCCGCGCTAGTCCAGTCCCCGCTCTGTCGTTAGTTAAGTAACCTAACGGGTGATGACGGGACCCAGTGGCGAATGCGGATGGCATATACGTACATCAGTATATTTTCGTTCTTTGTGGTGTGATCAATTGATGGGACTGCGTTGATTCGGATCAATGCAAGATAAACAAACCTATTCTGATGTTGTTGGAACATTTTTCAAAAAGCTGTTATTGCAATGACGTTCACTTTTGTTTTGCATCGTGGTATTCATTTGGAATATCCTGCTCCTCAGTCGACGAGGCAAGGGCCGAGATCCCTTCACCGAGAGTGACCCCTTGGATAGAAGTCTGCGTCAGGGCATTAACTTCACTATAGCCGATTACTTTTGCTTTGCATCGTGGTATTCAGTTGGAATATCCTGCACCTCATTCTATGGGGAAAGAGCCGAGATCCCTTCACCGGGAGTGACCTCTTTAGCAAAGGTTTTCATCACTATATTTTTTATAAAAGGCTATGCAGTTCCTTCAACGATATCAAGTTCATTACGTTAAAAGTTTTTCGCCAAAAACTAGACGTAGCCCTCCGTCATTTCTTACAAGTATTACTTAGTATTCGTGCTGCGTTTGTTGACTGTGTCAAGGCGTAGTGTGCGGTAGCTAAGTAGTGTTTGTTTGCAGCATATTAATGGGATTGGTTAGGACAGTCATGCGGCCTTGTTGACTGTGTCAAGGGCTCGTACGGGTGGGTTTAATGCAATCCAGCATAATGACGGGTTGAACTTGACTAGGACTCTTTGATTTGTTGACTGTGTCAAGGTCACTTGGGTCCTTGGGGTAAAAATCACATCGGGAGTTTCAAAAGAACTAAAACTTTCCAGGCATGCGTATACCATCTGGAGTGTGGTGACTTGAGTGGATTCCGTCAAGTTATCATGCGATGATAGTTGGATCCCAATTCCCACTGATGAGTTGGTTTACTCCTCGACTGATCCCGACTAATTCTTCTTTCAGGTTTGGGGAAGAATTTGACGTTACAGTGGGAGGTTTCCAGATTAGACAAAGTGATAACCATTCTGATCTAGGTTAGAGTGCACGCTGAGTGTTTCTTTTCTCTCTCTCTTTGGCAGCGACAATTGACCCGACCCTAGAATATGACTCAGTGACCAAAATTAACCGAACCTTCTTAAACATTGGCTTTTGGATTGTCAGAGTTGCAAACCTCATTGCCACTCCTACTTTTACCCTTTTCTCCTGGACACCCCTTATTACTACGAACGTCCACTTCCATTGGACAAAACCATCGTATGGTTATATACGAACTCGAAGGAATTCGAGGATGGTTTCTGGTTCTGGAGAAAACGAATAGGATTATTCAGTTGTCTTTTCTTTTCACCTTCTCTCATTGCGAGTACTCCTTGGTTTAGGAGATAGTACACCTATTACGCAAATTGGACAGTCTTCTTCCAAACCTTAGGCTGGTGCCGAACGGTGGGGAATGAAGAAAACCAATTAGCATAACGATGGTGTACAGAAGGTATTAAGTTAAGACAAAGCAAGGGATTAGTAAGAGGGCAAAGTAAATTACGACTGCTATTCACGACCAAACCAAGTATTTCTTCGCCAATCCTAAATCACCTTTGTATTTCTCCAGGACACTCCGTATCACTACGAAGATCCACAGTTTATTGGATACTCCATCGTATGGTTATATACGAACTCGAAAGGAACTTGTTCCAGTTCGGGGATGGACTCTGGTCCAGGAGAAATAGGAATAAGGTTTATTCGGTTGTCTTTTATCTTCACCTTCTCTCGCATTGCGAGTGCTCCTAGGACTAGGACAGTACACCCATTATGCTTATTGGATAGTCTTCTTCCAAACCATAGGCTGGTGCCGAACGGTAGGGAAGGAAGAAAACCAATTGGCCTAAAGGGGTGTGCAGAAGGTAATGACTAAAGACATATAAAGGGATTTGGAGAGGTGGCAAAGAATTATACGGTTACAATTGTGAATCTGGATAATGGAAGAGGCATTACTAGGAATACCAGGATACCCCAACGAAACATTTCAATGTTTCAGTTTCACTGTGTACTGTTAATAGAAAACTGATTTCCCAATTAGACACTTGCTCCAGGGTATGTATTTACCAGGTATGATTCTCACATCTGTATGGTTTTACAGATGATGAGTGGGAGTAAGTTATTGGGAATTGGGTGATCATCCTCATTATGTCGGGATTCGTTGTAATCGGTGATATTTGAGGATGTCACCTGGGCTGTTTGCCGGTCGACAAATATTTGGTTTTGAATATCCGCTGTTGTGCACCAATTTCAAATTGATATATCTATACGTCTATTTTTATAGAGTGAGATATACTTTTTGAAATTATGTCTTTGACATTTACCTATATCAGTTGATGGTTAGGTAAGGAGCATTGAACAACGGTGTAATTCTTCTTAACCATAAGTACAGTTTTCAGCCTACGACACACAGTGAATGAGTCATCAGACTCAAGGGACTTATACAGAGTATTGTATGTTGTCTAGCGTCCATCAGGACAGAGGGGTTGGCCCTCGTACTATATTCAGTTTACTTATGACTTCTCTAGTTGTTAGACAGGTGTTTCGTGGAAACACAGGGTCTGAATTTTGAGAAGTTATAGGTATTTGAATAAAGTAGAGAACCAGGTATTGCAAGTATCGGGATTCTTCAGAGTGATCGAAGATGTAGATACTTGTGTATGGTATTCAGTTGATAGTAATGGTTAAGAGAACTTGCTTCTCTTTCAGGTTACTCATAATTGGAAGCACTCCTAAGTTGAGTAACGTTGATCGGCCTCCTTCCATTTAGTTGACATGCACTGGAGACAGCTGCATGATTTGAATCTGGTTCAATTAAATCAGTGCCTCTATTTCTATATTGGATATAGAACAGTTCATATCTTAACGATGTTAAGGTACGGGGAGTTGTCCGGCTTATGCTTAAAACCAGACACTGGAAAACTCAAGGCACGTTTCTGTAATGGCTGTTTTGTGGGTTGACCCAGGCTATGACGAGGGTTGACTTTCTACCATCTGGCAGATCAATAGAAATATTGTTCTATACTCGCCACAGTTTTATTAAAAAATGGATTTTTCAAAAACAGTAGTGGGAGTATGGTAGAACTGGAAGTGATTCCAGAACCGCAAACGATTACTGAAGATTTGATAAGGAACCTAAAGATTCAATCTGATTTGACATTCCATTGGCCACTCCGCAGATAAGGTGGGTAACCTCAGGCACCTGAGAGGTACTCCGGTAGCCTCAAGGACGGTAGCAGGGAAGTTCTTGTTTACCCACACTTGCCATTGCTGTTGTTCCAGGCTGCGAGACCCGGTGGGAGGATGAGTATAGCGTCGTTCTAAGCTATCTTTAGAAGTGCACGTCTATATGACTCTGCCAGAGGGTTGTCGTAGTCAGTGGGAGCAGCGGAAGCATTGGTGGACATCAGGCTTATGTCTATTTATAGACTAAATCAGATGTAGCGGAGATAGATCATCTATTTCTGACGTGACAGTCATAGGTTTGACTTCATCAGAATAGGGGATGGATCTGTTAAGAAGGTAGTAGGGTATGATGTCCTGGTTATGGACGACATACACAAAGTAGGAAAAGAAACTCCTATACTACGATCGGTTATACTTTTGTCGTCACACAGTGGTTTCTCCACAAACGACTTGGACATTATATCAGACATACTGGTTACTAGATCTATGGTTTTAGATCTAGATTTGGGTGGTTTCCCAATCTGGGTACCTTGACCGCATTCTATGAGTATTTAGAATGGACGACTCTTGGCACGGTAGTGCACCTGCAGTTGATGGAGTCACCCTCTCTAAAGGTGTCTTATAGACTAAAGGGGAGAGGGATACGCATGATTGACAGATCACTTGCTTAGGCAATTGAGTCAATCATAAGATGTCAAGTACCACACCAGATGTTGTTCTTGCACTAGATACAATAAGTTGACATTGATCCAATCCTGGAGAAACAGTCGGAAGCAGTTTTAGAACATAAGTGGATGTTCTAGGGATATGATAACGACAGCCTCATTTGGGAGACAGTTATCATTCCAGGCTTCCAAGGTGACATGGACGACAAGGAGGTTGTCAGAGTTATAGTTTTCCTTCTGACGAGGGGCAGTATTTTGGACAGGTGGTCCAAGGCAATACTGAGGGTGGCATGGCGCAGTATACTGATTAAGTTCAGTTGACGATACAGTCTAAGAAGTTTGGATTTGGAGTTCATTTATGAGCTAGGTCCCATCAGACATCCAGACACATTCTAAGACAGGTATTGCTCATTTCGGAAGATGGCTTTCTCCGCGAACTTGAGATATAGAGAGACATAGAAAGAAACATCACAGCGGATCCACTCACTGAGGCTATTCCTCGAACGCAATAGTTTCGCAAACGAGCTTTGTGAGACTGACCAGTAGAGGAGTTGGGTGTTCGGTATCACACGGGCTGTGAGTATGCGGCATCGCAATATTTAGCCTTGAGTGCAAGTGGGAGATTGTTGGAGATAGTGCCCTCAGAGTCAATTATTGGATCACAGGCACGTGATTGCAATGATTGAGGGAGGACCTATCCCGGTAGGACAGTCTTACTCGAGATAATAGTATGCTATCTGGTTTATCTTTATCATCGTGTACTGCTTTAGGTGACCTGACATGTCGCTATTACACGTTGGTAGAGCCCCTAGGATTCTTGCTTGAATGCCGGCAGTATGATGGCGATCATATACGTGAGAGCTGGTGGTCTATAAGCACATCCTTAGAAGGTCCCTAGTCGTGGGAGTTTCGAGACAGGGCATCGATTCTCCAGAGTAGACTAGTGTATACAGTCGAGACCCCGACGAGGGGCGGTGGCCGGTCTCACAAGCCACTGGTGTCAGTTGGTTCACCTAAGATGTATACAGGTGCTCATTGGGTTATGAGTATACCGGACAGGACTCGCCGGGAACCTGCCAGTTGGGATTATACCAGACGTCAGATAGCAGTTCCCTGGTGACATGTGTACAGGTTAGTTCATCGACCTGGGGATCGTCATTTGTCTCGTGTGAGTTCCCACTGTACTTTGATTACTACCCTACCACGGCTCAAAGGAGTCGTGCAAACAGGTTTTAGTTGGGTACAGTCCCGAGCCACATGGAGGCAGTGAGCGGATCTTCAGGGGTTCGTCTCTCCCGGTATTGGGGCTGAGGTCGCGCTGTGTCTAGGAGAGCTATTACGCAAAGCCCTCGGCCGAGGCAGGAGATTTACTGGTAGGTATTCCAGTAGTATCTCAGGGCGTTCTGGGCTACACTCCGACACGACTTGTACCGCTTTTGGGGGTCTGACTTTTACCAACCCCCTAGGCCCGACATGCGATGCTCATAGACGAACGGACCGGACTGTACGGATATTGTCACTGACAGGCTCAGTAGGGTGTCAGGATGAGTTCGCTCATCGACGTCCCTTTTGGTCAATAGCTGGTGGCCCGTCACGTATTGGCTAATACCTCTGACGTGCTAGTGGTTAAATCCACAGCCATAGTATTGACGAGTCTTTAGAGTCCACCACACTTTCAGTTACTCAAGCTTTCGGGCGAAACGCTGTTGAGGCCGTATGGAGATATGGCAGGGTCCGATCAGATACGTGCGGTATTGCACGGATCAGGATCGGACAGTTTTGTACTAGTGGCCATATAGTTATATGGCAAGGTTCGATCAGATACGTGCGGTATTGCACGGATCAGGATCGAACGGATTTTACTAGCCGGCTTTGGTTTAAGCCGGACCTAGTTTAGTACAGTGTAGATTTTGTCTCATTGCATTTGTATCCGGTCAGAATACAGATGCGGGTGTGTATGCACAGTATCGGGGTTTTCCTGTAATTTATTACGGGACCAGTTTTCTGGAGTTGCCAGTTTGCATTCCGTTCCGGCCGGTTTTTCCTTTGTTCTTTCCCGGCCGGACTTTTCCGATGGAGGGGGTTATTTGCAAGTTTGCAAATAACATTTGTGGAGGGGGTATCTTGCATATTGGTGGCATCATGATAGTTCTTCATGATGAGATGCTTTCTTAGTCTTTTCATTTGCTTTTGAGAAAGGATTGGTTAGAGTTGATTTGTGTTTGGATGTGAGGTTTACTTTTGGGATGTGGTCACCTCTTGCTTTATCCTACACTCACCTCCCTTCATGATTTGTTTTTGCCCTCCACCATTTCCACATTAGAAGAGGGGCCGGCCACTTGATGGAGAGGAGAATGGTTCATTTCATTTTTGTGAGGGTGTGGAAAAAATTATTCTTTCATATCATTTTTCCATTGCCACAAAAATCCCCAAGTTCATATCTTGTTGATTCCTCCATCAAGGCAACTTCACAAACCCCATGAGGCAAAGTGCTTCTACACTACTTCTACAGCAAATATTTGGTGCGTCGGCCAGCCAACTTCGCGCCCGAGTTGCCTCGGCATTGAGGTGGGAGCCCGTAAAAGATGCAGACGATGTGGTGCCCTTCCGGCGAGGAGGCGACGACATGGAGACAGGACTTTCCGCGGGAGATCGGGACGATGACGAGAAGACCGGAGGACTCGGATCAGTCGGTATATCTCTCACCCTTTCTCTTGATAGCTAGTATCGGTTAATGGTTACGATACGGGTATATTGTCAGCGGTAGCGCCAGTTTGAAAGTCAAGAAAATTTTGATTCCGCATTTTGGCCTCGGATAGACGGCCGGGGCGCTGCCGGGGCGCAACACAGGTTAGTTCATCGACCTGGGGATCGTCATTTGTCTCGTGTGAGTTCCCACTGTACTTTGATTACTACCCTACCACGGCTCAAAGGAGTCGTGCAAACAGGTTTTAGTTGGGTACAGTCCCGAGCCACATGGAGGCAGTGAGCGTATCTTCAGGGGTTCGTCTCTCCCGATATTGGGGGTGAGGTCACGCTGTGTCTAGGAGAGCCATTACACGAAGTCCTTGGCCAAGGCAAGGAGATTTACTGGTAGGTATTCCAGTAGTATCTCAGGGTGTTCTGGGCTAGACTCCGACACGACTTGTACCGCTTTTGGGGGTCTGACTTTTACCAACCCCCTAGGCCCGCCATGCGATGCTCATAGACGAACGGATCGGACTGTACGGATATTGTCACTGACAGGCTCAGTAGGGTTGTCAGACTTAGTTCGCTCACAGACGTCCCTTTTAGTCAATACCTGGTAGCCCGTTACGTATTGGCTTATACCTCTGACGTGCTAGTGGTTAAATCCACAACCAATGTGTTGACGAGTCTTTAGAGTCCCCCACATTCAGTAACTCAGCTTTCGGGCGAAAAGTTGTAGAGGCCGTATGGAGATATGGCAAATTCCGATCAGTTACGTGCGGTATTGCACGGATCAGGATCGGACAGTTTGTACTACAGGCCGTATGGATATATGGCAGGGTTCGATCAGATACATGCGGTATTGCACGGATCAGGATCGAACGGATATTACTAGCCGGCTTTGGTATAAGCAGGATCCTAGTATAGTACAGTGTAGATTTTGTCTCATTGCATTTGTATTTCGGTCGGAATACAAATGCGGGTGTGTATGCACAGTATCTGGGTTTTCCTGTAATTTATTACGGGACCAGTTTTATGGAGTTGCCAGTTTGCTTTCCGTTTCGGCCAATTTCCTTTGTATCGTTCATTGGCCGAAGATTGGTGGAGGAGGGCTTATTTGCATTGTTGCAAATAAGTATTTGTGGAGGGGTTCTTTGCATTTTCTTGTGTCATGATGGTTGCACCATTCTTTCATCACTTGACCTTGACTTCTTGACTTCATGATGGTTCATGATGGGTGGTCCATACCTTGACTTTGTGTTGATGATGCTTGACTTTGGATATCATGATGGTTGAGGTGGAGTGTTGGTTTTTGCTTGTCATCATGCTTATGCATGATAGTCTTTTTCCCTCTCTCTCTTGCATTATGTGATTGGTTATCTTTTGATACATTGCTCTCCTCTCTCATTCCTCCCATTCTTGAAGTAGTGGCCGGCCCAAGCTTTAGTGGGGCTGTCCAAAATTTTGGAGAGTGAAATTTGGTTCATTTCATGCTCCCAAATATCCACAAGTTCCATCATCAAACTCCATAGTTCATCCCTCCACCAAAAGGCAATTCCACAACCCCAAAAAGAGAATTCTTCACTATACATTCTACATCGAATCTTGGGCACGTCGACTAGCCAGCTTCGTGCCCGAGTTGCCTCGGCATTGAGGTGGGAGCCCGTAAAAGAAGTAGGCGATGTGGTGCACTTCCGGCGACGAGGAGGAGACGGGACTTTCCGCAGGAGATCGGGACGACGAAGAGAAGACCGGAGGACTCGGATCTGTCGGTATATCTCTCTTCCCTTTCTTGTAGTTAGCTAGGACTAATTAATGGTTCGATCCGGGTATTAGTGCGCGACGGTTTGCCAGTTTAAGTAAAATTAAAGTTTATCACCGCTTCCGCATTTGGCCGTCGGATTGACGGCCGGGGCGCCGCCGTGCACTTACAGTGGTGTCAGAGCCTCGCCATTAACTTAGTCTAGCTTGGTTTAATGTGTTTTGCATTTCCGATCGACCAAAATTCCAAAATCTACATTTTTGCTAGCGACAGTTTTCTGTTGAAATTTTTTGGTCTCCAAAAATTTTTCAGGTTGTATAAAATTAATGTACTGGAGACTACTAGGCTACTGCAGAAATTCGACACGGTGAATCCATAGTGGAGGCGCGGAACCGCGGCCAAAACCCCCTTTGGGCCGCGGTTCCGCCGCACACTGTGGGGATCCCTGCACCAAATTTCTACAGTATCTTTCGGGGGTTAAAATTGGGGTTTTGGAATATTAATATTGGGCCCAGAATTTCCTGATCTGCTACAGTAGTACTTGGGGCCCACTTATTATAATTTTGATTGATCGGATATTTTAAACACATTATTTCACAGTATTTACATTATATCTGCGACCGTGAATGTCACTCGATCGGTAAATCCTGTCTAACTGCTATAGCCCGGTTAGACGGATTTGCGAACGTGACTTTCACGTTGATGTTATGTTTTTGCTGTGATGTTGTGGATCGGTCGTGGTGGATAGCCTGGTTGCAATGCTAGTACAGTTGTGGTTGTATTATGTACATTTGATATTGCGGGGCGAGCGTCCGACATGTGGACCGCCGTCACTGCCTGTTTGTATTATTATTTTGGGGCACGACCTGGTTGCGGTCGATGTACCCGTTGTATGTATATTTTACTTTCTGTACTAGGATTACCCCGCGGAGGGGTGCACGGATAGCCGGGTTCTAGAGGGCAACAAGCCCGCATCTCATGGCATTGAGACGGAGGGGGCTTTACTCTAGGATTGGCGGGCTATTCGCCGCACTCGTAGGGGGTACAGGTTGACCCAGGAGGGGTGCCCAAGTTACCAGATTCCGTGAAGTGCTGGGTGGTCCATTCACGATGCTGAAGGGGACTGCCTCGCTTCAGGTTTTAGCGGGTAACTTGCCGCGCCCATAAGGGTCTAGGATTTCATTGCACAGGCTATCCACACGACCAGGGGAACGTCGGGTTTCAGTAGTGGCTCTGTGAAACCCGGGGATCCTAGATATCTGTATTGTTTCTGAGATGCTGTTCATTCTCTGTGATGTTGCATTTTTTATCACGCCTTGAGCGAATATAATATATTGGTATATATATTAGTAGATGTTGTATATGTTTTGCATCCGCGCTAGTCCAGTCCCCGCTCTGTCGTTAGTTAGCTAACCTAACGGGTAATGACGGGACCCAGTGGCGAATGAGGATGGCATATACGTACATCAGTATATTTTCGTTCTTTTTGGTGTGATCAATTGATGGGACTGCATTGATTCGGATCAATGCAAGTTAAAAACAAACCTAATCTGATGTTGTTGGAACACTTTTTCAAAAAGCTGTTATTGCAAGGACGTTCACTTTTGTTTTGCATCGTAGTATTCAGTTGGAATATCCTGCTCCTCAGTCGACGAGGCAAGGGCCGAGATCCCTTCACCGGGAGTGACCCTTTGGACAAAAGGTTTGCGTCAGGGCATTAACTTCACTATAGCCGATCACCTTTGTTTTACACCGTGGTATTCATTTGGAATATCCTGCACCCCATTCTACGGGGAAAGAGCCGAGATCCCTTCACCGGGAGTGACCTCTTTAGCAACGATTTTCGTCACTATATTTTTAAAAGCTATCCGTTCCTTCAACGATATCAAGTTCATTACGTTAAAGGTTTTCGCCATAAACCATTCGTAGCCCTCCGTCGTTTCAAACGGGTAGCACGTAGTATTCATGCTATGTTTGTTGACTTTCGTCAAGGCATAGTGTATGGTAGCTGCTTGTTACCTTTCTGCTGCATAGATAGATGCGTTGGTTTGGGACAGTCGTATAGCCTTGTTGGCCTTCGTCAAGGGCTTGTACGGGTGGATTCAAATTAACCTGGATAATGACGGGTAGAACTTGACATGTGACTTATGATTTGTTGACCTTCGCCAAGGTCATAAGAGCATGGGGCAGAAATCTCATCGGGAGTTTCAAAAGAACTGAAACTTTCCAGATATGCGCATACCTTCTGGAGTGTGATACCGTGAGCGGATTCCGTCACGTTATCATGCGATGATAGTTGGATCCCGATTCCCACTGATGAGTTGGTTTACTCCTCGGGTGACCCCGACTAATTCTTCTTTTAGGTTTGGAGGAGAATTTGACGGTACAGTGGGAGGTTTCCAGATTAGATAAATTGGTAACCATTCTGATCTAGGTTAAAGTGCACGCTGAGTGTGTCTTTTCTCTCTCTCTTTGGCAGCGACCATTGACCCGACCCTAAGACTATGACTCAGTGACCAAGATTGACCGAACCTTCTTAACACTGGCTTTTGGATTGTCAAAGTTGCAAACCTCATTGCCACTCCTACTTTTACCCTTTTCTCCAGGACACCCCGTATTACTACGAACGTCCACTTCCATTGGACAAAACCATCTTATGGTTAGATACGAACTCGAAAGAATTTATTCGAGGATGGTTTCAGGTTCTGGAGGAAACGGATAGGATTATTCAGTTGTCTTTTCCTTTTACCTTCTCTCAGCTTGCGAGTACTCCTTGGTTTAGGAGATAGTACACCTATTACGCAAATTGGATAGTCTTCTTCCAAACCATAGGCAGGTGCCGACCGGTAGGGAATGAAGAAAACCAATTAGCATAACGATGGTGTGCAGAAGGTATTAGGTTAAGACAAAGCAAGGGATTAGTAAGAGGGCAAAGTAAATTGCAACAGATATTCACGACCAAACCAAAGTATTCCTTCGCCAATCCTAAATCACCTTTGTATTTCTCCAGGACACTCCGTATCACTATGAAGATCCACAGTTTATTGGATACTCCATCGTATGGTTATATACGAACTCGAAAGGAACTTGTTCCAGTTCGGGGATGGATTCTGGTTCAGGAGAAATAGGAATAAGGTTTATTCAGGTGTCTTTTATCTTCACCTTCTCTCGCTTTGCGAGTGTTCCTAGGATTAGGACAGTACACCCGTTATGCTTATTGGATAGTCTTTTTCCAAACCATAGGCTGGTGCCGAACGGTTGGGAAGGAAGAAAACCATTTAGCCTAAAGGGGTGTGCAGAAGGTAATGACTAAAGACATATGAAGGGATTTGGAGAGGAGGCAAAGAACTATACGGTTACAGTCGTGAATCTGGAAGAGTCATTACTAGGAATACCATGATACCCCATCGAAACATTTCGATGTTTCAGTCTCACTGTGTACTGTTAAAAGAAAACTGATTTCCCGATTAGATACTTACTCCAGGGTATGTATTTACCAGGTATGATTCTCATATCTGTATGGTCTTACGGATGATGAGTGGGAGTAAGTTATTGGGAATTGGGTGATCATCCTCATTATATCGGGATTCGTTGTAATCGGTGATATTTGAGGAAGTCACCTGGGTTGTTTGCCGGTCGGCGAATATTTGGTTTTGAATATCCGCTGTTATGCACCAATTTCAAATTGATATATCTGTACGTCTATTTTTATAGAGTGAGATATACCTTTATGAAATTATGTCTACGACATTTACCTATATCAGTGGATGGTTAGGTAAGGAGCATTAAGCAGCGGTGTAATTCTTCTTAACCATAAGTACAGTTTTCAACCTACGTCACACAGTGAATGAGTTATCAGACTCAAAGGACTTATACAGAGTATTGTATGTTGTCCAGGGTCCATCAGGACAGAGGGGTTGGTTCTCGTACTATATTCGGTTTACTTATGACTTCTCTAGTTTTTAGACAGGTGTTTCGTGCAAACACAGGGTCCGAATTTTGAGGAGTGATAGGTATTTGAATAGAGTAGAGAACCAGGTATAGCAAGTATCGGGATTCTTCAAAGAGATCGAAGATGTAGATACTTGTGTATGGTATTCAGTTGATAGTAATGTTAAAGAGATCTTGCTTCTCTTTCAGGTTACTCATAATTGGAAGCATTCCTAAGTTGAGTAACGCTGATCGGCCTCCTTCCATTTACTTGACTTGCACTGGGGACAGCTGCATGATTTGGATATGGCTCAATTAAATCAGTGCCTCTGTTTCTATATTGGATATAGTACAGTTCATATCTAAACATTGTTAAGGTACGGGGAGTTGTCCGGCTTATGATTGAAACCAGACACAGGACAACTCAAGGCACGTTTCTGTAATGGCTGTTTGTGGGTTGACCCAGGCTATGACGAGGGTTGACTTTCTACCATCTGGATGAACAATAGCAATATTGTTCTAGACTCGCCACAGTTTTATTAAAAAATGGATTTTTTCAGAAAACAGTAGTGGGAGTATGGTAGAACTGGAAGTTATTCCAGAACCAAAAACGATTACTGAAGATTTGATAGGAACCTAAAGATTCAATCTGGATTGACATTCCTTTGGCCACTCCGCAGATACGGTGGGTAACTTCAGGCACCCGAGAGGAACTCCGGTAGCCTCAAGGACGGTGACAGGGAAGTTCTTGTTTACCCACAATTACCATTGTTGTTGTTCCAGGCTGCGAGACCCGGCGGGAGGATGAGTATAGAGTCGTTCTAAACTAGTTTTAGAAGTGTACGTCTATATGACTCTGCCAGAGGGTTGTCGTAGTCAGTGGGAGCAGCAGAAGCATTGGTGGACAGGCAGCTTATGTCTATTTATAGACTAAAGCAGATGTAGCGGAGAAAGATCATCTATTTCTGATGTGACAGTCATGGGTTTGACTTCATCAGAATAAGGGATGGATCTGTTGAGAAGGTAGTAGGGTGTGATATCCTGGTATTTGGATGACATACACAGAGTAGGAAAAGAAACTCCTATACTACAGTCGGTTATACTTTGGTCGTCACACAGTGGTTTCTCCACAAAGGAAATGGATTTTATATCAGACATACTGGTTACTAGATCTATGGTTTTAGATCTAGATTTGGGTGGTTTCCCAATCTGGGTACTTAGACAGCATTCTAAGAGTATTTAGAGTGGACGACTCCTGGCACGGTAGTATACCTGCAGGTAATGAAGTCACCCTCTCTAAAGGTGTCTTGTAGACTAAAGTAGAGAGGGATGTGCATAATTGGCAGATCACTTGCTCAGGCAATTGAGTCAATCATGAGATGTCAAGTACCACACCAGATGTTGTTCTTGCACTAGATGCAATAAGTTGACATTAATCCAATGCTGAAGAAACAGTCGGAAGCAGTTTTAGAACATAAGTGGATGTTCTAGGGATATGATAAAGACAGCCTCATTCGGGAGACAGTTATCATTCCAGGCTTACAAGGTGACATGGACGACAAGGAGGTTGTCAGAGTTATAGTTTTTCCTTCTGACGAGGGGCAGTATTTTGGACATGTGATCCAAGGCAATACTGAGGGAGGTATTGCGCAAGATACTGATTAAGTTCAGTTGACGATACAGTCTAAGAAGTTTGGATTTGCAGTTCATTTATGAGCTAGGTCCCATCAGACATCCAGACACATTCTAAGACAGGTATTGCTCTTTTCGGGAGATGGCTTTCTCCGCGAACTTGAGATATAGAGAGACATAGAAAGAAACATCAAGGCGGATCCACTCACTGAGGCTATTCCTCGAACGCAATAGTTTCGCAAACGAGCTTTGTGAGACTGACTAGTAGAGGAGTTGGGTGTTCGGTATCACACGGGCTGTGAGTATGCGGCATCGGAATAATTAGCCTTGAGTGCAAGTGGGAGATTGTTGGAGATAGTGCCCTCAGAGTCAATTATTAGGTCACAGGTACGTGATTGCAATGATTGATGAAGGACCTATCCCGGTAGGACAGTCTTACTCGAGATGATAGTATGCTATCTGGTTTACCTTTATCATCGTGTACTGTTTTTGGTGACCTGACAAGTTGCTATTACACGTTGGTAGAGCCCCTAGGATTCTTGCTTGACCACCAGCAATATGAGGGCGATCATATAAGTGGGAGCTGGGAGTCTATAAGCATATCCTTAAATAGTCCCTAGTCGTGTGAGTTTCGAGACAGGGCATCGATACTCCAGAGTAGACTAGTGTATACAGTCGAGACCCCGACGAGGGGCGGTGGCCGGTCTCACAAGCCACTGGTGTCAGTTGGATCACCTAAGATGTATACAGGTGCTTATTGGGTTATGAGTACACCGGACAGGACTCGCCGGGAACATGGTAGTTGGTCATATACCAGACGTCAGATAGCAGTTCCCTGGTGACATATGTGCAGGTTAGTTCATCGACCTGGGGATCGTCATTTGTCTCGTGTGAGTTCCCACTGTACTTTGATTACTACCCTACCACGGCTCAAAGGAGTCGTGCAAACAGGTTTTAGTTGGGTACAGTCCCGAGCCACATGGAGGCAGTGAGCGTATCTTCAGGGGTTCGTCTCTCCCGGTATTGGGGGTGAGGTCGCGCTGTGTCTAGGAGAGCCATTACACGAAGTCCTTGGCCAAGGCAAGGAGATTTACTGGTAGGTATTCCAGTAGTATCTCAGGGTGTTCTGGGCTACACTCCGACACGACTTGTACCGATTTTGGGGGTCTGACTTTTACCAACCCCCTAGGCCCGCCATGCGATGCTCATAGACGAACGTGCCGGACTGTACGGATATTGTCACTGACAGGCTCAGTAGGGTTGTCAGGCTGAGTTCGCTCACAGACGTCCCTTTTAGTCAATACCTGGTAGCCCGTTACGTATTGGCTTATACCTCTGACGTGCTAGTGCTTAAATCCACAACCAAGGTGTTGACGAGTCTTTAGAGTCCCCCACATTCAGTTACTCAGCTATTCGGGCGAAAAGTTGTAGAGGCCGTATGGAGATATGGCAAGGTCCGATCAGATACGTGCGGTATTGCACGGATCAGGATCGAACGGATATTACTAGCCGGCTTTGGTATAAGCCGGATCCTAGTATAGTACAGTGTAGATTTTGTCTCATTGCATTTGTATTTCGGTCGGAATACAAATGCGGGTGTGTATGCACAGTATCGGGGTTTTCCTGTAATTTATTACGGGACCAGTTTTATGGAGTTGCCAGTTTGCTTTCCGTTTCGGCCAATTTCCTTTGTATTGTTCATTGGCCGAAGATTGGTGGAGGAGGGCTTATTTGCATTGTTGCAAATAATTATTTGTGGAGGGGTTCTTTGCATTTTCTTGTGTCATGATGGTTGCACCATTCTTTCATCACTTGACCTTGACTTCTTGACTTCATGATGGTTCATGCTGGGTGGACCATACCTTGACTTTGTGTTGATGATGCTTGACTTTGGATATCATGATGGTTGAGGTGGAGTGTTGGTTTTTGCTTGTCATCATGCTTATGCATGATAGTCTTTTTCCCTCTCTCTCTTGCATTATGTGATTGGTTATCTTTTGATACATTGCTCTCCTTTCTCATTCCTCCCATTCTTGAAGTAGTGGCCGGCCCAAGCTTTAGTGGGGCTGTCCAAAATTTTGGAGAGTGAAATTTGGTTCATTTCATGCTCCCAAATATCCACAAGTTCCATCTTCAAACTCCATAGTTCATCCCTCCACCAAAAGGCAATTCCACAACCCCAAAAAGAGACTTCTTCACTACACATTCTACATCGAATCTTGGGCACGTCGACTAGCCAGCTTCGTGCCCGAGTTGCCTCGGCATTGAGGTGGGATCTCGTAAAAGAAGTAGGCGGTGTGGTGCACTTCCGGCGACGAGGAGGAGACGGGACTTTCCGCAGGAGATCGGGACGACGAAGAGAAGACCGGAGGACTCGGATCTGTCGGTATATCTCTCTTCCCTTTCTTGTAGTTAGCTAGGACTAATTAATGGTTCGATCCGGGTATTAGTGCGCGACGGTTTGCCAGTTCAAGTAAAATTAAAGTTTATCATCGCTTCCGCATTTGGCCGTCGGATTGACGGCCGGGACGCCGCCGTGCACTTACATACTTCGCCTCTAGTGTGTCCCACTGTTCTTAGATTACTACCCTACCACGGCTCAAAGGAGTCGTGCAAACAGGTAGCAGTTGGGTGCAGTCCCGAGCACTTGGAGGCAGTGGTGGTTAGACAGGATTCGTCTCTCCCGGTATTGGGGGTTGATATCGCGCTGTGTCAGAGAGCCATTACGCAAAGTCCCTGGCCAGGGCAAGTGAGATTTACTGGTAGGTTCCAGTAGTTTCTCAGGGTGTAATGGGCTTCGCTCCGACACGACTTATACCGCTATTAGGGGACTGACGCTTGCCGCCCCCCTAGGCCCGATATGCGATAGTCTTAGACGAACGGACCGGACTGTATGGAGATTGTCACAGCAGGCTCAGTAGGAGTTCGGATGGGTTTCCTCATCGGCCTTCTTATCGACATCTACCTGGGGACCGTTACGTATAGCTAGTGCCGCTTGTGGTCTGTGGTTAAACCCACTGCCACCATAGTAGTCGAGTCTCTAGAGTCCCACACAGAGAGTTTCCCTACTTCAGGCGAAACGATATAGAGGTCGTATGGTTTTACGACAAGGGTTCGGACGCATACGTGTGTTTACGCACGTACGACTTTCGGACAGTTTTTACTAGTCGGCTTTGGTTTAAGCCAGTTACTAGTATCCGGTTATTGGATTTATACAGTCTAAAGTTTTTCCGTGTTTTCACGGATAGGAGGGGCATTCTCGTAATTGCGCGAGAAGCTTCTAGAAGATGGTGACTAAGGAGGTTAAGGTAGCATATACATTGAATGAGATTAGTGAGTCATATGAGTGATTCATCCATTTCATTAATGCATCATAAATGCTTAATGACTCATGGTAATGAATCACCATTAGATATTTATGAAGCATGATTATTCATCATTTGATTTTCTTTTCTTGATAAATCTTAATGCTTCATATATATTATGATAACTCATTTTCTCATATCAATTATTATTCTCACCTTCTCTCTCCTCAAGCTTCCTCTCTTCAAACCCTAATCCTCTCCTCTCATGTGTTGAGTACAAAGATTAGTTAGACTACTTAATCCATAACCCTCACTCTATATCATCTAGGTACTTTGATTAGCACTTAAAGAAACCTAGTTGCCTCAAGTTTAGAGGCAAAGCTTGGAGTAAAGCTCTCGTGGTGGATCGTCTACTACTTGGAGAAGGCCGAGGAGGAGGTGGAGTTCGTAAAGACGAAAGACACGGTTCTACAGGTATAATCACTTCACATAGTAGTTTAGAACTCCTATGTTAGTTGTTAGTTATCGTTTAGCTTCGATTCATGCGGTTAGTCGATGTTTATGCAAAGAACAAGATTGTTTTTCATATTTCCGCCTCCCCGCTAGTAGTGGGGTGTTGTACATCGACTTACATAGCCTTCATTGTATAATTTCTTTTTACTGTTTTTGCACCTAGGATAGACCCATGGAGGGGGTGCACAAACTACCGGGTATCCTGAAGTGCCGAGTGGCCTACTCATGGAGTTGAGGGAGGTTGCTTCGCTTCGGGTACTTGGTGGGTAGTTTGCCGCACCCGTAGGGGTCTTGGGTGGGGTATTGGCTATTCACCGCGACTGTGTAATCTTCTTTTCGTTACAGGCTCGTACGAATTGCGGGTTCCTAGTATATCCAATGTGTTCATCTTTGATCTGAAATGGCTATCATTGCAGTATATCTATATATGATATTATTTAGGCGTTGCTTATGTTTTGCAGCCGCGCTAGCCCAGCCCCCGCTCTGTCGTTAGTTAAGTAACCTAACGGGTAATGACGGGGCCCCGTGGCGAATGCGAATGGCATAAGCGTACGTCATATTTTGGTTGTTTTCTTCAATGGTAGGATTAAATGATGGGACGCATTAAAAGAACTAATGCAAGAAAAATACGTATTAAAAGAACTAATGCATGAAAATAAACCAAGTAAAAGTCGTTGGAACACTTTCGAAAAACCACTCGGTTCTTTTCAAAACTAACTTTTAAATGCGGAGCTTGAGCCACTCCTTTTAAAAGCTATTTCGTTCCTTCGATTATATCAAGTTCACTACGTTCAAGGTTTCGCCAAAACCATTCGTAGCCCTCGGTCGTTTCGTATGAATATTCAATAGTATTCAAGCTATGTTTGTTGACCTTCGTCAAGGCATAGTGATTGGTAGCTGTTGGGTGTTCATATGTAACATAGATAGATGCGTTGGTTTGGGACAGTCGTATTACCTTGTTGACCTTCGTCAAGGGTATATACGGGTGGGTTCAAATTAACCTGGATAATGACGGGTAGAACTTGACATGTGACTTATGATTTGTTGACCTTCGTCAAGGTCATAAGAGCATGGGGCAAAAATCCACATCGGGAGTTTCAAAAGAACTGAAACTTGCTAGCGCTGCATACCATTTGGAGTGTGATGATTCTGGTAGGATTCCTTCAGTTTTGTCACGCAATGATATTTGGATCCCGATCCTACTGTGAGTATATGCTACTCCTCGGGAAATTTCTCACTTAACGATCAATGTTATAAACCAAGTAGGTGTCTAGAAAGGTGTTAGCGGGGCTACGCCCCCAGGGAAAAGAGGTTCTTAAATTAAGGAACATCGCGAAAGCGTTGGAAAACCTCCCTCGAAGTACCAGCACCAGCCTGGCTGAACGGTTAAGCAAGAATTGTACAGTGAGATTGATCCTGACTAATTCTTCCTTTTTGGTTTGAGGAGGGATTCGAGAGACAGTGGGAGCCATCCTGTTTAGACAAAATAAAAACCAATCTAAACTTGCAAGAGCATCATGCTGAGTGTATTCTTCTCTCACTCTTAATTGCAGCGACCCTGTGACCATACCTAGGTTACATCTAGATAATAAAATGACTGAACCTGACTGTTATGATTGGCAAAGGTCTGTCCAGATGTCCATTTCCCATGACAAGCTGGGACACCTCTTAACTAATCAAAACCCTGCCGTCTCAGGTCCAGTTTCCCCTGTCACGGATGTTTACATCCGCAGGACATCGGAAAAGGATTGTGCGAAAGCCAAGTGCCTCGTGTTAGCCTCAGTTGATGGTGCAAACCAGAGGCAGCACGAGAAGATGGACTCAGTTTCTATCTTCCTCCATAACAAAGTTTTATATGGAGAGCAATCTCGTATCGCAAGATATGAGACCTCGAACGAATTGCTTCAAGCGAGGTTGGCTGTCGGGTCATCTGTAGGGGGCAACGTCTTTACAGAGACCAGCTATTTTGAGCTCACGGACCTGAAGACCACGTTGGAGAATGGGTCAAGTACTGACTTAATTCTACAGTCCCTGCCCTCTGCTTATACCCTGAAGGAAACCAGGGAAGAAGAAGAAGGAAAAGGAAGGGCAAAAGTTTCGGGACTGGATATGGTTAAAGGGGGACGTTCCTATTGTAACGGGAATGAACATTGGCAGAAGGATTGCAGGGCTTGCAAAGCCAGTAGCCAGAATTCGAAGCATGTTGTGTCTTCAGCTTCGAGTGTGTTTGTAATTGAGAACTGTATGTCAGTTAACCCTACTTCCTGGGTATTGGATACCGGATCAGGATCTCATATCTGTAATTCGTTACAGGCTCTGAGAAACCATAGGGTTATCAGGAAAGGTGATATGACTCTCAGGGTTGCTAACGGAATGAGCATGGATGCTGAATCCGTAGGGGAATATCATCTTGGACTGACAACTGGGTAGATATTGATTTTGCGTAGCTGTTTGTTTGTACCAGGTGCGACTTGTAATATCATATCTGTATCCTTACTTTCTAAGGAAGGATATGAATTTACTTTTGTAAGCGATGTAGTACACATCCACCTAAATCAAGTTCTGATTGGGTCAGGTACATTATAAAACGGAATATACGTGTTAAATCAAGCTCAGATTTTCAGTGTCCAGAACACACTTAAAAGAAAGTCTCCGGAAACAAATCAAGCTTTCTTATGGCATTGTAGACTGGGTCACATTAATGAGACACGATTAACTAAGTTACATAAAGAAGGGTACTTAAATCCATTCGAGTATCAGTCCTATGCCACTTGTGAATCTTGTCTCATGGGAAAGATGACAAAGACTCCGTTCACTGGACGCGGAGAAAGAGCGAGCGAGCTCTTGGGACTCATACACAGTGATGTGTGTGGTCCATTGTCTACACATGCGCGAAGTGGTTATTCATACTTCATTACTTTCACAGATGATTTCTCTAGGTATGGACATGTCTTCTTAATGAAGCACAAATCCGAGGCCTTTGGGAAATTTCGAGAATACAAGAATGAAGTTGAAAAACAAACCGACAAAAGTATCAAGATTCTAAGATCGGATCGAGGTGGAGAATACTTGAGTGCCGAGTTTCTGGGCTACTTAAAAGAGAATGGAATTCACTCTCAACTTATTCCTCCATACACACCACAACACAACGGTGTATCGGAAAGGCGGAATCGGACCCTATTGGATATGGTTCGTTCCATGATGAGTAAGGCTGGGTTACCGCGATCTTTCTGGGGTTATGCACTAGAAGCAGCTGCATATCTCTTGAACAAGGCTCCAACCAAGACTGTGCCTACCACCCCATATCAGATGTGGAGTGGGAAGAAACCCTGTCTTAAGTATCTTAAGGCATGGGGATGTCCAGCTTTTGTAAAAAAGCAGCATGCGGACAAGCTCGAGGCACGCTCAGTACTGTGTAAGTTTGTGGGATACCCAAAGAACTCCAGAGGGTATCTTTTCTATTCCGCAGAAGAACAAAAAGTTTTTGTTTCTCCGCATGCCCAATTCTTGGAAACTGAATTTTTGGAAAATCAGATAAGTGGGGGCGCAATAGAACTGGAAGAAATTCCAGAACCACAAACTGTTACTGAAAGCTTGGATGAACCAGACGTTTCAGGAGAATCGGACATTCCTACGCCGCTCCGCAGAAGTAGTAGGCAGTCTCATCCGCCCGAGAGATACTTCGGTTTTCTCATAGACGGGGATAGAGAGGATTGCACAGTTAATTATGATGAGCCTAATAGCTTCCAGCAAGCCATTCAGAGCGGTGACTCGGTAAAATGGCTGGATGCAATGCGGACCGAGATGGAGTCCATGTACACCAACAAAGTTTGGACTTTGGACTTTGCTCCAGAAGGGGTAAAACCCGTAGGCTCCAAATGGATCTTCAGAAAGAAGATTGGTGTAGATAGGCAGGTTGAAACCTATAAAGCTAGGCTCGTTGCAGAGGGTTTTCGTCAAAGACCTCGTTTGGACTATGACGAGACCTTTTCTCCGGTAGCCATGCTCAAATCCATTCGGATCCTTCTTGCCACTGCTGCCTTCCACGATTATGAGATCTGGCAGATGGACGTAAAGACGGCTTTCCTAAATGGAAATTTGGAAGAGTGCGTCTATATGGATCAGCCAGAGGGATTCATTCAGAGTGGGAGCAGCGGTAAAGTGTGCAAGTTGCTCAAGTCCATCTATGGACTTAAGCAGGCATCGCAGAGTTGGAACATCTGCTTTGATGATACTGTCAAAGAATTCGACTTTGTCAAAAACCCAGATGAACCATGCATTTATAGTAAGATTGTAGGGAGAAATGTGGTATTCCTCGTCTTGTACGTCGATGACATTCTCCTAATAGGAAATGATATTCCTATGCTACAGTCAGTCAAAGGATTCTTGTCGCAGAGGTTCTCTATGAAGGACCTGGGCGATGCCAACTACATTCTGGAGATCCAGATCTATCGTGATAGATCTAAGAGGATGTTGGGACTTTCACAGTCAAGGTACATCGACACCATACTGAAACGATTCAGTATGGAAGATTCCAAGCGCGGTAATCTACCGGCTTGTCACGGAATCACCCTCTCCAAAGAGATGTCTCCCAAGACTGATTTGGAAAGGGCTCGCATGTCATCAGTACCCTACGCATCTGCGGTAGGCTCTATTATGTATGCGATGTTATGTACCAGACCAGATGTAGCATACGCATTGAGCGTTGTAAGCCGGTATCAGTCGAACCCATGGAAGAAACACTGGATAGCAGTAAAGAACAATCTCAAGTACCTGAGAAGGACTAAGGAGATATTCTTGGTGTATGGAGAAAAAGACCTCCAGATTGAGGCCTTTACTGACTCCATCTTCCAAAGTGACAAGGATGACTCCAAGTCCATGTCGGGTTATGTCTTTACCCTCAATGGAGGGGCAGTTTGCTGGAAGAGTTCCAAGCAGGAAACCGTTGCTGACTCAACTATGGAAGCGGAGTACATAGCTGCTTGCGATGCCGCAAAGGAAGCTGTCTGGATGAAGAAGTTCCTCACGGAACTTCAGGTGGTTCCTGTTCATATCAGATTTTTGCATTTTCATACCGCCCAATTTTTATCACATTGCATATCCGTAGATACTCTTGAGCCGTGTTTGCTAGTCAATTGCAGGATACAGGTTCTCGGTTCTAAAACGGTGAAATTCATGGAAAACACGAAAAAAGTCCGGGTTCCTGCCAACCACAGATAAAACACGGTCTCCGCTCTTCATCCGTATGTTGCCAGATACCAGTTTAGGAAGACAAAATGTCAAATCAATGTCACCTACATGCACAAGGCTCAATGGCAACAACAACTTCCAAGAAATCTACGCGGAGCTAGAGGCAATCATGACAAAATCTTGACAAAAAGTCCACCTTTCCCTCAACAGAAATTCTGGAAGAAATATGGAAATATTTTCAGAAAATATATGAACCAGAGAACAGAGCACAGTAAACCAGGGGACCACAAGAAAACGCATGCCCCAATTCAACTATAGGGCCGCGGATCCGCGGCCAAAGTGGGGTCCAGGCCGCGGATCCGCGGCCATTCTGGCGCCAAGTCTGCAGGTCTTTGGGGGTTATTTTGGTCATTTCGTTTGGGTTCTGATGGTTGCCCTAGGTTTTCAGTTTTTGGCCTATAAATAGCCCAAAAGTTTGTGAAGGAAGGGGTCCAATTCTTGTATTTCTTTTTTCTAGGATTTAGTTTACATGTTCTTCTTCCTCTTCTCACCTCTTCTCCATTAAACTTGTAGTGAGCTTTTGAGTGAAGAGTGATGAATAAAGAAGACCATTTTATTATCATGCTTGTCTCTTTCTTTACTTGTTGTAATTTGTTGTAATTTTAATTGTTAAGTAGTTGTTGTTATTTGCTTGATTGTTTCTTTCTTCTCTCTTTTTCTTTATCATTCATATGACAATGATACTTACGCTCGATCCTCGCCAAGGTGAGGTCGCAAATAGTTAGTCGTATTCTTCTAAGTCTCCTTCTTTCTATCTTCCTCTTTGTTTTGTTTTGTTTTTCCTTATCATGAAGTGTGAGTAGTTTTATACTTGTTAGGGTAGGATAAGGGAAGTTTGAGAGAAGGAAATCTCTCTCACTCTTTCCTTACCCAACAACTTAAATCGACTCCCGTTAATTGAACCACAATCCGCTCCTTACGGCACCCTATCCTACATGATAGCGGTGATTCCGTAGTGAGACCGGTTGTGGTTGAATTAACCGGAGGTTATGGATAAGAGCCAAGAACGGACGGACAAGCACCAAAAGGAAGGACTATGCGTTGGAAAGCCTAGCTTATACTCGCAAGTTCCTTCCTAGTCGTGCTAATCCCCATTGTTGCCGATTACCGTAACACCGATATTAAGTGGGGCAACGAAAGATGTGGAGACTCCTAACTCAAACTAACCTAATCCTAACCCTAACAAGCTCTCTTTAAATATCAACTTAACACTTAGATAACCACAACAAAATCTGAACAACCGGACTTAACTCGTTAAAACACTTTGAAAAAGACTCCCATCTCTCTGCGGACGACCCGTACTCAACCGGCTAGCTACAAGCGAAACCGTCTTGATTGCGGTATTTAAACTAGAACTTGAACACGCACATATTCTAACAATCAAATGGCGCCGTTGCCGGGGAGACGGTAGTTTATTTCCTTGTGTAATTTCGGGTTAATTTGTAAGTATAAAAAAAAAACGAAAAAAAAATATACTTTGTAAAAGAAACCATCTTGTTATTCTTGATTAGTTTTTATGTAAGTGTGCAGGAAAATACGAAGTTCTAGATCGACGCCAAGGACGTTGAAAATACGGAGTTCAAGTACAGTGCCAAAGACGTGGGAAGATAGACCCACATTTCGCGGCTGCACCGCGACGGACAAAAAAAAAGCATCCGGTCTACTGTAAAAATCTGGAGCATATACAGTGAGCATATCAGAATTCCACACATCCAGACAAGCAGAGGACTCCAAGACCAGCAACCAGAAAAAACTTGGGAGCCCAATCTCTCTGTATAGCCGCAGAACCGCGGCCATACCTGGTGTTTGGCCGCGGAAACGCGGCTAGTTGGTGCCTTCTGGTTGCCAAAAATTTTTTGTGAGTCCCTCTGCCTCTCCCCTTTCCTCTGAACTCCACTGAATTGTGTTTTCTGCAGGCTTCTTTGCGCAAATTTTTCTCCCCCTTCCAATAAACTGTTCTTGTGCAGGATTCTTTGCGCCGCAAATAAAAATTGTTTGCTGTTGATTTGTTACTGTTTTGCATTCTTTAATACGGACTTAAGGGGCTTGAAACCAATCCAGATTGGGTGGGGATTTCATCACCCTTCCCAAGACCCCAAAAATCACTAAAGCATATGCATTGTCCATTGTAATTAAAAAATACTAGACTTCAGCCCTAAGGACTTCGCGCTCATTAGGAGAAGATAAACCGTGTTTAGAACCTCGCTTAACCGTACATTGTTTACGGGGTGTCTAGGAAAGTGTTAAAGGCGCAACCGCCGAAAGAGAAAGGGTTATTTAATTAAGGAACTTCGCGAAAGCGTTGGACAACCTCCCCTTATCTCTGCACTTACCTGGCCTCGGGATCAGTGTATTTTTAAGCCCGTTTCTCGACACTGTTTAACTTCGACAATCAAGTTCAGGAGCAGGTCTAGTAGACCTAGGTTACCCTAGATCTAGGTGTGATTGTGCATATCTTGTTTGTGATTGCTTAAGCCGTATTTCCGTACATATTTCTGTAAATCTCTTTCTAAAAAAAAAAATCAAAAACTTTTATAAAAACTTGCCCTTTGTCGCCAAATCCATTTTCACCCACTACACATCGCCTTTCTTCATTGACGTTTTCTTACCCTCACCTTCTCCGCTTTGACTATACTAAACTCATTTAGTGTATGTCCGCTTGGACTCGGGACACTAGCGCCCGTCTAGTCCGCGTTACGTTAGTCGCTACCGACTACGCGATCGACTCCGAAGTCGATACTCCGTCCACTCCTCTTTCACCCCTTCCTTTGCCGGCCAACTCCGATGTTGACCAGAATTCTGTTCATACATCTTCACCTTCACCTTCACCAACCTCTTCTTCCGCGATGTCAGGATTTAATCCGAACATCTCTTTGACCACCGTTGGATTGGCTCCACCTCCTACAGAGACCAATCTTCCACCACCTCCGCCTGTTGTAGCGCCGCAGCGAATTGCGCTCCAGGATCGTTTCTACCCCACCCGTTCTGCACTTCCCACCTGCCTTTCTCTTCCTCCGGCCAATGGGGACAACTTTGAAATTAAGCCCCATTTCATCAACATGCTTCCACGTTTTCATGGGCTTGAAACTGAAGATGCCTATATCTTCATCAATAAATTTCAAAATGTCTGTGCCATGATGAAAACAACCCAGCTGTCGGACGATGCTATACGTCTACGGGTCATTCCGTTCACTTTATGCGATCTCGCTGAAAAATGGCTGTATAGCACCGCTTCCCACTCAATCACCAGCTGGGACGAGTTTGTTAAAGCGTTTCTAAAAAAATTCTATCCAAATCATAAGACCACAAGAATTCGAAATAAAATCAACCAATTCTCCCAGCTTCCTTCTGAACCCTTCTGGAAGTGCTTTGACCGGTACAAAGACCTTCTTGTTCAGTGTCCTCACCACGGTATAGAGAAATGGCAGCTCTGCCAAACCTTATACGAGGGACTGAACCCAGCAACGAAGCAGTTGCTGGAAACCATCTGTCAGGGCCACTTCCTATCGAAATCTGACGAGGAAGCGTGGCAGTTCTTTGACGATCTTGCGGAGCAAACGCTACAGTAGGAGAGCACAAGACCGACTTCTTCTTCTTCTACCTCCACTTCTACCGGTCAGTCTAGGGTAGGAATCCACCAACTCGATGTCTCTATCGCGATGAAAGCTGAAATGGCTGCAATAACACGAAAGCTTGAAGCGATAGAGAGCAAATTTTCTGCTCCTGCTCCTGCCCCTGTTCTCCCCCTTCGTACCATCTGCGCTTGTTGTTCTGATCCTTCCCACTTGACCGAAGAGTGTACTTACAATCCACCTTCGCAAGGACAGGATCAGGTTAATGCTGCCTTCCAGTAAAGACCGAGGAATGATCCATACTCTTCCACCTACAATCCCGGTTGGAGGAACCACCCCAATTTCGCCTGGAATCAGAATCAGAATCAATTCCAAGGCAACAATTTCCAAAGGGCCCCTCCGCCGCAACAACAAGCGCAACAACAAACTCAGTATCAGCAGCCCTTCCAACCCCAGCCTTACCAAAACCAGATGAACAACTTTGCACCCAACAACTCTTTTCCACCAAACAACTTTGTTCCGTCAAACACTGATAAGGTTTCCTCGCTCGAGCGAAGTCTGGAGGCGTTTGTTAAACAATCGACTCAATCCACCGCCAACATCCAGTCTTCGATCCAATCTTTAGTGCAACACACCGACGCACACGGGAAGAGCATCAAGACCATCGAGGCCCAGATTGCACAGCTGAACGCGGCCTTGAGCGAGCGAGAGAAGGGGAAGCTCCCGTCCCAGCCATTGCCAAATCCCGGTCACCCACATAATGCACATGTTGCTCTTGAACAACAAAACCATAATGTGAGTGCCGTGACCACACTGAGATCAGGAAGGATGCTGCAAAACAACATTGGCAAGCAAATCAACGATGACACCCCGGCCGCCGCTTCCTCTTCTTCTTCTCCTTCTTCTTTTTCGTCTTCTAAGCCTATTCTCCGTTCTTCACAAGGCTCTCCTTCCTCTTCTTCTGCTCTGAACGGACCCACTTCTCACTCCACGAAAACACCTATTCTGGGATCCGTTCCAACTCCAAAATCTCCTCCTCCAGCATTAGACTCAACCAATTTTCAAAATGTTCCATTTCAAAACCGGTTGAGGTCTAATAAACAAAATCCTCAAATGGAGTAGATTTTGGAGTTATTCAAGCAGGTTAACATTAATATTCCTCTTTTAGATGCTGTCCAACAAGTCCCGTCCTACGCGAAAATCTTAAAGGACTTGTGCACGAAAAAGAGGAAGTCTCAGGTACCCAAGAAAGTTTTCTTGGCTAGTGCTGTGAGTGATGCCCTTACCCAATCTTTACCACAAAAACGGAAGGACCCTGGCTGTCCTACGATTTCAATTACCATTGGGGATAAGAACATCAACCGCGCATTATTAGATCTTGGTGCCAGTGTTAACCTGCTTCCGTATTCAGTATACGAGCAATTAGGCGTCGGAGAGTTGAAACCCACACACTGCACTCTCCAAATGGCCGACCGATCGATCACCCATCCTAGGGGTGAGCTAGAGGATGTGTTGATAAAAGTCGGGGAATTCATATTCCCCGTTGACTTCATTGTATTAGATACACAGCCTGTACCTAACCCCCGGAATCAAATTCCAGCGATACTCGGTCGCCCATTTCTCGCAACCTCAAATGCTGTGATCAATTGTCACAATGGTTCAATGAACCTCTCTTTTGGAAATATGACGATTGAACTCAACATTTTTAGGTTAGGGAATCAGCCCGCCGAAACTAATGCTCATATACTGGACGTTTGCTCGATCCAGGAGATCACACCAGAAGAGTGTTAATTCGAGGAGTTTCTGTTTGATCACGATAATCTTGACGCCACTAGTGCGTTTCTCTTCGAACCTGCTGCTGTTTCTGCGCCCGATAACGAATACGAGTGTTTCACATTCTCGAACGATCTTAGCCGCGCACAACCCAAGTTTGAATCTTTCGACTTTCCGGATGAGTTACCTGAACCATCCGACTCGGTTGCCTACACTCGTTTTGAACCTTTGCTGGAGTCCTTTGAGTTCGAGACCCTTGCACCAGTCTTGCCTTCCATCATTTCACCTCCAACGCTCAAACTCAAGCCGTTGCCGTCTCACCTTAAGTATGCTTACTTAGGTGAGAACGAGACCCTCCCTGTCATCATTTCGGCTTCTCTACCTCCCGAGCAAGAGAAAGCCCTTCTCGCGGTCTTGCACAGCAACAGGCAAGCTTTTGGCTGGTCCATGGCGGACATCAAGGGGATTAGTCCCCTGATCGTTGAGCATCACATTCACCTGATGGATGATGCCAAACCAGCCCGGGATCCACAAAGACGTCTTAATCCAGTCATGAAGGAGGCTGTGAAGAAGGAGATCGTCAAATGTCTAGATAGTGGTATCATTTACCCTATCTCTGATAGCCAGTGGGTTAGCCCCATTCACGTTGTCCCCAAGAAGTCGGGCATCACGGTCATAACCAACGAGGCGAATGAGTTAATCCCTACTCGAACCCAAACTGGGTGGCGAGTTTGCATTGATTACAGAAAACTCAACGCTGCAACGCGGAAAGACCACTTTCCGCTACCTTTTATTGACCAGATGCTCGAACGATTGGCCGGACATGAGTACTATTGCTTTCTTGATGGCTACTCTAGCTATAATCAAATTCCCATCGCCGAAAAAGACCAGGACAAGACCACATTCACTTGTCCTTTCGGCACGTTTGCATATCGTCGCATGCCCTTTGGGTTATGCAATGCGCCCGCTACCTTCCAGCGGTGTATGATGGGAATTTTCTCAGACATGGTGGAGAAATTTCTGGAGATTTTCATGGATGACTTCTCCATCTTCGGCGACTCCTTTGACGAGTGTTTGCTGCATCTTGACGCTGTCCTTACCCGGTGTAAGGACAAGAATCTCACTTTGAACAGGGAGAAATGCCACTTCATGGTGCGCGAAGGTATTGTCTTAGGACATATCATCTCGCAAAATGGCATAGAGGTTGACAGAGCAAAGATTGAGGTCATTTCCAATCTGCCTCCTCCCCGATGCGTCAGAGATATCCGAGCCTTCCTTGGCCATGCCGGTTTCTATAGACGGTTTATCAAGGACTTTAGCAAGATTGCTAGGCCCTTGACGCTTTTGCTGGCCAAGGATACACCTTTTGACTTCAACTCGAGCTGTGTGACTGCATTCGAGTCACTGAAACACTCACTGACTTCTGCTCCCGTTCTCTCTTCTCCTGACTGGACGCACCCATTCGAGATTATATGCGATGCACCCGACTTTGCCATCGGTGCTATCCTTGGACAACACATCAACAAGATGCCGCACGTAATCTATTACGCTAGCCGAACCCTGAACGACGCACAACTCAATTATACAACAACTGAGAAGGAATTCTTAGCTGTTGTATTTGCTCTAGAAAAGTTCAGGCCCTACCTCATCGGCTCTCCCGTCATTGTCTACACGGACCATTCAGCTCTGCGCCATCTTTTTGCGAAGAAAGATGCCAAATCTCGGTTAATACGTTGGATCCTCTTGCTTCAAGAGTTTGACCTTGTCATTAAGGACAAAAGAGGATGTGAAAACGTAGTTGCCGACCATCTCTCACGACTTCCTTCTTCGCCTTCGCTTCCAATTCCGATTAATGACGTTTTCCCGGATGAACAACTCTTGACAGTATCATGCGAACCCTGGTTCGCAGATATTGTGAACTAATTGGCCACGGGATTACTACCGACCGAATGATCGAGTCAGGACAGACTTCGCTTCTTATCCCAAGTAAAACACTTTTACTGGGACGAACCCTACTTGTTCAAGTACTGTCCCTACCAGATTATTCGTCGGTGTGTCCCCGATGAGGAATTCAAGAGTGTGCTGTCATTTTGCCACGATCAAGCGTGTGGCGGGCATTTTGGGCCCAGAAAGACAGCTGAGAAGATCTTGCAATGTGGTTTCTACTGGCCACAACTTTTCAAAGACGCTAACGACTATTGCAAGACTTGCTCCCGGTGCCAACACTTGGGCCGGATATCCCGGAGGAACGAGATGCCGCTCCAACCAATCTTGGTTGTGGAGATTTTCGATGTGTGGGGGATAGACTTCATGGGGCCGTTTCCTAGCTCTTTTGGGAACTTGTACATACTTCTAGCTGTTGATTACGTCTCTAAATGGGTCGAGGCTGTGCCCAGCCGGACTAACGACAACAAGGTTGTCGTTAAGTTCCTTGAAGAAAACATTTTCTCCCAGTTTGGGCACCCCCGAGCGATCATTAGCGACAATGGAAGTCATTTCTGCAATAGGGCTTTCGAGGCCTTGATGCGGAAATACTCCATTAATCATAAGCTTTCTATGCCCTACCACCCCCAAACCTGCGGGCAGGCTGAAGTTTCAAATCGGCAAATCAAGCAGATATTGGAGAAGACGGTTTCCAAGAACCGTAAGGATTGGTCTCTAAAACTCACTGATGCCCTTTGGGCATTTAGAACCACTTATAAGACCGACCTTGGCATGTCTCCCTATCGGCTTGTGTACGGAAAAGCCTGCCACCTTCCTGTCGAAATAGAGCATCGCGCGTTTTGGGCGATTAAGGAGCTGAATCTGTCTCTTCAAGACGCGGGCAGCCATCGGAAGTTGCAGTTGAACGAACTATGCGTGCTTAGGGATGAGGCTTACGACAGCGCGGTTGTCGTTAAGAATCGAACGAAGGTGTTTCACGATAAACACCTTTTGCGCAAAACCTTCGTACCTGGTCAGCAGGTACTGCTTTACGACACCCGACTTCACTTCCATCCTGGAAAGCTCAGATCTCGCTGGAAAGGGCCGTATTTTGTGCGGAATGTGTATCCGCAGGGCGCTCTGGATTTGGAAAATCCAAAGTACGGTTCACTCTTCAAGGTAAATGGACACCGATGCAAACCGTACCTTAGCGCCGAACCAACAGAGGAGCTCCTGTTCTTACAGGAGCCGGTTTACCCTGAATGATCTTCCTCTGCCTACCTCCAAACTTCGGTTATCCAGCCAAGAACAGTGGACACTGTTCCAAATAAGTTTGGGGGTATGTACAAACCATTTTGTATATATTTGTGTATATTCTTTTTCTTTTCTTTAAAATCAAAAACAAATAAAAATTTGTGTATCACTAACCGACAATTTTGACCCTTCAAATAATCTCTTCATGCAACGACAGTGAGGACACTGTCCAGTTTAAGTTTGGGGTACGCTCGGTACGCATTTCTTCCCTTCGCATTCATATGTATATTTTTGCATCTGCATATTAAAATCCATAAAAATTTGAAAATTTTCTAAAAAATATAAAAACTTTTTTTGTCAAGTTAGCTTGTGGAAGAACTCTGATTCAACATTCGACGGTTTTTGTTTGAAAAAATAGGAATAACTAGATCTTATGTTTAGATTTTGAAAACCTGAAAGATAACTCTCATTTGAAGTTAACTATAGCTGATATACGTCTTTACATCACACTACACGTGTCGTAAAATTTTGGGAATTAGATGACAAGTCTTTCATGTTTAAACTTTTAAACAGATAAATGATTTTCTGAGGATCAAATAGGTTTGTTCTGAAATAAGTAATGTCAAGAATAGTTTATGAAGTAAAGCGAATATGAAGGAATGTTTTTGATGCCGTAATTGGAGCTAAGTCTGAAAAATAACCCATCTAAAACTTGATTGGAATGATTACACACCAAACACGTCTTTTATCCAAAAAAATATTTGAACTGCCAGATATATCTCCGTTCGTATTAAATCATCTGATTTTCACGCCAAACTATCTTTTGTTTTTTGGACCTAGGTAACTTGAGTAATTAAGTCCCCTGGGGTGTTTCTACACCTAATGCCCTAAAATCAACTGGTTTGGGAGCATTGGCCCAAAGCTCGCTAAGAAGCCTAGAAAGTCCAGTTTAAAACAAAGTCAAGCAAGTGTTCTCTCCGAGTTAAAATTCCTAACAGTTCTTTGTGTGAGAATAATCTTGATAAAAGACAGGCTTTTAAAAAAAATTTTAACGGAGATATGAAGGTTTTACTCTTTGATAAAGACTATTGCACGTTCACAGAGATGTGTATGAAATGAAAACAAGAAAAAGGTGGAGTGAAAAATACGACTTAGTTTCCTGTTAAGGAAGATAGAAATTCTGAAGTTGAAACCTTACTGGAAAACGAAACTTGAAAAATGCTTAACTCGTTATAAAACTTATGTGATCCTTTTAAAATTGTTATCTGGGCTTTATTGTGCGACATGATGACTTTAATCGACCTTTCGGGAACTTAACGACACTATACGCACTGCACGTAAAGACATATAAAAGCTGTAGTTAAATAAGAAGCGAGGTGTGAAAAATAAAGGTTCGATGATCTAGACTTAGGATTATAGAATTGTTATTTTCTAAAACAAAACTTTAGGGTTTGAAGCTTAGTTATTTTACAAAACCAACTTGACCGGATTTTGTGGGTAGTATCCGCTGAAAACCCTCAGGAGACAACACTCCTCCTACTAGGGACACCTGGAGGTTTAACGGCTTGTTGCACATGCTCAGTGCAATCGCGTTCCCTGCGAAAGTGAGGTTAGGAAATTTTTTGTGAATAAGTGGGCTTTGCTCGGGACGAGCAAATGATAAGTTTGGGGGTATTTGTTCATATCAGATTTTTGCATTTTCATACCGCCCAATTTTTATCACATTGCATATCCGTAGATACTCTTCAGCCGTGTTTGCTAGTCAATTGCAGGATACAGGTTCTCGGTTCTAAAACGGTGAAATTCATGGAAAACACGAAAAAAGTCCGGGTTTCTGCCAACCACAGATAAAACACGGTCTCCGCTCTTCATCCGTGTGTTGCCAGATACCAGTTTAGGAAGACAAAATGTCAAATCAATGTCGCCTTCATGAACAAGGCTCAATGGCAACAACAACTTCCAAGAAGTCTACGCGGAGCTCGAGGCAATCATGACAAAATCTTGACAAAAAGTCCACCTTTCCCTCAACAGAAATTCTGGAAGAAATATGGAAATATTTTCAGAAAATATATGAACCAGAGAACAGAGCACAACAAACCAGGGGACCACAAGAAAACGCATGCCCCAATTCAACTATAGGGCCGCGGATCCGCGGCCAAAGTGGGGTCCAGGCCGCGGATCCGCGGCCATTCTGGCGCCAAGTCTGCAGGTCTTTGGGGGTTATTTTGGTCATTTCGTTTGGGTTCTAATGGTTGCCCTAGGTTTTCAGTTTTTGGCCTATAAATAGCCCAGAAGTTTGTGAAGGAAGGGGTCCAATTCTTGTATTTCTTTTTTCTAGGATTTAGTTTACATGTTCTTCTTCCTCTTCTCACCTCTTCTCCATTAAACTTGTAGTGAGCTTTTGAGTGAAGAGTGATGAATAAAGAAGACCATTTTATTATCATGCTTGTCTCTTTCTTTACTTGTTGTAATTTGTTGTAATTTTAATTGTTAAGTAGTTGTTGTTATTTGCTTGATTGTTTCTTTCTTCTCTCTTTTTCTTTATCATTCATACGACAATGATACTTACGCTCGATCCTCGCTAAGGTGAGGTCGCAAATAGTTAGTCGTATTCTTCTAAGTCTCCTTCTTTCTATCTTCCTCTTTGTTTTGTTTTTTTTTTCCTTATCATGAAGTGTGAGTAGTTTTATACTTTTTAGGGTAGGATAAGGGAAGTTTGAGAGAAGGAAATCTCTCTCACTCTTTCCTTGCCCAACAACTTAAATCGACTCCCGTTAATTGAACCACAATCCGCTCCTTACGGCACCCTATCCTACATGATAGCGGTGATTCCGTAGTGAGACCGGTTGTGGTTGAATTAACCGGAGGTTATGGATAAGAGCCAAGAACGGACGGACAAGCACCAAAACGAAGGACTATGCGTTGGAAAGCCTAGCTTATACTCGCAAGTTCCTTCCTAGTCGTGCTAATCCCCATTGTTGCCGATTACCGTAACACCGATATTAAGTGGGGCAACGAAAGATGTGGAGACTCCTAACTCAAACTAACCTAATCCTAACTCTAACAAGCTCTCTTTAAATATCAACTTAACACTTAGATAACCACAACAAAATCTGAACAACCGGACTTAACTCGTTAAAACACTTTGAAAAAGACTCCCATCTCCCTGCGGACGACCCGTACTCAACCGGCTAGCTACAAGCGAAACCGTCTTAATTGCGGTATTTAAACTAGAACTTGAACACGCACATATTCTAACAATCAGTTCCTACCAGTGTTGATCCAATACCGCTGTATTGTGACAACAACGGCGCTATAGCTTTAGCGAAGGAACCCAGGTCCCATCAGAAGTCCAGGCACATTTTGAGGCGGTTCCACCTGATCAGGGAGATCATTGATCGCCGAGAGATCGAGGTAAAGAGAGTAAATTCAGAAGATAACACTGCAGATCCACTCACGAAGGCCCTACCCCAGACTCAGTTCGAGCGGCCGATCGAGATGATAGGTCTTCGATACGCCAGTACATGGCCTTAGTGCAAGTGGGAGATTGTTAGTGTATATGCCCTAGAGGCCATTACTGTATCATACTAGTTTGTATATTAGTTAATGGAAGCTTGGGATATTCACAGTTGTGTAAACAATCTTGCTCAAAACGGTAGTATGCTACTTGGTTTGTTTCTACTTCAATGTGTACATGTGTTTATTTTAGTATATCACCTATACACATTAGTGGAGCCCTTAGGATCTTTTCTTGATTACCAGCGTTGTGATGGCAGTCACACTAGTGGGGGCTGGGTAATCTATAAGCATATCCTTATGCAGGTCCCTAGTCGCAGGACTATCGAGACAGGGCATCGATACTCCGGAGTAGACTAGCGCATGCGCTTCTCATCCCAGAATGGGAGATGGTCTGTCCCACAGCCATCAGTACGTCGTACTGGAGATAGTATGCGGGTGCTCGTTAGGTTATGAGTACACTGGACAGGACTCGTCGGGAACTGACCGGTTGGTATTATACCTATCGTCAGTTATCAGTTCCCAGGTGACATGAGTACAGCTTAGTCCGCTGACTTGACACTGTCACTTCGCCTCTAGTGTGTTCCCACTGTACTTTGATTACTACCCTACCACGGCTCAAAGGAGTCATGCAAACAGGTGGTAGTTGGGTGCAGTCCCGAAGCACTTGGAGGCAGTGACGGTTAGACAGGATTCGTCTCTCCCGGTATTGAGGGTTGACATCGCGCTGTGTCTAGGAGAGCCATTACACGAGTGGTCCCTGGCCAGGGCAATCGAGATATACTGGTAGGCTTCCAGTGTTATCTCAGGGTGTTTTGGGCTTCACTCCGACACGACTTGTACCGCTATTAGGGGACTAACGTTTACCGCCCCCCTAGGCCCGCCATGCGATGTATCAGACGAACAGACCGGACTGTACGGAGATTGTCACAGTCAGACTCAGCAGGAGTTCAGATGGTTTTCACCTCGTCAGTCTTCTTATTGGCATCTACCTGGGGACCGCTACGCACAGCTAGTGCCGCTTGCGGTCTGTGGTTAAACCCACTGCCAGCGTAGTGTCGAGTCTTTAGAGTCCAACACAGAAAGCTATTCTCCTTTAGGCAAAAAAGTAGAGGTCGCATGGTTTTGCGACAAGTCGCATGGTTTTGCGACAGGGTTCGGTCACATCCGTGCACTTGTGCACGTACAGTGTCCGGACAGTTAACACTAGCGGGCTTTGGTTTAAGCCAGATCCTAGTGTACGTTTTGGGATTGGTTTTATCCAGTATGTATTCGTATTCCTCGGAACGCGGATGCGGGTGTGTATGCACAGTTAACGGAGAGACAGAGGCAGAGGATTCTCATTAGGGTTGTTGACTGTTGACTGTTGACTATTGACTTTTTGCTCAACCCCAATGAGAATATGATATATATATAATTAGCAATAATATTAATTAAGTATTATAGTGACATGGTTGTTGAGGGGTTGACTTTGTTGACTTGTTGACTTTGTTGACCGGTTGACTAGGTTGGACTAGTTGACCATCATCATCACAATGGTTGTCATTTTCATGCAAAGACTTTTGCTTGCTTGTTGTGGTTTGCATAATGAGTGCATGAAAATGATATTGCCTTTGACATGATATGAACCGTCACATAATACTTGATTGACATTATGGCTAATGATGCTTTTGGATTATGAGAGGGAGATAAAGTAAAGAGAGGCTCATTATTTCATGGTCTTTCTCTCTCTTGGTTTTGAGCTCTCTCATTCTCTTGCTCTCACCCTCTTCCTCTTTCTCTCTCTCTTGTCTATGGTTCACTTGTCTCATGTGTTGAGAAGCAAGAACCATAGAGAAAATCCCATCACACTCTCCTCTACTCACTCTAGTTCATAAGGTTTAGCAAACCAAGTGAACTAGTTTCTTCAAAGTTCGAAGAAGAAGCTAAAGATAGAAGCTTTCGGGTGGATCGATCTTCGGCGTAAGAAGACGATGGGGTGAAGCCAATCCGTACACCATCAAGAGATGAAGACGAAGGAGTTCAAGAAAGAAAGGTATAACCCCCTAACCGAGTAGTTAACAACTCCTAGTTAGGTTGTTAGTTAGATGTTTAACAAAGATCCGGTTTTGAGTCCATGTTACCGCCTCTAGAAAGTTGTTTTTCACCAAATTCCGCATGCCCGAAAGTACCGGGAAAGGTAGCATGGACTTACAAGAAGTTCATTACTGAACTTGGAGTGGTTCCATCCATTGAGCATCCAATACCTTTGTATTGAGATAACAATGGTACGGTGGCTTTGGCCAAGGAACCCAGGTCCCATCAGCGATCCAGGCATATTCTGAGGCGGTATCACCTGATCCGGGAGATAGTTGATCGCCGGGAGATCGAGGTCCGAAGGGTTGACACGAAGAACAACACTGTGGATCCACTCACGAAGGTCATTCCTCAGATACAGTTTGAGAGACTCTTCGGGATGCTTGGTATGCGATACTACAGCAGCTGGCCCTAGTGCAAGTGGGAGATTGTTAGTTGTCTGTATGCCCTAGAGGCCAGTATTGTACAGATGATGTATATTATATTGGATGCTTGGTCATATATAGAGAGGACTTTCTTGCTCGATATGATAGTATGCTATCTGGTTGCTCTTTACTTTAACATGTATACTTGTCTCTTTATACTGTCTTATAGTTACATGTTGGTAAAGCCCTTAGGATGTGTACTTGACTACCTGGACAATGATGCGGATCATACTAGTGGGGACATGGTAGTCCATAAGTACATCCTTCAAGGTCCCTAGTAATGGGTGTATCGAGACAGGGCATCGATATACCAGTGTAGACTAGCGTATACGCTTCTCGACCCATGAGATGGGCGATGGATGATCCCATATCCATTGATGTTTGACATCAGAGATGGTATACGGGTGCTCAGTGGAGACTGGGTACACTGGACGGACTCGCCGAGAACTTCCAGATGGTATTATACCTCACGTCAGATGGCAGTTCTCTGGTGACACTTGTGCAGGTTAGTCTGTAGACCCGAGATCGTCATAGAGTCTTGTGTGATTCCCACTGTGCTTTGATTTCCACCTTACCACATCCATGAGGGCATGCAAAATGGTGGTTTTTGGGTACAGTCCCGAGTCACATGGAGGCAATGAGCGATAGGAGGGGTTTCGTCTCTCCCGGTATTGGGGGTTGATGTTGCGCTGTGCTCGATTGGCCGTAACAGGGAAGTCCCTGGCCAGGGCTGATTTAGAGATTTACTTTTAAGTGTTACCAGTAGTTTCTCGACCCGTTATGAGCCTCACATCGGCACGACTTATCGGTTATTGGGCTTTGACGTTTAACACCCCTTGACTTGATATGCGACATATTAGACGAGGAGACCAGACTGTACGGGAAGTGTTACTGGCAGGCTTTTATAGGAGTTGGAGCGGGCTTGCTTGCTGATCTTCTGATCGCTCAATACCCGGGTAGCCGTTACGTCCAGCTAGTACCGTTGACGGCTTGTGGGTGCTTGATGTGATCATCACCTACTGGCGGCGTATTGACGAGTCTTTAGAGTCCTACATAGAGGTTTTACTGGGTCAGGCAAAACGAAATAGGAGCGCATATGTGATATATGCAAGACCGAGAATGATGCGTGTATGTGATACAGTATTCTATTCTCGTGACTTTTGTATCGGTCGGTTATATATGATATAGCCGGGTTATCGAATCAAGTGTTGATTCGATAAGACGATACAATGGATGTTAGTCGGTTATATGTGATATGACCGGATTATTAAGTCAAGTGTTGATTTAATAATTTATTGTATAATTGTATATTTGATATACTAGTTTACATTACCTAACACTTGTTCACTTTAGGGTTTTTCTCACATGAGCACAACTTTAATGTATATATGATATATATTAAAATTGTGTTTTCTTATTGTATCATGGTTGATGATACACATGACTTGGGTGTATGAGACTTACACCATGCTATAGATTATGTTGGGTTTTTATATTTTAAGTAATTACAAAATTAGTGGAGGATTAGCACAATGCATGAAGCTTGTGGAAGATTGTGGATGCATTGACTAATTCCACTAAATTTGTTTTTACTATGGATATTTCTTAACACAACCATAATCAATTAGCTATGGTTATAGCTCTACAGGAGTTAGTATATGATACTCACTCACCATGGTTAGCCTTCTCACTTGATCATTATCCTCATCTCTTTCTTTAGTTCATCTTCTTCTTCTTTGTTCAAGAGAAAAAAGCTTGCTAGGGTTTGATCAAAAGTGAGAAAGCTTGTGAGAAATAAAATTCTAAAGAGAACCCACATCCTATTTCTCCATCCTCTACTAGACTAGCACTTTAGTTTAGGGTGTTTTCTTCACTAATTCTCAAGTTAGTGAAGTAGAAGCTTGAGTTGGCATCCCCTTGACGTAGATCATCTTCGGCCTCGAAGACTTCAAGCAAGGACGCGTCTATCGCCTTGTGAAGCATTGCAAGGGTCCGGGAGAACCACGATCGCAGCGAAGGGACTTCAACAAGGAGCTATAGAAGTGAATGACCGATCTACAAAGGTTGTATTTCGTATTCACATAGCTGTAAACTTAGTTTAGTTGCATATGAAACCCTAATTTTCTAGCAACGATCTTGTTTAGGGTTATTCGGCACGGCTAAAATTTTAAACGGACATATTTGATGCTTCCTTAAACCTTATTAGAGTGCCTAGTAACCCTACAAGGTGATCACTTGAGTGGCTGCGAGCGAGATGCGGAAGACTTTCCCCCATCTCTTCGAAGGTACGCGTGGATGAATTTTAAATTCGGGGACTGAATTTCTTTAAGGGGGAAGATTGTAACATTTCAGAAATCGTTTTGCGAATTTTCTGTTTTTAGGGTAAAATAATCGGTGTTTTCCGTTTTAACCCAATTGTGATCAAACTTCTGTATAGACTAGACTGCACCTAGTTTAGTTAGAATGAAGCTAGTGCGCGGGCTTTGGGGGACAATTGGAAGTTTTGGTTCACATACAATTTTTTTCCCTAAAATAATATTTTTTTAATACTTTATTTGCGCACTTTATTAGTCGTAATTATATTTTGGATTTGGTTAATTACTACAAATGTGGTTTTGTGCTAAGTTAATCACTAGATTATGTTTTTAACCATCCATCCAAAATATCTAGATTTTTAGGATTTAAAATGAATTTTTTTAAAAGAAAGAATGAGGTGGATTAAAGCTTTTTTGTTTTATTATGCAATTATTGATTTTTTCTTCTAGATTTTTCTACAAAATTCTAGCCTTTCTTCTCATGGCTGAAACTTCATTCCTTGCTGCCCTTTGTTCTCATTTGCTTCATTTCTTCATTTCAAGTCCAAATAAATCCATGAAAAATCCTAAATAATTCATACAAACTCAAAAATAAATCAAACCCTTCTTTCTTCATCACAAAAAAAGCTTTGTTCTTCATTCAAGTGAGGATTTTAGGAGGCTAATCTTTGGATTTTCTAGTTTCAAGTTGTGTTTCTTTGAAGGTATAAATACAAACCCTAATCCCTTTTCGTGGTGTTAATACTTTAATTAGCTTATTTAGATATTTAATTTAAGCTTTTACTTTCATATTTTGAAATTTTAGTAAAGATTTTGTTTATCAAATTAGGGTTTGATTAGTGAAATGGTTAGTAGATAATTTTAGACAAATGAAAACTAAACCAAGTTGCTAGTTTGTTAAATAATATTTTCCTAATTGGATAATTAAGCTAATTAACAAACTAAACTTTTGCTAATCCTAATTAGATGAGATTAAAATTATAGTAAAGGTTTAAATGGTTTAATCATGCTATATTGTGATGGTTGCAAATTCTAGTTTAGTTAAAACTTGTAGTTTTGTGCTAAAATGTTATATGCTGCTTACTAGATTTCCGAATACTTTAGGCGTGGGTTTCTTTTGACGTTGCGACGTTATTTATATTAGATTCCAAGTTTATTATTATGTTGTGAATGCGCGATCGGTACAATTAGGGTCTAGGCTTGATGGTGGTGGTGTTTTAGCGTTCCTAGTTAGGGTCGTGCCGATGTCGTTCGTTTCTTTGTGTAGATTTTGCTCTTGAGTTGGTTTCGTAGTGTCTCTATGCGCGTTAGCCACTAGACGAACACTTGAGAGTATGTTTGGAGTTGGTACGTCGGCAAACGTAGTTTGTACGTGTTATTGGTCGATTGCTTATATATACTTGCTTTATTGTTATATGTTTTCGGGATCGCAGGCGGGGACTTCGGGTGCTGCGAAGAAGGAAAAGCGAGTGGTTGGCTTTACTTAGCCAGGATTCTTGTGAGTAGATTTAACATCTACAGGGGAATCGCCCGCATGGAGTTATACGTCTGGGCTAGATTAATGATATGACTATTGGTTAGATGTATACGGATATTGATTGTGCATGTGTACCTTAGTTGCATCATCTCATTACCTATTAGGTATGGACTTAGTATTAATGAGACCCAACACCATTATTGACGGTTCATGTTTTGTTAGTTATATGTATGCCCTAGAGGCCATTACTGTACATAGGATGTATATTGTAGTGGATGCTGGGACATATATAGGGAGGACTTTCTTGCTCGACATGATAGTATGCTATCTGGTTACTCTTTATCTTAACGTGTACTCAGATTGTCTCTCTATTACATGTTGGTAAAGCCCTTAGGATGTGTACTTGACTACCTGGACTATGATGCGGATCATACTAGTGGGGACTGGGTAGTCCATAAGTACATCCTTCAAAGTCCCTAGTCGTGGGTGTATCGAGACGGGGCATCGATATTCCAGAGTAGACTAGCGTGTACTTTCTCGACCCATACAGATGGGCGATAGATGATCCCATATCCATTGGTGTTTGACATCAGAGGAGATATACGGGTGCTCAGTAATGACTGGGTACACTGGACGGACTCGCCGAGAACTCCCAGATGGTATTATACCTTACGTCAGATGGCAGTTCTCTGGTGACACTGGTACAGAGTAGTCTGTTGACCCGAGATCGTCATAGAGTCTTGTGTGGTTCACACTGTGCTTTGATTTCCATCTTACCACGTCCAAGAGGGCGTGCAAAATGGTGGTTTTTGGGTACAGTCCCGAGTCACATGGAGGCAATGAGCGATAGGAGGGGATTCGTCTCTCCCGGTATAGGGAGTTGATGTTGCACTGTGTTCGATTGGCTATAACAGGAAATCCATGGCCAGGGTTGCTGAGATTTACTGGTAAGTGTTACCAGTAGTTTCTCGAATTGTTATAGACCTCATATCGACACGACTTATCGAGCTATTGGGGTCTGACGTTTACCACCCTTGGCAAGATATGCGACATATCAGACGACGAGACCGAACTGTACGGTAGTGTTACTGGTTGGATTCACTAGAGTGTGAGCGGACTTGCTCGTCGATCTTCTGATCACTCAATACCCGGGTGGCCGTTACGTTTAGCAGACCGCTTGCGGCTTGTGGGTGCTTGATATGATCATCATCTGCTACCGGCGTATTGACGAGTCTTTAGAGTCCTACACAGAGGTTTCCTGGCTCAAGCGAAACGAAATAGGAGCGCATATGAGATATGTGCGGGACCGAGAATAATGCGTGTATGTGATACCTTATTCCATTCTCGCGATGAATGTATCGAATGGATGTATGCGATATAACCTAGTTTATCGAATCAAGGATTGATTCGATAAGCCGATACAATGGATACTAGTCGGTTATATGCGATATGACCGGATCGTTAAATCAAGTGTTGATTTGATGATTTAATGTATAATTATATATTATGATATATTACTTTGCATTAACTTGTATTGGTTTACTTTAAATGGATTTTCTCACTTGGATTGTGCACATTGTATATGTGATATATTTTTGTGCACTTGTATGTATCATGTTTGATGATGCATGCTAACTTGTGTTTTGTGTAAAGTTTAAACCATGGTTATGTAATGGTTAGGGTTTTCATTTTCATATCTATTTATTTATTTATTTATTCATTTTGGAAAATGATAAGCATAATGCAAAATGGTGGCTTTCTTTGGATGGATGTTGAAGCTTCATGAAGCTTTGACCAAGTGACCATTTTGTCTCCATGCTTAACCCTAACCATTCCCACTAACAATGATTTATTCTCTACACTTGACCATGGTTATTATTATGATAAGTATTGATTTACTTTTTATTTGAAAACAACTTATCATAATATTCATCTTCTTCTTCTTCTTCATCATATGAAGAAAGCTTCACTTCATCAATGGTGATTGATGAAATCAAGTGAGAAATACAATTCTAAAGTCTACCCACTTCCTATTTCTTCATCCTCTACCTCTTGCCAAGTAGTAGAGTGTGTTTCCTGCACAAGTTTTCATGGCTTGGTGAAGGTGGAGCTTGACCTAGTGATGCCTCGACGTAGATCATCTTCGGCACGTCGTCGATGACCTAGCCCGTCCATTCTCCGATGAAGCCGACGCTAGAGCCCGGGGTTCGACTTGGACAGCGAGGAAACTTCATTGCGGAGCTATGGAGGTGGAGGACCGGATCTACAAAAGTTGTATTTCCGTATTTTAGTAGTTAAGTGTTAACTAGTTTGTTTTATCGCCTAAACTTCTAGCCAACGATCTAGTCTAGGGTTTCTCGGCACCGTATTTATGAAATTGGCATGGTTGATGCCTTGTGAGACCTCTTGAGAGTGCCTAGGAACCCTACAGTGGTATCAGAGCCTAGCTAGAGCCTTAGGCGAAGTCTAGACGGCGTTTGAATCCCGATCGAACCCGAAACCCTATTTTTCCCATGCTCTCTGTCCTTTTTTCAAAACTGTGCATATTTCCACATTAAAAATATGAAGAAAATTAAGCAGGGTTTTATATGAATTACTGTGAAATACGGGGGCCTAATTCAATTAAACCACCGCGGAACCGCGGCACGAGCTTGGCATGTGCGGCGGTTCCGCGGCCGTATGGTCTCCTCTTGCGTTGACTTTTGCACAGTAATTCCTATTTAACAGTGATGAGTTCTCTGGGTATTTTTAATATTTATTCAAGAGTTGAATAATCTGGGATGTTTTGGAGCTTCGATGATTCGATTGGGTTTATCAGATTTTGTCTATTTGGCTTTCCGGATAAATTTTAGAATATGTTAAAAAGTTCGACCGGATATAAATACCCAATTTTTCCCCTGTCGGGAAATTTCCAAGTGTTGGATTTTTCCGTGGTTTAAAGACGTTCTAAGTAGTGCAAGTAACGCGATGGACCCTCTAGAAGACAACAAACCTTAACTCGATTATGTGACCGTCTTGAACTGCCCTTTGAACCTTCGGGTTTGGGGCAGTACGGCGTGCCACATGTGAGGCATTGGCTTGACCCTTCTACGGCTGGACCGTTGGTACTGAGGCACGAACTGAATGTTTTTAGACTTGTTTCATGTGTTGATCTGTATCGGGAAAACTTGGGTGTTCGATTGTTCGATCGGAAAGTTTAACATTTTCTGTTTATCCGGAATGTGATACAACAATTGGAATTCACAAAAGTTATGTGATAACTGAATGAATATTATAAACATAGCAGTTTAGTCTCACTTGATCGGTTGCCACGGAATTTTGATGTGATCAAAAGTCCGTCGTAATCACGTAGCGTACGCGGATACTCGCCGGGTAAACTTAATAGACAGCCTCACTCCATTGCCCCGACCAAGTGACTGTAGGAGAACCCCGTCGCCGAAAGCATCCGTCCGGGTGCTCGCGGTAGCGGTGTTCCGCCTTGGTGCACTTCGTCGACGGCATCGGGGGTGCGGCCGCCTACTAAAGTTTGCGACGAGCATTCGATCAGGATGTCAGGAATCTTGTTGAATTGCCCGACTTGATATTGAAAAGAGTTTTCGATTTTGAGACTAAAATGCGGTGTTTATAATTGTTAGGCATGCGATGTCTAAGTAATTCATTTGGTCAGGCATGCGATGTCTGAGGTGGTTGCGGATTCCAACTGTTGTAGTTTTACACTTTCTTTTCTGTGACCGTAAGTGTAATATGTGATATCGCCGGTTTCGTTGCTATATGTCAACGACAATTGGGATGCGCATATTTACTTATGTTGATGACATGTGATGTTATGTGTTGCTGGATATGTTATATTGGATCGTCGTGTTTGAATGGCCGGGGGTTTTTATGTGAGAAGAGTGTTTTTCATTTTCATTCATGTAAAAACTTGTATGTAATATTCTTTTATTGGGGCACTTCCAGGTTGCGGAAGTTGTCACCGTTGATGTATATTATTTACTTTTCCGCACTAGGATAGACCCAAGGAGGAGGGCACAAGTAACCGGGTTCTGGGGTCCAGTGGGAGACCAACTCGAGGAGTCGAGTCCGGGTCTGCTAACTCTTGAATTGGTAGGGTTGCTTGCCGCTCTCGTAGGGGTCTAGGGGTGTGGGTTTGGCTATTCATCACGACCGTGGAATCCGTGTTTTATACTGGCTCGTATTGAAAACACGGACGTCCTAGTATATCCAATATTTCATATGATTCTTCTGCTGCGATATCTGTGATGTGATCATGTGATGTTCTGTGATAGATACAGTATATAATATATATGATATATTATATAGACGTTACTTATGTTTTACACCCGCGCTAGCCCTGCCCCGCTCTGCCGTTAGTTACCTAACCTAACGGTGCACGAGGGGACATCGAGGCGAATGCGGATGGCATAAGTGTACGTCGTATTTATCTGTGATGTTTAGGTACTTAAATGATGGGACTTCATAAATGTGATTAATGAAAATAAAAGAAACCTAAGATGTTGTGGAATCGAATTTCAAAATAAAACAGGTAGCTACAGTTCTTGCTTTGCACAGCGGTATATGTGATATATCCTGCACCTTATTCGATGAGGAAAGGACCGAGATCCCTTCACCGGGAGTGACTCCTTTAGCAATAACTGGCAGATGCTACACATTCGGTTTGTCTTTTGATTGCTTTTAAGAGTTTTTGCTTTGCACAGTGATATATATGATATATCCCGCACCTCATTCGACGAGGAAAGGACCGACGATCCCTTCACTGGGAGTGACTCCTTTAGCAAAACTAGAAAAGCCTCAAAAACACTCCATTTCAAAATCATTTGATTCTACAACGATATCAAGTTCATTACGCAATAGGTTTTCAGAAAAACCTGTCGTAGCCCTCCGTCATTTCAGATAAGTTGTATATAGTATTCGTGCTGCATTTGTTGGCTTTCGTCAAGGTGTAGTGTGCGGTAGCTATATGCTGCTTATCTACTAGCATACGATGCGATTGGATTAGGGTAGTCGTGCGGCTTTGTTGGCTTTCGTCAAGGGTCGTGCGGGTGGGTTTAATTCGATAAAGAAATGTACGGGTTGAACTTGACTAGCGGGCTATGGTTTGTTGGCTTTCGTCAAGGTCATAGCACGCTAGGGGCAAAATATTATCGGGAATTTCAAGTGTTGAAATTTGCAATGAGATTGCATACCTTCTATGAGATAGTTGAATCCCGATACCCGCTGCGAGTAAGAGTTACTCCTGGGAGAGTTTTATACATTACAATTAGCCGATCAAGTAGGTGTCTAGAAAGGTGTCAACGGGGTTACGCCTCTGGGAAAACGAGGTTTACATTAATTAGGTTCGTGCGAAAGCACGGGGGACCTCCCTCAAAGTACCGACACTGTCCTGGCTGAAAGATTGGCGAACTTGTAGTGTGTAATTAATCCCGGCTAGTCTTTCCTTTTAGGGTTTGAAGGAAGATTTGATAAAAAGCAGTGGGAGCCATCCTGATTAGATAAAATAATAACCAATCTATTCTTGCAAGAGCGCACGCTGAGTGTTTTCTTCTCTCTCTCCAGGTAGCGACCATATCACGCCTTAATCAAGATAATAATACGGATTATTGACCGAACCCGCTTATTATACTGAGCTGGGGAACGTTAGTCCCGCTCCAACTTATAATTGTTATAAGATCGAGCAGGAAATTGGGGAATACCAGATTTCCCATGCCGCCCAAACGAAGAGAGTGCATGCTGATGCATCATCTTCGGGTGTGTTCATTACAAAGAACTGTTTCTCTGTATCCTCTACGTCCTGGGTATGTGATACCAGATCAGGGTGCCAGATATGTAATCTGTTACATAGGGCTACAGATAGGTAGAGAACTGAGAACGGGTGATAAGTTTCATGAGGCAGAAAACGGGGCAAGTGTTGCAGCCAAGTCTGTCGGTCACTGTCACCCTGTATTACCAATACATTGATTCTGAACGAATGTTATTAGATACCGAACCTGATATACAAAATCATATCGGTCTCTTTATTAGTAAAGAAATGATAAAATTTTGTATAGATGGATAATGTTTTGAACATTTCTTATATCAAAAGTTGATCGGTTCAGGCAAGTTATCTAAAAGCATTGATGTTCTAAATCAAACTACAGTTCTTAGTATACAGAACACACACAAGAGGAAGAGTTCAGAAATGAACGAATTCTTCTTGAGGTATTGTAGACTAGGTCAGATCAATGTGACCCGTCTAGCTAGAGTTACATAAAGAAGTATATTTTAATTAGTTTGAATTTACATCTTGCGAAACTCGCCAGTCATGTCACAAAGATAAGATGACCATAGCTCTGTTTATTGGAAACAGAAAAAGAGTTAGTGAACTCTTGGGACTAATGCATGATGATGTATGTAAGGTCTCCTGTCTACATATGCCAGGACTGGTTCTTTGTACTTCATTACATTCTCTGATAATCTCTCAAGATTCAGTCATATGTTCCTGTTGAAACATGAGTCCGAACCTTTTGAGATATTCACAGAATATAAGCGAGAAGTAGAGAACCAAAATACGGGTAAAAGTATTATGTCCTTTGATGAGATCAAGGAGGAGAATACTTGAGCACGGAATTCTTGGAATTTTCTAAAGGAGAATGAGATTCTCTCTCAGCATTACTCCTCTGAATACACCATAGCACGATGGTATGTCGGGGCGGAGCAGATACACCCTATTTGATATGGTCTGCTCTATGATGAGTACTACAGAGTTACCTTTTTCCTATTGGGTTTATGCACTTGAGAAGTTGCATACCTATTGAATAGGGTTCAAATCAAATCTGTTGCCTACCACTTCATATTTGATATGGTATGGGAAGAGCCCATATCTTAAGTTAGTTAAGATTTGGGGTTGTCCGGCCTATGTCTAAAAGCAAAATCCGGACAAGCTCGAGGCAAGGTCTGTTATGTAGAACTGGAAATGTTCCAGCCATACAAACTACAGCAGATGATTTGGTACAACCAAAGGATTCAGTAGATGCCAACGAACCTCAGCCTCTCCGCCGATCTAGTAGGGTTCCTCACCCACCTGAGAGATACTTCGGTTTCTCTATGACAGTGGGAGCGAGGATTGCATCATGAGATGATGACCCAACTAGTTTCGAGCTGGCCATCAGGAGTGTGACTCTGTAAGAATGGCTGGATGCTTATCGATCTGAAATGGAATCCTTATACATCAACAAAGTATGGACTTTAGTTGCTATATCTGAAGGGCTAAATCCCCATCAGGAGCAAGTATATCTTGAGAAGATTACTTGGTGTAAATGGAAAAGTTGAGACTTTCAAAGCTAGACTTGTTAATGGTTTTCGTCATTGACCAGGCGTGGATAATGATGAAACCTTTTCCAGTACCTATGCTTAAGTCCATCCAGATCCTACTTGCCACGGCTACATACCATGACTACGATATCTGGTGGTTGGGTGTCTTGACTGCTTTTCTAAATGATGATTTAGAAGAGAACGTCTATAAGTACACAGCCAGAGGGCCTCGTAGACAGTGGGAGCAGCGGAAACGTGTGCAAGATGCTTTATAGGATAAAGCAGGCATGGCGGAGTTGGAACATCTGTTTTGATGGATTAGTCAAAGAGTTTGACATCATCAAAATGTTAGATGAACCTTGTATAAACAAAAAGGTAGTAGGGAGTATAGTGGTGATCCTCGTAGAGTACGTGGATGACATACTCTTGATAGGGAAAGAGTTTCCTATGCTACGCTCGATCAATCTCCGCTTATCACAATGATTCTCCACATAGGATCAAAGTGATACCTACTAAATCCTGGGTTTTGGATCTATGAGATAGATCTAAATGGATATTAGGAAACTCACTAGTTGTAGTGAGATGGTATCAGTTGATCCTGGGGAGAATCACTGGAAGTGTTCCAGGGTGATAAAGTCGACTGAATGTCAGTCGCAGGCATTGTCTTTACCCTCAGTAAAGGGACGGTATGTTGGAAGAGTTCCAAGCTAGATACCGTGGCATACTAGACGATAAAGGCTGGATACATCGCTGCTTAAGATGCTACCAAAGAGGCTGTTTGGATGTATATTAGTTCATGAGATGAACTTAGTTCCTACCATTGTGTGACAATGGAGTTGTGGATTATGCCAGGAAACCCCGTCCCATCAGTGATCCAGACATATTCTAAGGCAGTATCACCTGATCATGGAGATGGTTGATCTCCAGGCTGATCGAGGTTAGGAGAGCAGACTCAGAGGACAACACGGCGGATCCACTCACGAAGGCCTATTCCCAGAGAGAGACTTTTATGGGATGGTTGAGTATGAGATACTACAACCACTGCTACAGATGGCCCTAGTGCAAGTGGGAGATTGTTAGTTATATGTATGCCCTAGAGGCCATTACTGTACATAGGATGTATATTGTAGTGGATGCTGGGACATATATAGGGAGGACTTTCTTGCTCGACATGATAGTATGCTATCTGGTTACTCTTTACCTTAACGTGTACTCAGATTGTCTCTCTATTACATGTTGGAAAAGGCCTTAGGATGTGTACTTGACTACCTGGACTATGATGCGGATCATACTAGTGGGGACTGGGTAGTCCACAAGTACATCCTTCAAAGTCCCTAGTCGTGGGTGTATCGAGACGGGGCATCGATATTCCAGAGTAGACTAGCGTGTACCTTCTCGACCCATACAGATGGGCGATGGATGATCCCATATCTATTGGTGTTTGACATCAGAGGAGATATACGGGTTCTCAGTAAAGACTGGGTACACTGGACGGACTCGCCGAGAACTCCCAGATGGTATTATACCTTACGTCAGATGGCAGTTCTCTGGTGACACTGTTACAGAGTAGTCTGTTGACCCGAGATCGTCATAGAGTCTTGTGTGGTTCCCACTGTGCTTTGATTTCCATCTTACCACGTCCAAGAGGGCGTGCAAAATGGTGGTTTTTAGGTACAGTCCCGAGTCACATGGAGGCAATGAGCGATAGGAGGGGATTCGTCTCTCCCGGTATAGGGAGTTGATGTTGCACTGTGTTCGATTGGCTATAACAGGAAATCCCTGGCCAGGGTTGCTGATATTTACTGGTAAGTGTTACCAGTAGTTTCTCGAATTGTTATAGACCTCATATCGACACGACTAATCGAGCTATTGGGGTCTGACGTTTACCACCCTAGGCAAGATATGCGACATATCAGACGACGAGACCGAACTGTACTGTAGTGTTACTGGTTGGATTCACTGGAGTGTGAGCGGACTTGCTCGTCGATCTTCTTATCGCTCAATACCCGGGTGGCCGTTACCTTTAGCAGACCGCTTGCGGCTTGTGGGTGCTTGATATGATCATCATCTGCTACCGGCGTATTGACGAGTCTTTAGAGTCCTACACAGAGGTTTCCTGGCTCAAGCGAAACGAAATAGGAGCGCATATGAGATATGCGCGGGACCGAGAATAATGCGTGTATGTGATACCGTATTCCATTCTCTCGATGAATGTATCGAATGGTTGTATGCGATATAACCTAGTTATCGAATCAAGGATTGATTCGATAAGCCGATACAATGGATACTAGTCGGTTATATGCGATATGACCGGATCGTTAAATCAAGTGTTGATTTAATGATTTAATGTATAATTATATATTATGATATATTACTTTGCATTAACTAGTATTGGTTTACTTTAAATGGATTTTCTCACTTGGATTGTGCACATTGTATATGTGATATATTTTTGTGCACTTGTATGTATCATGTTTGATGATGCATGCTAACTTGTGTTTTGTGTAAAGTTTAAACCATGGTTATGTAATGGTTAGGGTTTTCATTTTCATATCTATTTATTTATTTATTTATTCATTTTGGAAAATGATAAGCATAATGCAAAATGGTGGCTTTCTTTGGATGGATGTTGAAGCTTCATGAAGCTTTGACCAAGTGACCATTTTGTCTCCATGCTTAACCCTAACCATTCCCACTAACCATGATTTATTCTCTACACTTGACCATGGTTATTATTATGATAAGTATTGATTTACTTTTTATTTGAAAACAACTTATCATAATATTCATCTTCTTCTTCTTCTTCATCACATGAAGAAAGCTTCACTTCATCAATGGTGATTGATGAAATCAAGTGAGAAATACAATTCTAAAGTCTACCCACTTCCTATTTCTTCATCCTCTACCTCTTGCCAAGTAGTAGAGTGTGTTTCCTGCACAAGTTTTCATGGCTTGGTGAAGGTGGAGCTTGACCTAGTGATGCCTCGACGTAGATCATCTTCGGCACGTCGTCGATGACCTAGCCCGTCCATTCTCCGATGAAGCCGACGCTAGAGCCCGGGGTTCGACTTGGACAGCGAGGAAACTTCATTGCGGAGCTATGGAGGTGGAGGACCAGATCTACAAAGGTTGTATTTCCGTATTTTAGTAGTTAAGTGTTAACTAGTTTGTTTTATCGCCTAAACTTCTAGCCAACGATCTAGTCTAGGGTTTCTCGGCACCGTATTTTTGAAATTGGCATGGTTGATGCCTTGTGAGACCTCTTGAGAGTGCCTAGGAACCCTACATGTTTCACGAGCACAAATTGAATGCTACACACACACCGTCAATAATTGCCATGACACACACAACTTATATCATACGAGATGTAGTTGACACATACACCTACGTGATACTGTACGGTTAGGGACATTGAGACATTGATTCATATTTCATTGTGCATATGACATATAACATACCTGTATACCAACATGCTTACACATATGCCCTGACATGCTTACATTCTAGTTACCCTTATACCTATATGGTATTGTACCATTAGTGATAGGTATATTCACACATGAGACATAGCTACATGTACATCTTGCATACATACTTATGCATATACCTGGAGGGTATTACATCATTACTGATAGGTAGATACATATACCTTGCTATACCTACATGTTTACACATATATCTGGCTATAGCTACATGTTCACCTTTATTTGATGTTATATGGACTTTGAGAACTTAGGAACCGCACGATATATATATTTTAACTTGTTGCAGTTAAATAGCGGCTTTTCCCTTTATATGCTCACATTACAGTTTTATGTTGCATATATTTTATTCATGGATTTCGCATTGAGATATGGATTTTTCATGATGTTTTCTAGATTTGAGGACTGTGGGAGTTCATGAAATTATGTATTATTTGAAAAACTCGGTTCCTCTTGATATGATATTTTAGCAGCCGCCATGAGTTTTATCGGTTCTGATATATATATATACCCCATGCGAGGAGACGTCGAGGCCGTGTGCGGGTGTATGGTGGCGCCCGGAGGTATCCCGGGGCAAGTAGATTGAAGGACCTTCCCGAATGAGCCTGACAGGGGAACCATACCTGCCGGTGACAGTAATTTTGACTCGACAGGTATCGTGTAGATACAGGCCGGGGTTATGTACGTATGGATACGTCGAATTTCGAGTGTCAGAGCTAGGCACTTGAGTTTTCGGGATAGTGTATGATACGTACCTATCAAGGGGCCAGTCGTGGTGACAGCACCTGATATATCAGTATTTATGTGTCTATGTGAGACACTTGTTTTTCATGATATTTTACTCCTAAGTATATATAACAGTGGAATGGGACGCTGTTATATATATATTAGTGGATTGGGACGCTAATATATATATGTATACATATCTAATTTATATGCATCGTCATTATAATCTTGCAAATATATTGGATACATGATATATGAGATTTACTGATGTTGCACATTCAGGATATATGAGTCTTACTTGATGTTGTACATTTAGGATATATGAGATTCACTTGATATTGGATACAAGATACATGAGATTTACTGATGTTGCACATTCAGAATATATGAGTCTTACTTGATGTTGTACATTCAGGATATATGAGATTTACTTGATATTGTACATTCAGGATATATGAGACTTACAGGATATAAGAGCCAATTTGGGGGCTGATTTGTGGAAATTGGGTTTTGGATTATCTTAATAGACTTTGGTCTTACCACATGGTCAGAATTCCGTGGGAATGACATGTTTTATCCCATACTCCGCATTTATTGTTTTTGCATTGCTTCATGTATTAGTAATACCTGATAGAGTACCTATCCTGACTGTTGCATACATATTGCCATTTGTTGTTCATGTAGTAGTAATACCTTATAGAGTACCTTATATGACTGTTGCATACATATCGCTTATTATTGCTATCAGCTTCCATGCATTAGATTCGCGTTGTACGTGCATACTTGCGATTACCTGCATATGTTATTTACTATTCACGAGTTGGCAACTCACCCCCGTTGTGCCACAGCGTTTTGCAGGTTGTTCCTCAGAGTAGTCAAAGGCCGGGCTATTTTCATCAATCGTATCATCTTTTGCTGCGGATATCGCTTCGGCTCACAGTGTGCAGTTTTTCTTTAGGTGTGTTTGTGGTTATCCATTTATGTTCTTTTTATATTCGTTGTTGTCATGACCCAAAATTTGGCCCGTAACCGGCACTTATACTACGTAATGTCTACAGGCGTACGCAACTTAAGTAAGCCGAAACCCAGAAATCTAAACCACCCAAAACTGGATAAACGGAAAAAAAAATAGTTTAAAACATTCAAAAATTCTCAAGTAAAATTCTTTAAGTTTAGTTTTCATTCATAAAAATTTCGACAGCACCTCCATTGTAAAAACTAGCCCCGAAAACGGGTATAACATAGATAATATATAAAGCATCCCAAACGGGAGCAAATCACGCCTAACGGCGGAGACAACCACCACAAACATATATACGACGCCGAAGAGAAGAATATAAAAGAAAACTTCAAAAAGAAGTAAAACTTTTCAACATGACTGGCTCCCACGAGCACGGCACCCAAAGTCACCAAAATAATAATACAACACTGAATCCTCACAACTCGTCTCTAAGTCAAATACAAGAAGTGGTAGATGGAGAATAATAGATCCAACAAAAAGATATACAATGTACAAACGGATAACCGCAAACCCACCTAAAAGCGAAGGACTCACAACTAACCGTAGCGGTATCCGCAAAAGTAGAGATGATAAGACGCCCTACCGCGACTACTCATAGGATAAGTCCGGCAAAACACTGTGGCACAATGGGGGTGAGTTGCCAACTCGTGAATAGTAAATAACATCATACTGTAATCGCAAGTATGCACGAACAGCGATTAATCTATCACATTTAATCCGATAGCATAAGTATGACAATGTGAATATGCAACAATCATGTAAAGGTACATCATCTGGGTACTACAACTACATGAAACAAAGCATAACAACATAATCCTGAGTGTGGGATGATATAATATAAAAGCTCATGCAAAATCATCAGCATGGAAAAACACTAGTGTCCCTCACTGACACATCAAATCCCAATTTCCTCAGGCACCGCATCCTCAGATCGGCCCTCACATCCTGTAAGTCTCATGGAACCTGAGTGTTAAACATCAACACCTAAAACATTATGAAAACATATACCTGTAAGTATATATATATGAAGATATCGACAACGTATGTCCACCGACGAAACGTAAAAATCATGAAACCTGAGTATCAAACACCGACACTCGAAACGTCATGAAACCAGTGTCTAGCATCGATACGTAAATCCTCATAACTCAGGCGCTGTCATCACGACTGGCCCTGACGATATGTCGTACATCACTCCGGGTCGGTATCCCAACGATAACCGCCGAGTCCAAATAAAATCACTGGTAGGTAGTTGTCTCTCCGTCAGGCTTATCGTCTACACCACGAAATCACCACTCGCCCCGGGGTACCATACCGGGTCCACCATGTACCTGCAGACGGTGCCTCCCGCTCCTCGAATCGAGTATCACAAGCCAAATCTCAGAACCGAGAAATCACATGGTGGGCGCACTGAATATCATATCAAGAGAAACCGGGTTTTCAAACAATACCTAGTTTTCTTGAAATACCCCCACGGTTCTCAAATCTATAAATAATATGAAATCCATATCTCAATGCGTAAATCCATGAAAACTGATATATGCAACATAAAACAACAATATGAGCATATCAAGGGAAATCCGCTCTTTTAAACGAATTCAGCCTTAAAATATATCATGCGGTTCCCAAATCCTCCGAAAACAAGTTCAGCATCATCTGAGGTGTACATGTAATTGTAGAAAGGTTTAAGTATCTACATGTAAGCAAGTATGTATGATGCATTTCATAAGCGCAATAGTCATCGTCTCAATATCACATGTCAAAACCATACCACTTAGGGTATAGGCAACTATAGCAAAATATGTGGGTGTACATGTTGCTAGTGTTTATGCCCTAGAAGGCCATTACTGTATCATACTAGCTTGTATATTACTTAATGGAAGCTTGGGATATTCACATGTATATAACAGTCTTGCTAAACATGGTAGTATGCTACTTGGTTTTTCTATCTTAATATGTGAGTGTACGTATTGATAGAGCTCTTGGGATCTTGCTTGTCTACCAGCGTTGTGATGGTAGTCACACTAGTAGGGGCTGGGTAGTCTACAAGCACATCCTCATTCAGGTCCCTGGTCGTTGGATTATCGAGACAGAGCATCGATACTCCGGAGTAGACTAGTGTGTACGCTTCTCATCCCAGTTGGGGAGATGGTCTGTCCCACAGCCGTCAGTACGTCGTACTGGAGATAGTATACAGGTGCTCGTTGGGTTACGGGTACACCGGACAGGACTCACAGGGAACTGTTGGTTGGTTTGATACCAGTCGTCAGTGAACAGTTCCCAGGTGACATGAGTACAGCGTAGTCCGCAGACTTGACACTACTACTTCGCCTCGAGTGTGTCCCACTGTTCTTAGATTGCTACCCTACCACGGCTCAAAGGATTCGTGCAAACAGGTAGCAGTTGGGTGCAGTCCCGAGCGCTTGGAGGCAGTGGCGGTTAGACAGGATTCGTCCCTCCCGGTATTGGGAGTAGATATCGTGCTGTGTCAGAGAGCCATTACGCAAAGTCCCTGGCCAGGGCAAGCGAGATTTGCTGGTAGGTTCCAGTAGTTTCTCAGGGTGTAATGGGCTTCCCTCCGACACGACTTATACCGCTATTAGGGGACTGACACTTGCCGCCCCCCTAGGCCCGATATGCGATAGTCTTGGACGAACGGACCGGACTGTATGGAGATTGTCACATCAGACTCAGTAGGAGTTCGGATGGGTTTTCTCATCGGCCTTCTTATCGACAACTACCTGGGGACCGTTACGTACAGCTAGTGCCGCTTGCGGTCTGTGGTTAAACCCACTGCCAGCGTAGTAGTCGAGTCTTTAGAGTCCCACACAGAGAGTTTCCTACTCCAGGCGAAACGATATAGAGGTTGCATGGTTTTGCGACAAAAGGTTCGGACGCATACGTGCGTTTACGCGCGTACGACTTTCGGACAGTTTTTACCAGTCGGCTTTGGTTTAAGCCAGTTACTGGTATCCGGTTATTGGATTTTTACAGTCTAAAGTTTTTCCGTATTTTTGCGGATCGGAGGGGCGTTCTCGTAATTGTTCGAGAAGCTTCTAGAAGATGTGACTAAGGAGGTTAAGGTGACATAAGCTTTGGATAAGATTAGTGAGTCATGAGGGTGATTCATCATGATCATTAATGCACCATAAATGCTTAATGACTCATGTTAATGAATCACCTCTTTTCATTTATGAAGCATGCTTATTCATTTCTATTTATTCATTATTCTTTAATAAGAATGCTTCATAATATATTATGATACACTCTCTCATCTCATTATCTCATCTCACATTCTCTCTCCTCAAGCTCTCATCTTCAAGAGACTAATCCTTAATCCTCATGTGTTGAGATCAAAGGTTTAGTTAGACTTAAACATCCATTACCTTCACTCTATATCATCCTTTCTTCTTTGATTAGCAATCAATGTAGATTAGTTACCTCAAGTTAGAGGTGTAGCTTGGTGTTTTGCTCTCGGGTGGATCGTCTACTACCTAGAGAAGGTCGAGGAGAACAAAGGAGGACACAAAGACGAAGGACTAGTTTCGATAGGTATAATCCCTACATAGTAGTTTAGAACAACTATATGTTTGGTTAGTTATCGTTTAGCTTCGATTTAAGCGGTTAGTCGATGTTCGTTCTTTAAACTTGATCGTTTCTGAAAATTCCGCCTCCCCATAAGTACTGGAGTGTACTACATCGACTTACAGTGGTATCAGAGCCTCGCTAAACAATAAATAACTTAATTGCAAATTTGTACGAATTTCGAACGGAAAAACGAAGCCGGAAAACCCTAAATCTGTTCAGTTTCTGTCGAACTTAAATTGATGTCCTAAAATTGTTCAGGGTTGCTCAGAAAGCTAGAAAAGGGTCCAGGGGAACACCCATGAAATTCAAGCCCATGAATCGGCTAAAGCGCCGCGGAAGGGCGGCGGATCCCACCGATCCGCCGCGCTTCCGCGGCCGAGTTGCCGAGTCATGGACTCATCTTTCATGTGTGGGTCCCCTGTGATATTTGGGTTTTTCTGGAATATTTAATATTTGCTCAGGTTACTGTTTAACAGAGCAGATTTTGGAGCAATATTGATGTTGTTTAATCGATCGAAATTGTACAGTATTTGCATATTGGATTATATCTGTGATTGTTTAATGTGTTCGTAAACCTCCCCCAACTGCTAGTATGTCGGTTGGCAGGGGGTTGCACATTTCTGAAATGGTTATATCTGTTTGTGCATATAAACTGTATTGGACTGTTGTGGTGTATAGCCGGGGTTAGCAATGGGTTATTGTTTAATTCATTTGTTGTAAATGTAATTTGTTGTAATATTATTTTTGCGGGGTACTTCCAGGTTGCGGTCGTAGCCACCGTTGTATTATTTCATTTTACTGTTTTTGCTCCTAGGACTGACCCAAGGTGGGGTACACAGACTGCCGGGTGGGTAGTTTGCCGTACCCGTAGGGGTCGAGGGTGGGGTAACGGCTATTCATCACAACTGTGTAATCTGTCTTTTCTTGCAGGCTCAAAAGAAATACAGATTGCTTGCAAATCCAATATTGTTTATCTGTGTTCTGGAATGAATATCATTGCGTCAGACGAATGTAAAATATCTATATTTATGATAGCTATTTAGACGCCACTTATGTTTTACACCCGCGCTAGCCCAGCCCCCGCACTGTCGTTAGTTAAGTAACCTAACGGGTGATGACGGAACCCCGTGGCGAATGCGGATGGCATAAGAGGACGTTGTATTTTCGTTGTTTTCTGCAATGATAGGTTAATGATGGGACGCATTATCTATAATGCAAAGAAAAATAAACCAAGTTTTAATCGTTGGAACAATTTAAAAGAAACCACTCGGTTAATTTTAAAAACAGATATTTTTAAATGCGGAGCTTTAACCACTCCTTTAAAAAGCTATCAGGTTCCTTCGGTTATATCAAGTTCACTACGTTCACGGTTTCGCCAAAACCATTCGTAGCCCTCCGTCATTTCATCTGGGTATTCAGTAGTATTCAAGCTATGTATTTTGACCTAACGCCAAGGCATAGTGTTTGGTAGCTGCTGGATATTCATTTGTTGCATAGATAGATGAGTTAGTTTGGGACAGTCGTATTATCATTTTGGCCGAAGGTCAAGGATATATACGGATGGGTTCAAATTGACAAAATAATGATGGGTAGAACTTGACATGTGACTTATGACATTTTGACCTAACGCCAAGGTCATAAGAGCATGGGGCAAAAACTTATATCGGGAATTTCTAAAGAAACTGAAATTTGCAAAGAGATGCATACCATTTTGAGTTTGATAAATGTTGGTAGCATTCCTATAACATTATCAGACGATGATATTTGGATCCCGATCCTACTGTGAGTATATGCTACTTATCAGGATATTCGTCGCTTAACGATCAATGCTATAAACCTAGTAGGTGTCCAGAAAGGTGTCACCGGGGTTACGCCCCCAGAGAAAAGAGGTTATTTAATTAAGGAACTTCGCGAAAGCGTTGGAAAACCTCCCTCGAAGTATCGACACTGGCCTGGCTGAACGGTTAAGCAAGTATTGTACGGTGAGAATAGTCCTGGCTAATTCTTCCTTTTTGGTTTGAGGAAGGATTCGAGAAACAGTGGGAGCCATCCAGTTTAGATAAACTAAAAACCACTCTAAACTTGCAAGAGCATCATGCTAAAGAGTTTTCTTCTCTCTCTCCTAATTGCAGCGACCCTGAAAATGACTGGACTTAAGTTACTTTTTGAGAAAAATATACTGACAGGGCCAAACTATAAAGATTGGCTGCGGAATGTCAAAATGGCTTTGACCTATGACAAACTGGGGTACGTCCTCACCGCTACGGCACCTGCTGTCCCTGGTCCCAAATCCAGCAATGCGGATAAGGAAATCCGCAAAACCTGGGATTTAGATTGCGCGAGAGCCAAGTGCATCGTGCTTGCCTCGATGAACAATGAACATCAGAGGAGGCACGAGGATATGTCCCTAGATGGCATATTTCTCTATACAAAGGAACTTTATGGAGAGCAATCTCGTATAGCATGATACGAGACCTCTAAGAACTTGTTTCGAGCGAGGTTGGCTGCCGGGTCATCGGTAGGTGAACATGTCCTACAGATGATCAGCTATATTGAAGAGCTCGCAGACCTTGGGACGACTTTGGATAATGAGCTCTATACAGACCTTATTCTCCAGTCCCTTCCTCACACCTACGCCCAGTTTATCCTGAACTTCAACCTTCAAAGAAAAGAAGTTGAACATCCGGAACTCCTGAACATGTTAAGGAGTGCAGAGGGCACCTTGAAGACATCAAGGGAAACACCCGCTATGTTTGTTGGCGGTTCATCTTCTTCCGGGTCCAAGGCTAGGGCCAAAGGAAGGAAGAAGAAGGCCGTACCCAGACCTAGAGGAGGTGTTAGTAAGGTGGGAGGGAAGGGAAAGAAAAAGAAAGCAGTACCGATAGTTGGCCAGGATGAGTGCTTCCATTGTCACAGGAAAGGGCACTGGAAGAAGGATTGCAAGGCGTGGAACGCCAAGAACCAGGAACCGAAGCAAGCTGTGGCTTCGACTTCAGGTGTGTTTGTAATTGAGAATTGTCTGTCGATCAACTCTACTTCCTGGGTATTGGATACCGGATCAGGATCTCATATTTGCAATTCATTGCAGGCACTGAGAAACCGTAGAGTGCTGAAGGAAGGTGATATGACCCTAAAGGTTGCTAACGGAGCTAGCGTGGGAGCTGCGTCCGTCGGGGACTATCACCTAGGATTGAGGAGTGGACACATTTTGGTTTTACATAACTGTTATTTTGTACCCAGCTTAACGTGTAATATCATATCAGTTTCCTTGTTATCAAATAAAGGTTATGATTTCACGTTTGTAAGAGATGTTGTCAACATCCACCTTAATCATGGTTTGATTGGGTCCGGTACATTAAATAACGGGATATATGTTTTAAACCAACTCCAAATTTTCAATGTCCAGAACACACTAAAAAGAAAGTCTCCAGATTTAAATAAAGCTTTCTTATGGCATTGTAGACTGGGTCACATCAATAAGAGAAGGTTGACTAAGTTGCATATAGAAGGATATTTGGACTCGTTCGAATATCAATCTTATGACACTTGTCAATCTTGTCTCAGAGGAAAGATGACAAAGACTCCATTCACTGGACAAGGAGTAAGAGCGAGCGAGCTCTTAGGACTCATACACAGCGATGTATGTGGTCCAATGTCTACACATGCGAGAGGTGGTTTTTCCTATTTCATTACTTTCACGGATGATTACTCAAGATACGGATTCATTTATCTGATGAAACATAAATCCGAGGCTTTTGAGAAATTCCAAGAGTATAAGAATGAAGTAGAAAACCAAACCGGCAAAAGTATAAAGACACTTAGATCTGATCGAGGTGGTGAATACTTGAGTGCCGAGTTCCTAGGTTACCTAAAAGAGAAAGGAATTCTCTCTCGGCTTACTCCTCCGTACACTCCACAGCATAACGGTGTATCGGAGAGACGGAATCGAACCCTATTGGATATGGTACGATCCATGATGAGTAATGCTGAGTTACCGCGATCTTTCTGGGGTCATGCGCTAGAATCAACGGCATATCTTTTGAACATGGTACCTACCAAGACTGTGCCTACCACTCCATATCAGATGTGGAGCGAGAAGAAACCCCATCTATAGTATATAAAGATTTGGGGATGTCCAGCTTTTGTTAAAAAGCAGCATGTGGACAAGCTCGAGGCACGATCAGTAAAGTGTAAGTTTGTGGGATATTCAAAGCACTCCAGGGGATATCTATTCTATTACGCAGAGGAACAAAAGGTATTTGTTTCTCGTAATGCCCATTTTCTAGAACATCAGTTTTTAGAAAAGGAATCAAGTGGGAGCGAAATAGAACTGGAAGAAATTCCAGAACCACAAACTACCACTGAAAGTTTGGTAGAGCCGGAAGTTCAAGAAGAACAGGACATTCCCGCACCCCTCCGCAGGAGTAGTAGGCCGTCTCATCCGCCTGAGAGATACTACGGTTTTCTCATTGACGGGGATAGAGAGGATTGCATCATAGATGATGATGAACCTACTGACTTCCAGCAGGCCATCCAGAGCGGCGACTCGGTACGATGGCTAGATGCAATGCGAACCGAAATGGAGTCCATGTACACCAACAAAGTATGGACTTTGGACTTTGCTCCAGATGGGGTAAAACCCATAGGATGCAAATGGATCTTCAAGAAAAAGATTGGTGTAGATGGACAGGTGGAAACCTATAAGGCTAGACTTGTTGCAAAGGGTTTTCGTCAAAGACCTGGTTTGGACTATGACGAAACTTTTTCTCCAGTAGCTATGCTCAAATCCATTCGGGTCCTTCTTGCTATTGCTGCCTTCCATGATTATGAAATCTGGCAGATGGACGTAAAGACGGATTTTCTGAATGGAAATTTAGAAGAGTGCGTCTATATGGATCAGCCAGAGGGTTTCAATCAGAGTGGGAGCAGCGGGAAAGTATGCAAGCTGCTTAAGTCCATTTATGGACTAAAGCAGGCATCGCGGAGTTGGAACATCTGTTTTGATGAGACAGTCAAAGAATATGACTTTATCAAAAATCCAGATGAACCGTGCATATATAGTAAAGTTGTGGCCAGAAGTGTCGTATTCCTCGTCTTGTACGTGGATGACATTCTATTGAGAGGAAATGACATTCCTATGCTACAATCTGTCACAGGATTCTTGTCACACAGGTTCTCCATGAAAGACCTGGGTGATGCCTCTTACATTCTGGGGATCCGGATCTATCGTGATAGATCCAAGAGGATGTTGGGACTTTCGCAGTCCAGGTATATCGACACTGTACTGAAAAGATTCAGTATGGAAGATTCTAAGCGCGGTAATCTGCCGGCTTGTCACGGAATCACCCTCTCCAAAGAGATGTCTCCCAAGACTGATTTGGAAAGGGAACGCATGTCTATTATACCCTACGCTTCTGCGGTAGGCACTATAATGTATGTGATGTTGTGTACCAGACCAGATGTAGCTTACGCACTAAGCGTGGTAAGCCGGTATCAGTCAGACCCAGGGGAGAAACACTGGATAGCAGTAAAGAACATTCTCAAGTATCTGAGGAGGACTAAGGAGATGTTCTTGGTTTACGGAAGAAAAGACCTCAGGTTGGAGGCCTTTGCTGATTCCGTCTTCCAGAGTGATAAGGACGATTCCAAGTCCATGTCGGGTTATGTCTTTACCCTCAATGGAGGGGCGGTGTGCTGGAAGAGCTCCAAGCAGGACACCGTTGCCGACTCGACGATGGAAGCTGAGTATATAGCTGCTTGCGATGCCGCAAAAGAAGCAGTCTGGATGAAGAAGTTCCTAACAGAACTTCAGGTGGTTCCTACCATAGTTGATCCAATACCTCTGTATTGCGACAACAATGGAGCTATAGCTTTAGCGAAGGAACCAAGGTCCCATCAGAAGTCCAGACACATCTTGAGGCGGTATCACCTGATCAGGGAGATCATTGATCGTCAGGAGATCGAGGTTCGGAGAGTTGCTTCAGAAGAGAACATTGCTGATCCATTCACAAAGGCCCTTCCTCAGATTCAGTTCGAGCGGCTACTCGAGATCATTGGTCTTCGATACGCCAGTACATGGCCCTAGTGCAAGTGGGAGATTGTTAGTGTTTATGCCCTAGAAGGCCGTTACTGTATCATACTAGCTTGTATATTACTTAATGGAAGCTTGGGATATTCACATGTATATAACAGTCTTGCTAAACATGGTAGTATGCTACTTGGTTTTTCTATCTTAATATGTGAGTGTACGTATTGATAGAGCTCTTGGGATCTTGCTTGTCTACCAGCGTTGTGATGGCAGTCACACTAGTGGGGGCTGGGTAGTCTACAAGCACATCCTCATTCAGGTCCCTGGTCGTTGGATTATCGAGACAGAGCATCGATACTCCGGAGTAGACTAGTGTGTACGCTTCTCATCCCAGTTGGGGAGATGGTCTGTCCCACAGCCGTCAGTACGTCGTACTGGAGATAGTATACAGGTGCTCGTTGGGTTACGGGTACACCGGACAGGACTCACAGGGAACTGTTGGTTGGTTTGATACCAGTCGTCAGTGAACAGTTCCCAGATGACATGAGTACAGCGTAGTCTGCAGACTTGACACTGCTACTTCGCCTCGAGTGTGTCCCACTGTTCTTAGATTGCTACCCTACCACGGCTCAAAGGAGTCGTGCAAACAGGTAGCAGTTGGGTGCAGTCCCGAGCGCTTGGAGGCAGTGGCGATTAGACAGGATTCGTCCCTCCCGGTATTGGGAGTAGATATCGTGTTGTGTCAGAGAGCCATTACGCAAAGTCCCTGGCCAGGGCAAGCGAGATTTGCTGGTAGGTTCCTGTAGTTTCTCAGGGTGTAATGGGCTTCCCTCCGACACGACTTATACCGCTATTAGGGGACTGACGCTTGCCGCCCCCCTAGGCCCGATATGCGATAGTCTTGGACGAACAGACCGGACTGTATGGAGATTGTCACATCAGACTCAATAGGAGTTCGGATGGGTTTTCTCATCGGCCTTCTTATCGACAAGTACCTGGGGACCATTACGTACAGCTAGTGCCGCTTGCAGTCTGTGGTTAAACCCACTGCCAGCGTAGTAGTCGAGTCTCTAGAGTCCCACACAGAGAGTTTCCTACTCCAGGCGAAACGATATAGAGGTTGCATGGTTTTGCGACAAAGGGTTCGGACGCATACGTGCGTTTATGCGCGTACGACTTTCGAACAGTTTTTACCAGTCGGCTTTGGTTTAAGCCAGTTACTGGTATCCGGTTATTGGATTTTTACAGTCTAAAGTTTTTCCGTATTTTTGCGGATCGGAGGGGCGTTCTCGTAATTGTTCGAGAAGCTTCTAGAAGATGTGACTAAGGAGGTTAAGGTGACATAAGCTTTGGATAAGATTAGTGAGTCATGAGGGTGATTCATCATGATCATTAATGCACCATAAATGCTTAATGACTCATGTTAATGAATCACCTCTTTTCATTTATGAAGCATGCTTATTCATTTCTATTTATTCATTATTCTTTAATAAGAATGCTTCATAATATATTATGATACACTCTCTCTCATCTCATTATCTCATCTCACATTCTCTCTGCTCAAGCTCTCATCTTCAAGAGACTAATCCTTAATCCTCATGTGTTGAGATCAAAGGTCTAGTTAGACTTAATCATCCATTACCTTCACTCTATATCATCCTTTCTTCTTTGATTAGCAATCAAAGTAGATTAGTTACCTCAAGTTAGAGGTGTAGCTTGGTGTTTTGCTCTCGGGTGGATCGTCTACTACCTAGAGAAGGTCGAGGAGAACAAAGGAGGACACAAAGACGAAGGACTAGTTTCGATAGGTATAATCCCTAAGCATAGTAGTTTAGAAGAACTATATGTTTGGTTAGTTATCGTTTAGCTTCGATTTAAGCGGTTAGTCGATGTTCGTTCTTTAAACTTGATCGTTTCTGAAAATTCCTCCTCCCCATAAGTACTGGGGTGTACTACATCGACTTACACATGTTAGTATGTGTGCATGATGTACATGTAGCTATAATCGAGTATGTGGCTGTACATGTCAATCTGTATGCATGATGTACAAGTAGCTATAGCAAGATATACGTGAAATGGAATAAGGGTCACTACCTCAACTATTCCTTCCTAATGCAATATCACGTATGTATGTGTCTACAGTATTTCATATGGACAATGGAATAAGAGTTACTACTTTAACTATCCCTATCCACTACCATATCACGTATGTAGATATTTTGTGTGTCATGGAAATTACAGACGGTGTGGGTGGAGCATACAATTTAGTGCTCGTGCAACATGAACCGTCAATAATGTGTTATATCTAAAGGTACGAGTCAAGGTACAACAGATAATACTATGCGATGACGTTCGTATGAAATCAACTAATATGAAATAACATGCAGCTATCATATTATATCAGCCCCGACGCATAACGCCATACAGGCGATTTCCCCGTAGATGTTAAATCTACTCACCGATGGTCTCGAGCTATGAAAATCCGACCACCCGCTTCCCCTTGTTCGCGGCGTCTGAAGTCCCCGCTTGCGATGCTATAATTTCACAAAACACAAAGACAGTGCAAAAATCTCATAAATCGACCAATATCACGTAAAACATCGTTTTAAACGACGCACCAATACCAAACTAACTCACAAGTGTCCGTCTAGTGGCTAACGTGCGTGACGACACTACGAAACCAATCTAAGTGCAGCAGCTGCACAAGATCACGATTCGTGTCGGATAACGTAACACGCGGACTCAAAACACTAGATTATAGGAAAACGATCCCAGATTTTGCATACTGTAAATACTAAAAATTTAACAGTACCAAACACCCCTAAACCACAGCAGAAAACTACCCAACAAAACCTAACCCCAAAACCCCCCTCCAAATCCGACGTCGACGGATTTCATGCTTGGGTCGCCGGCCAACACCGGTGGGGTGGGTCCCGTGTCTCATATGGAATCTTAAGGTCACTAGTACAACACTACTATTTTGTTTGATTTTTCAGTAAAATTTCCAGGTCACAGCAGATCACAGAGGCTCTAAAAAGACACAAAAATACGATATTGCCACGAAACGATACTTTAAGTGTTCTGCACCAAAACCAACGAGCTACACATCATAAAAACTCCTATTTAACAGTTTAGGGATTATACCTATCAACCTTGGCTCACAAGATTTAAGCTTTCCTAGCTCCAAGTGATCAAAGAAGTTAAAGCAAGACTTGATGTGTTTTTGTGAGAATATTAATGGAATTTTTGGAGATTTATTGAGCTTGGAATTGTTGCAAACGGTGAAAGAAAAGATCATGGGCAGAAGAAAGAGGAGAGGCTCGGCCAAGAGAGGGAAGGTGATTAATTGTGTAGGGTTTTCTAGCTATGTCTTGTGATAAATGCACATAAATGCACATACATGCATGAAGACACCTCTCCCATTCATTCTTTTCTTTAAAAACTTTAATGCTTTGCACAAGAATATCTAGATATTATATGGAAGATTTTGTTTAACTCAAACTTGATTAATTTGCCAAGATAAAATTTAAGAATAATTATCCAAACCCAATATGCAAATACCGCATTAAAATAATATTTAAAAAGGGAAAAATTCTATTTGAACCAAAACTTCCCATAAACCCCCAAAGCTCGCGCACTAGTTTTATTTTAGCTAAACTAGGTGCTGGCAAGTCTATATGGACGTTTGATCACAGTCGGGTTAAAACGGAAAATACCGACTATTTTACCCTAAAATGGAAAAATTCGTATAACGATTTCTAAAACGTTACAATCTCCCCCCTTATAGAAATTCGGTCCCCGAATTAAAATTTAACAACGCGTACCTTCGAAGAGATGAGGAAATTTCTTCCGCATCTCGCTCTCGGCCTCCCAAGTGATCTCCTCACTAGTAGAGTTACGCCAAAGAAACTTCACAGATGGCAAGACCTTTGACCGAAGTTTCTTCACCAGCCGATCAAAAATAACTACCGGCATCTCGGTGAACAAAAGATCGCGCTCAAGCTGAACGGTCTCGTGCTGAATCAAATGAGAAGGATCATGAAGGTATCTATAAAGTATCGACATATGGAAAACAGGGTGAACATCCGGAAAACTAGGAAGGAGTGCCAAACGATAAGCAACAGAACCCACTCGCTCAAGGATCTCAAAAGGACCTACAAATCTGGGACTGAGCTTCCCCCTCTTCCCAAATCGCAAAACGCCCTTCATCGGAGAAATCCTCAGGAATACATGATCCCCCACCGCGAACTTAAGTCTGCGACGACGACGGTCGGCATAAGACTTCTTCCTGCACTGGGCTGCTCTCATCCTATCCTGAATCAGCTGGATCTTCTCCGTAGTCTCCTGAACTAGCTGGGGTCCCAAAACTCTACTCTCGCTGAGCTCGGTCCAACAGACTGGCGATCGACACTTCCTACCGTACAATGCCTCAAAAGGTGCCATCTGAATAGTCTCCTGAAAGCTGTTGTTGTAGGAGAACTCAATCAACGGCAAGTGATGATCCCAACTACCACCAAAATCCAGCACACATGCACGAAGCATATCCTCCAGAGTCTGTATAGTCCGCTCCGACTGACCATCGGTCTGTGGATGAAAAGCGGTGCTAAAACTCAACCGGGTACCCAAAGCTTCCTGAAGCTTCTGCCAAAGACGGCTAGTAAACTGGGTGCCTCTGTCGGATATTATGCATGTGGGAACACCGTGCAAACGCAAAATCTCATCTATGTACAACTAAGCGTACTGAGCATAACCGAAAGTGGTCTTCACTGGAAGGAAGTGAGCCGCTTTCGTCAACCGGTCAACAATCACCCAAATGGAGTCATACCCTCGACTGGTCCTGGGTAGACCCACCACGAAATCCATGGAAATCTGCTCCCATTACCACTCCGGAATGGGTAAAGGCTGCAACTCTCCAGCCGTTCTCTGATGCTCAGCCTTGATTTGCTGACAAGTCAGGCACCTCGAAACGAAGTCCGAAATATCGCGCTTCATCCCTTCCCACAAGTAAAACTCTCTCAAATCACGGTACATCTTGGTGGAACCTGGATGAACGCTAAAGGCTGACTGATGTGCCTGCTCTAGGATCTCGCCTCTCAACCCATCAGCATCTGGTACACACAAGCGAGTCCCGCATCGTAGCATACCCTGGTCATCAATCATGAACTCCGAAACTGTACCCTCTCGAACAAGCACAAGAATCTCAGACAAACGGGCATCACTGGGTTGCGCTTCACCGATACGATCAAGTAGTAGTGGACGGGCACGGACATGAGCAAGCTGTCCCTCAGCGGAAGTGAACTCGAACTGCACTCTACCATCACACAAGAGCTGCCAATCTGCAGAAGACTGATGCTGAACCGCGCTCAACTGGGACAAGCTACCCCCGGGCCTACGACTCAAAGCATCTGCTACCACATTCGCCTTGCCCGGGTGATAAAGGATCTCACAATCATAATCCTTCACTGGCTCCATCCAACGGCGCTGTCTCATTTTCAGATCTCGCTGCTGGAAGATGTACTTCAAGCTCTTGTGATCCGTGAAGATCTTGAAGGGTTTCTAGGTACACGCACAAAGGTCAATGAGGCATCAACCATGCCCGATTAAAATTTTAGCCGTGCTGAACAACCCAATGCCGGATCTGTAAGTGCACGGCGGCGCCCCGGCCGTCAAACCGACGCCGGAATGCGGAAACGGTGAATAACTTAAATTTTGCGGACTTTGCAAACCGGCACCACCGCGCACTAAACTCCGGATCGTAACCATTAACAAGTCTAAGCTAACTAGAATACGGGTTAGAGATATACCGACTGATCCGAGTCCTCCGGTCTTCATCTCCACTCCGATCTCCTCGCGGGATCTCCGGTCGTCGCCTCCTCGCCGGAAGGGCACCACGTCGCCTGCATCTTTTACGGGCTCCCGCCTCTATACCGAGGCAACTCGGGCATGAAGCCGGCAACTCGACATGCCCAAGATTTGCTGTAGGAAGTGTAGTGTAGATCTATGTGTCTCATTTGGGTTTTTGGAGTTGCCTTTAGATGGAGGAATGGAGAATAGAAAAATGGTGCTTGCATTTTTCTAGCAAGAAAATGAGATCATGGATGAAAACCTCAATATGAAGCTCTCTTCTTCTTTTTCTCTCTTTCTTTTTCTCTCTTGAAGAATGAATGAATCTCCTATGCAAAAGAGAATGGTGGAGGAATGATATGAAGCATGAAGGGAGGTGAGTGTAGGAGTGAAGAAGGGGTGACCACATCAAGGGACAAGAAAACATACAACCATGCTTCACTTTTATCAAACCATACCTTATCAAATCACAAGTCAAAGCAAGTCATGGTGCAAAGAAAAGAAAGCTATCATAATCAATCTTTATTCAATAAAACCCCTCCACTAAAGTTATTTGCACAATTGCAAATAACCCCCTCCATCAGAAAAGTCCGGCCGGGAAAGAACAAAGGAAAACCGGCCGGAACGGAAAGCAAACTGGCAACCCCAGAAAACTGGTCCCGTAATAAATTACAGGAAAACCCCATACTGTGCATACACACCCGCATCTGTATTCCGTCCGGATACAAATGCAATGAGACAGAATCTACACCGTACTAAACTAGGACCGGCTTAAACCAAAGCCGGCTAGTAATATCCGTTCGATCCTGATCCGTGCAATACCGCACGTATCTGATCGAACCCTGCCATATATCTATACGGCCACTAGTACAAACCGTCCGATCCTGATCCGTGCAATACCGCACGTATCTGATCGGACCCTGCCATATCTCCATACGGCCTCTACAGCGTTTCGCCCGAAAGCTGAGTAACTGAAAGTGTGGTGGACTCTAAAGACTCGTCAATACTATGGCTGTGGATTTAACCACTAGCACGTCAGAGGTATAAGCCAATACGTGACGGGCCACCAGCTATTGACTAAAAGGGACGTCGATGAGGAAGCTCACCCCGACACCCAACTGAGCCTGTCAGTGACAATATCCGTACAGTCCGGTCCGTTCGTCTATGAGCATCGCATGGCGGGCCTAGGGGGTTGGTAAAAGTCAGACCCCCAAAAGCGGTACAAGTCGTGTCGGAGTGTAGCCCAGAACACCCTGAGATACTACTGGAATACCTACCAGTAAATCTCCTGCCTTGGCCAAGGTCTTTGTGTAATGGCTCTCCTAGACACAGCGCGACCTCACCCCCAATACCGGGAGAGACGAAACCCCCGAAGATCCGCTCACTGCCTCCATGTGGCTCGGGACTGTACCCAACTAAAACCTGTTTGCACGACTCCTTTGAGCCGTGGTAGGGTAGTAATCAAAGTACAGTCGGAACTCACACGAGACAAATGACGATCCCCAGGTCGATGAACTAACCTGCACACATGTCACCAGGGAACTGCCATCTGACGTCTGGTATATGACCAACTAGCATGTTCCGGGCGAGTCCTGTCCGGTGTACTCATAACCCAATGAGCACCTGTATACATCTTAGGTGATCCAACTGACACCAGTGGCTTGTGAGACCGGCCACCGCCCCTCGTCGGGGTCTCGACTGTATACACTAGTCTACTCTGGAGAATCGATGCCCTGTCTCGAAACTCCCACGACTAGGGACCTATTAAGGATGTGCTTGTAGACTCCAGCTCTCACTTATATGATCGCCCTCATACTGCTGGCAGTCAAGCATGAATCCTAGGGCTTTATCAACGTGCAATAGTAATCTGTCATGTCACCTAAAACAGTACACGATGATAAAGGTAAACCAGATAGCATACTATCATCTCGAGTAAGACTGTCCTACCGGGATAGGTCCTCCCTCAATCATTACAATCACGTACCTGTGACCTAATAATTGACTCTGAGGGCACTATCTCCAACAATCTCCCATTTGCACTCAGGGCTAATTATTGCGATGTCGCATACTCACAGCCCGTGTGATACCGAACACCCAACTCCTCTACTAGTCAGTCTCACAAAAAGCGTTTGTGAAACTATTGCGTTCGAGGAACAGCCTCAGTGAGTGGATCCGCCTTGATGTTTCTTTCTATGTCTCTCTATATCTCAAATTCGCGGAGAAAACCATCTCCCGAAATGAGCAATACCTGTCTTAGAATGTCTGGATGTCTGATGGGACCTAGCTCATAAAAGAACTCCAAATCCAAACTCCTTAGACTGTATCGTCAACTGAACTTAATCAGTATCCTGCGCCATGCCACCCTCAGTATTTCCTTGGATCACCTGTCCAAAATACTGCCCCTCGTCAGAAGGAAAACTATAACTCTGACAACCTCCTTGTCGTCCATGTCACCTTGGAAGCCTGGAGTGATAACCGTCTCCTAAAGGAGGCAGCCGTTATCATATCCCTAGAACAGCCACTTATGTTCTAAAACTGCTTCCGACTGTTTCTCCAGGATTGGATCAATATCAACTTATTGCATCTGGTGCAAGAACAACATCTGGTGTGGTACTTGACATCTCATGATCGACTCAATTGCCTAAGCAAGTGACCTGCCAATCATGCGTATCCCTCTCCCCTTTAGTCTGTAAGACACCTTTAGAGAGGGTGACTCCATTACCTGCAGGTACACTACCGTGCCAGGAGTCGTCCATTCTAAATACTCATAGAATGCTGTCAAGGTACCCAGATTAGGAAACCACCTAAATCTAGATCTAAAACCATAGATCTAGTAATCAGTATGTCTGATATAATGTCCAAGTCCTTTGTGGAGAAACCACTGTGTGACGACCAAAGTATAACCGATCGTAGTAAAGGAATATCACTTCCTACTACCTTCTCAACAGATCCATCCCCTATTCTGATGACGTCAAACTTATGACTGTCACATCAGAAATAGATGATCTATCTCCGCTACATCTGCTTTAGTCTATAAATAGACATAAGCCTGATGTCCACCAATGCTTCCGCTGCTCCCACTGACTACGACAACCCTCTGGCAGAGTCATATAGACGTGCACTTCTAAAGCAAGTTTAGAACGACGCTATACTCATCCTCCTGCCGGGTCTCGCAGCCTGGAACAACAACAATGGCAAGTGTGGGTAAACAAGAACTTCCCTGTCACCGTCCTTGAGGCTACCGAAGTACCTCTCGGGTGCCTGAAGTTACCCACCTTATCTGCGGAGTGGTCAATGGAATGTCAAAACAGATTGAATCTTCAGGTTCCTTATCAAATCTTCAGTAATCGTTTGCGGTTCTGGAATCACTTCCAGTTCTACCATACTCCCACTGCTGTTTTTGAAAAAATCCATTTTTGTTAAAACTGTGGCGAGTCAAGATGGTAGAAAGTCAACCCGCGTCATAGCCTGGGTCAACCCACAAACAGCCATTACAGAAACGTGCCTTGAGTTGTCCAGTGTCTGGTTTTAAGCATAAGCCGGACAACTCCCCGTACCTTAACAACGTTAAGATATGAACTGTTCTACATCCAATATAGAACCAGTGGCACTGATTTAATTGAACCAGATTCAAATCATGCAGCTATCTCCAGTGCATGTCAACTAAATGGAAGGAGGTCGATCAGCGTTACTCAACTTAGGAATACTTCCAATTATGAGTAACCTGAAAGAGAAGTAATTTCTCTTTATCATTACTATTAACTGAATACCATACACAAGTATCTACATCTTCGATCACTTTGAAGAATCCCGATACTTGCTATACCTGGTTCTCTACTCTATTCAAATACCTATAACTCCTCAAAACTTAGACCCTGTGTTTCTACGAAACACATGTCTAAGAACTAGAGAAGTCAAAAGTAAACAGAATATAGTATGAGGACCAACCCCTCTGTCCTAGTGGACACTGGACAATATACAACACTCTGTATAAGTCCCCTGAGTCTTGCGACTCAATCACTGTGTGTCGTAGGTTGAAAACTGTACTTTTGGTTAAGAAGAATTACACCGCTGTTCAATGCTCCTTACCTAACCATCCACTGATATAGGTAAATGTCATCGACATAATATCAAAAGGTATATCTCACTCTATGAAAATAGACGTACAGATATATCAATTTGAAATTGGTGCACAACAGCGGATATTCAAAACCAAATATTTGCCAACCGGCAAACAACCCAGGTGACTTCCTCAAATATCACTGATTCCAACGAATCCCGATATAATGAGGATGATCACCCAATTCCCAATAACTTACTCCCACTCATCATCTGTAAAACCATACAGATGTGAGAATCATACCTGGTAAATACATACCCTGGAGTAAGTGTCTAATCGGGAAATCAGTTTTCTTTTAACATTACACAGTGAGACTGAAACATTGAAATGTTTCAATGGGGTATCCCGGTATTCTTAGTAATGCCTCTTCCATATTCACGACTGTAACCGTATAGTTCTATGCCACCTCTCAAATCCCTTCATATGTCTTTAGTCTTTACCTTCTGCACACCCCTTTAGGCCAATTGGTTTTCTTCCCTCCCTACCGTTCGGCACCAGCCTATGGTTTGGAAGAAGACTATCCAAAAAGCATAAAGGGTGTACTGTCCTAATCCTAGGAGCACTCGCAATACGAGAGAAGGTGAAGATAAAAGACACCTGAATGTACTTTATTCCTATTTCTCCTGAACCAGGATCCATCCCCGAACTGGAACGAGTTCCTTTCGAGTTCGTATATAACCATACGATGGATTATCCAATAAAATGGGATCTTCGTAATGATACGGAGTGTCCTGGAGAAATACAAAGGTGATTCAGGATTGGCGAAGGAATACATGGTTTGGTCGTGAATATCTGTTGCAATTTACTTTGCCCTCTTACTAATCCCTTACTTTGTCTTAATCTTAATACCTTCTGTACACCGTTTAGGCTAACTGGTTTTCTTCATTCCCTACCGGTCGGCACCAGCCTATGGTTTGGAAGAAGACTATCCAATTTGCATAATAGGTGTACTACTCCTAAACTAAGGAGTACTCGCAACCTGAGAGAGGGTGAAAAGAAAAGACAACTGAATAATCCTATCCGTTTTCTCCAGAACCGGAAACCATCCTCGAATTCCTTCGAGTTCGTATCTAACCATACGATGGTTTTGTCCAATGGAAGTGGACGTTCGTAGTAATACGGGGTGTCCTGGAGAAAAGGGTAAAAGTAGGAGTGGCAATGAGGTTCGCAACTCTGACAATCCAAAAGTCAGTGTTAAGTAGGTTCGGTCAACTTGGTCACTGAGTCATAGTCATAGGGTCGGGTCAATGGTCGCTGCCAGAGAGAGAGAGAAAAGAAACACTCAGCGTGCACTCTAACCTAGATCAGAATGGTTACCAAATTTTCTAATCTGGAAACCTCCCACTGTACCTCAAATTCTCCTCCAAACCTGAAAGAAGAATTAGTCGGGGTCACCCGAGGAGTAAACCAACTCATCAGTGGGAATCGGGATCCAACTATCATCGCACGATAACGTGACGGAATCCGCTCACGGTATCACACTCCAGAAGGTATGCGCATATCTGGCAAGTTTCAGTTCTTTTGAAACTCCCGATGTGATTTCTGCCCCATGCTCTTATGACCTTGACGAAGGTCAACAAATCATAAGTCACATGTCAAGTTCTACCCGTCATTATCCAGGGTTAATCTGAATCCACCCGTACAAGCCCTTGACGAAGGTCAACAAGGCTATACGACTGTCCCAAACCAACGCATCTATCTATGCAGCAGAAAAGTAACAAGCAGCTACCATACACTATGCCTTGACGAAGGTCAACAAACATAGCATGAATACTACGTGCTACCCGTCTGAAACGACGGAGGGCTACGAATGGTTTCTGGCGAAAACCTTTAACGTAAAGAACTTGATATCGTCGAAGGAACGGATAGCTTTTAAAAATATAGTGACGAAAACCGTTGCTAAAGAGGTCACTCCCGGTGAAGGGATCTCGGCTCTTTCCCCGTAGAATGGGGTGCAGGATATTCCAAATGAATACCGCGATGCAAAGCAAAAGTAATCGGCTATAGTGAAGTTAATGCCCTGACGCAAACTTTTGTCCAAGGGGTCACTCCCGGTGAAGGGATCTCGGCCCTTGCCTCGTCGACTGAGGAGCAGGATATTCCAAATGAATACCACGATGCAAAACAAAAGTGAACGTCCTTGCAATAACAGCTTTTTGAAAAAGTGTTCCAACAACATCAGATTAGGTTTGTTTTTAACTTGCATTGATCCGAATCAATGCAGTCCCATCAATTGATCACACCACAAAGAACGAAAATATACTGACGTACGTATATGCCATCCGCATTCGCCACTGGGTCCCGTCATCACCCGTTAGGTTAGCTTACTAACGGCAGAGCGGGGACTGGACTAGCGCGGATGAAAAACATATACAACATCTACTAATATATATACCAATATATTATATTTCGCTCAAGGCGTGAAAAGAAATGCAACATCATAGAAATGTACAGCATCACAGAACAATACAGATATCTGGGATCCCCGGGTTTCACAGAGCCACTACTGAAACCCGACGTTCCCCTGGTCGTGTGGATAGCCTGTGCAATGAAAACCTAGACCCCTACGGGCGCGGCAAGTCACCCGCCAAAACCTGAAGCGAGGCAGCCCCCTTCAGCTCCGTGAATGGACCACCCAGCACTCCACGGAATCCGGCAACTTGGGCACCCCTCCTGGGCCAACCTGTACCCCCTACGAGTGCGGCGAATAGCCCGCCAATCCTAGAGTGAAGCCCCCTCCGTCCCAATGCCATGAGATGCGGGCTTGTTGCCCTCCAGAACCCGGCTATCCGTGCACCCCACCGCGGGGTAATCCTAGTACAGAAAGTAAAATATACATACACCGGGTACATCGACCGCAACCAGGTCGTGCCCCAAAAAAATAATACAAACAGGCAGAGACGGCAGTCCACATGTCGGACGCTCGCCCCGCAATATCAAATGTATATAATACAACAGCACAGTACTAGCATTGCATCCAGGCTATCCCCACGACCGATCCGCAACAACACAGCAAATACATAGAACATCAACGTGAAAGTCACGTTCGCAAATCCGTCTAACCGGGCTATAGCAGTTAGACCGGATTTACCGATCGAGTGACATTCACGGTCGCAGATATAATGTAAATACTGTGAAAAATGTGTTTAAAATTTTTCCGATTGATCAAACCTTAACAAGTGGGCCCCCAAACAAAACTGTAGCAACCACAGAAAACCTGGGCCCAAATTTAATATCCCAGAAACCACATTTCTCACGCAGGAACATACTGCAAAAATTTGGGGGGGTGAATAGTAAAATCCGCGGCGGAAGCGCCGCACGAGGTGGGGTTTCGCGGCGCTTCCGCGGCGGAATAGTGAGATCGGGGTACCAAATTTTTACAGTAACCTTATAATTCCCTGAACATCACACTGAGACAACCAGAAAAATTTTTGGACTTAAAAAAAATTCGACAGAAACTGATGTGCACAAAATACGGGTTTTCGGGATTTTGTTCGATCGGAAACGTAAAACACATTACACAAAAGCTAGACGAAGTTAATGGTGAGGCTCTGATACCACTGTAAGTGCACGGCGGCGCCCCGGCCGTCAAACCGACGCCGGAATGCGGAAACGGTGAATAACTTAAATTTTGCGGACTTTGCAAACCGGCACCACCGCGCACTAAACTCCGGATCGTAACCATTAACAAGTCTAAGCTAACTAGAATACGGGTTAGAGATATACCGACTGATCCGAGTCCTCCGGTCTTCATCTCCACTCCGATCTCCTCGCGGGATCTCCGGTCGTCGCCTCCTCGCCGGAAGGGCACCACGTCGCCTGCATCTTTTACGGGCTCCCGCCTCTATACCGAGGCAACTCGGGCATGAAGCCGGCAACTCGACATGCCCAAGATTTGCTGTAGGAAGTGTAGTGTAGATCTATGTGTCTCATTTGGGTTTTTGGAGTTGCCTTTAGATGGAGGAATGGAGAATAGAAAAATGGTGCTTGCATTTTTCTAGCAAGAAAATGAGATCATGGATGAAAACCTCAATATGAAGCTCTCTTCTTCTTTTTCTCTCTTTCTTTTTCTCTCTTGAAGAATGAATGAATCTCCTATGCAAAAGAGAATGGTGGAGGAATGATATGAAGCATGAAGGGAGGTGAGTGTAGGAGTGAAGAAGGGGTGACCACATCAAGGGACAAGAAAACATACAACCATGCTTCACTTTTATCAAACCATACCTTATCAAATCACAAGTCAAAGCAAGTCATGGTGCAAAGAAAAGAAAGCTATCATAATCAATCTTTATTCAATAAAACCCCTCCACTAAAGTTATTTGCACAATTGCAAATAACCCCCTCCATCAGAAAAGTCCGGCCGGGAAAGAACAAAGGAAAACCGGCCGGAACGGAAAGCAAACTGGCAACCCCAGAAAACTGGTCCCGTAATAAATTACAGGAAAACCCCATACTGTGCATACACACCCGCATCTGTATTCCGTCCGGATACAAATGCAATGAGACAGAATCTACACCGTACTAAACTAGGACCGGCTTAAACCAAAGCCGGCTAGTAATATCCGTTCGATCCTGATCCGTGCAATACCGCACGTATCTGATCGAACCCTGCCATATATCTATACGGCCACTAGTACAAACCGTCCGATCCTGATCCGTGCAATACCGCACGTATCTGATCGGACCCTGCCATATCTCCATACGGCCTCTACAGCGTTTCGCCCGAAAGCTGAGTAACTGAAAGTGTGGTGGACTCTAAAGACTCGTCAATACTATGGCTGTGGATTTAACCACTAGCACGTCAGAGGTATAAGCCAATACGTGACGGGCCACCAGCTATTGACTAAAAGGGACGTCGATGAGGAAGCTCACCCCGACACCCAACTGAGCCTGTCAGTGACAATATCCGTACAGTCCGGTCCGTTCGTCTATGAGCATCGCATGGCGGGCCTAGGGGGTTGGTAAAAGTCAGACCCCCAAAAGCGGTACAAGTCGTGTCGGAGTGTAGCCCAGAACACCCTGAGATACTACTGGAATACCTACCAGTAAATCTCCTGCCTTGGCCAAGGTCTTTGTGTAATGGCTCTCCTAGACACAGCGCGACCTCACCCCCAATACCGGGAGAGACGAAACCCCCGAAGATCCGCTCACTGCCTCCATGTGGCTCGGGACTGTACCCAACTAAAACCTGTTTGCACGACTCCTTTGAGCCGTGGTAGGGTAGTAATCAAAGTACAGTGGGAACTCACACGAGACAAATGACGATCCCCAGGTCGATGAACTAACCTGCACACATGTCACCAGGGAACTGCCATCTGACGTCTGGTATATGACCAACTAGCATGTTCCCGGCGAGTCCTGTCCGGTGTACTCATAACCCAATGAGCACCTGTATACATCTTAGGTGATCCAACTGACACCAGTGGCTTGTGAGACCGGCCACCGCCCCTCGTCGGGGTCTCGACTGTATACACTAGTCTACTCTGGAGAATCGATGCCCTGTCTCGAAACTCCCACGACTAGGGACCTATTAAGGATGTGCTTGTAGACTCCAGCTCTCACTTATATGATCGCCCTCATACTGCTGGCAGTCAAGCATGAATCCTAGGGCTTTATCAACGTGCAATAGTGATCTGTCATGTCACCTAAAACAGTACACGATGATAAAGGTAAACCAGATAGCATACTATCATCTCGAGTAAGACTGTCCTACCGGGATAGGTCCTCCCTCAATCATTACAATCACGTACCTGTGACCTAATAATTGACTCTGAGGGCACTATCTCCAACAGGATCTTTAAACTAGAGTTTAAGCGAAAACAAGCATGTTAAACACTTTAACCCTAAGTGATAGGGATTACAACCTTTGTAGATCCGGTCATTCACTTCTTCAGCTCCGTGTTGAGGTCCCTTCGCTGCGATCATCGTGTTCCGGACTCTCGAGAGGTTCCACGAAGAGAAAGATGCAAGCTTGCATCCGATCTTCGATAACATAGATGATCTACCTTGAAGTTTCATTAACACAAGCTAACACTCACTAAATGAAGTGAACACCCTCATCTAAATGGCAAGGATAGATGAGGATGATGAAGTAGGATTTTTTCACTCATTTGTTTTCTATTTCTCATTCACTTTCATCACAAATATCAAAGCAAGAAAGCTTTGCAAAGGAGGAAGAAGAAGAAGAATGAATGATTAGAATTCTTTTGTGATGAATAATGAAAAGATAAATATGATGAATAATGCAACCATGGTCAACTAAACCCATGTAGAGAATTAACTAGGGCTAGGGTTTGGGTTGGGTTAAAAGTGAGTCACTTGAAAATATCAAGCATAATATCTTTTCCGAGAGAAAAGAAAAGCTTCTAGAATCTACTAGAAGTCTTAACCTAATCCAAACACTAATCATGTTTAAACTCCACTAAACATGTTGCATTAGTAATCATATCATGTTACAATATAATATATCACATATACAATATTTATTGTAACAAAATAAAATAATACAATTAACATATATCGCATATACATCAATGTATTACACGAGTGAGAAAAAGAATCTTTTACTGAGATAATATTAGTTAATGTAATTTAATATATCATATATATTATTATACATTAAATTATCGAATCAACACTTGATCCGACAATCCGGCCATATCTCATATAACCGACTAATATCTCATTTACCGATTCATCGAATCAACACTATATCCGATGACCCGGCTGATATCAAATATCGTGAGAATAGAATACGGTATCACATATCGCATTATCCTCGGTTCTGCACATATCACATATGTGCTCCTACTCCGTTTTTCCTAAGCCAAGAAACCTCTGTGTAGGACTCTAAAGAATCGTCAATACGCCGGCAGTAGGTGATGATCATATCAAACACCCACAAGCTGCAAGCGGTCAACTAAACGTAACAGCCACCCAGGTATTGAGCGCTCAGAAGATCAACAAGCAAGCCTGTACATTCTCCTGTGAATCCAAACAAAAACACTCCCGTACAGTCCGGTCTCGTCGTCTGTCGCATATCTCGCCTAGGGGTAGTAAACGTAAGACCCCAGTAGCTCGATAAGTCGTGTCGATATGAGGTCTATAACAGTTCAAGAAACTACTGATAACACTTACCAGTAAATCTCAGCAACCCTAGCCAGGGATTTCCGGTTATAGCCAATCGAACACAACACAACATCAACTCACTATACCGGGAGAGACGAATCCCCTCCTATCGCTCATTGCCTCCATGTGATTCAGGACTGTACCTAAAAGCCACCTTTTTGCACGCCCTCTTGGACGTGGTATGATGGAAATCAAAGCACAGTGGGAATCACACAAGACTCTATGACGATCTCAGGTCAACAGACTACTCTGTACCAGTGTCGCCGGAGAACTGCTATCTGACGTGAGGTATAATACCATCTGGGAGTTCTCGGCGAGTCCGTCCAGTATACCCAGTCACCACTGAGCACCCATACACTATCCTTGATGTCAAACACCGATGGATATGGGATCATCCATCCCCCATCATATGGGTCAAGATGCGTATACACTAGTCTACTCTGGTGTATCGATGCCCTGTCTCGATACACCCTCGACTAGGAACAGTTATAGGATGTACTCGTCGACTACCGTGGCCCCACTAGTTTGATCTCATCATAGTCCCAGTAGTCGAGTACATATCCTAAGGGCTTTATCAACATGTAACATAGAGACAGTCAGAGTACATGTGAAGATAAAGTACACCCAGATAGCATACTATCATGTCGAGCAAGAAAGTCCTCCCTATATATGCCCAAGCATCCACTACAATATACATCGTATGTCAGTAATGGCATCTAGGGCATACATATAACTAACAATCTCCCACTTGCACTAGGGCCATCTGTTGTGGTATCACATACCCAACAATTAGCTACGGTTGAAGTATCTCATACTCAACCATCCCATAAAAGTCTCTACTGGGAAAAAGGCCTTTGTGAGTGGATCCGCGCTGTTGTCCTCTGTGTCTACTCTCCTAACCTCGATCTCCCTGGAGATCAACCATCTCCGTGATTAGGTGATACTGCCTAAGAATTATATCCGGATTTCTGATGGGACGGGGGTTCCTTGGCATAAGCCACAACTCCATTGTCACACAATGGTAGGAACGAAGTTCATCTCATGAACTTATATGTATCTAGACTGCCTCTTTGGTAGTATCTTTGGTAATGATGTATCTTGCCTTTAATCGTCTAGTAAGTCACGGTATCTAGCTTGGAACTCTTCCAACATACCGTCCCTCCACTTAGGGTATAGACAAGCCTGCGACTGACATTCAGTCGTCCTTATCACCCTGGAACTTTTCCAGTGATTCTCCCCAGGATCGATTGATACCATTTCACTACAACTAGTGAGTATCCTAACATCCAATTAGATCTATCTCATAGATCCAAAACCCAGGATTTAAGAGGTATCATTTTGATCCTATATGGAGAATCCTTGTGATAAACGGAGATTGACCGAGCGTAGCATAAAAAACTCCTTCCCTATCAAGAGTATTTCATCCATGTACTCTACGAAGATCACCACCATACTCTCTACTACCTTTTTGTATATACAAGGTTCATCTACCATTTTGATGAAGTCAAACTCTTTGACTACCACATCAAAATAGATGATCCAACTCCGTGATGCCTGCTTTATCACATAAAACATCTTGCACACATTTCCGCTGCTCCCACTGTCTACGAAGCTCTCTGGCTGTGTACTTATAGACGCTCTCTTCCAAATCAACATTTAGAAAAGCAGTCATGACACCCAACCGCCAGATATTGTAGTCATGGTATGTAGCCGTGGCAAGTAGGATCTGGATGGACTTAAGCATAGCTTTGAAAGTCTCAACTTTTCCATGTACACCTAGCAATCTTCTCAAGATATACTTGCTCCTGATGGGGATTTAACCCTTCAGATAAAGCAACCAAAGTCCATACTTTGTTGGTGTATAAGGATTCCATCTCAGATCGCTAAGCATCCAGCCATTCTTACGGAGTCCCACTCCTGATGGCCAGCTCGAAACTAGTTGGGTCATCATCTCATGATGCAATCCTCGCTCCCACTGTCATAGAGAAACCGAAGTATCTCTCAGGTGGGTGAGGAACCCTACTAGATCGGCGGAGTTGCTGAGGTTCGTTGGAAACTATTGAATCCTTTGGTTCTACCAAATCATCAGCTGCAGTTTGTATAGCTGGAACCTTTCCAGTTCTATATAACAGACCTTGCCTCGAGCTTGTACGGAATTTACTTTTAGACATAGTCCGGACAACCCCAAATCTTAACAAACTTAAGATATGGGCTCTTCCCTTTCCATATCACATATGAAGTGATAGGCAACTGATTTGATTTGAACCCTATTCAATAGGTATGCAGCTTCTCAAGCGCATAATACCCAAAAGGAAATATGAAACTCAGTAGTACTCATCATAGAGCACACCATATTATATAGGGTGCAATTGCTCCGCCCCGATACACCGAGGTGCTGTGGTGTATTCGGAGGAGTAATGCTGAGAGAGAATCTCATTCTCTTTTAGAATAGTCCAGGAATTCCGTGCTCAAGTATTCTCCTCCCTGATCTCATCAAAGGACATAATACTTATACCCGTTGTTGGTTCTCTACTTCTTACTTATATTCTGTGAATATCTCAAAAGCTTCGGACTTGTGTTTCAACAGGATCATATGTCTGAATCTTGAGAGATCATCAGAGAATGTAATGAAGTACAAAGAACCAGTCCTGGCTTATGTAGACAGGGGACTTTCATACATCAACATGTATCAATCCCAAGAGTTCACTAACTCTTTCTCTGTTTCCAATAAACGGAGCTGTGGTCATCATATCTTTATGACATGACCGGCAAGTTTCACAAGATGTAAATTCAAACAAATTTAAATATGCATCTAAATGTAACTTTGCTAGTCGGGTCGCATTGATACGACTTAGTCTACAATGCCTCAAGAAGGATCCGTTCATTTCTGAGCTCTTCCTCTTGTGTGTGTTCCGTATACTAAGAACTCTAGTTTGATTTAGAACGTCAATGCTTTTAGATAACGTGCCTGAACCGATCAATTCTTGATATAGGAAATGTTCAAAACATTATCCAACAATACAAAATTATATCCTTCTTTACTAATAAAGAGACTGATATGATGTTGTATATCAGGTTCGGTATCTAATAACATTCGTTCGGAATCAATGTATTCTGGTAACACCGTTTCTATCTCATGAAACTTATCACCCGTTCTCAGTTCTCTACCTATCTGGAGCCCATGTAATAGATTACATATGCGGGATCCTGATCCGGTATCTCATACCCAGGACGTAAAGGATACTTAGAAACAGTTCTCTGTAATGAACACACCCGAAGAAGATGCATCAGCATGCACTTTCTTCATTTGGGCGACACGGGAAATCTGGTATTCCCCAATTTCCTGCTCTGTCTTATAACAATTATAAGTTGGAGCGGGACCAACGTTCCCCAGCTCAGTATAACAAGCTGGTTCGGTCAATATATTCGTATTATTATCTTGATTAAGGCGTGATATGGTCGCTACCTGGAGAGAGAGAGAAGAAAACACTCAGTGTATGCTCTTGCAAGATTAGATTGGTTATCTAATATATCTAATCAGGATGTCTCCCGCTGTTTTAGTCAAATCTTCCTTCAAACCCTAAAAGGAAAGACTAGCCGGGATTAATTACACGCTACAAGTTCGCCAATCTTTCAGCCAGGCCACTGTCGGTACTTTGAGGGAGGTTCCCCATGCTTTCGCACGGACCTAATTAAAGTAAACCTCGTTTCCCCATGGGCGTAACCCCGTTAACACCTTTCTAGACACCTACTTGATCGGCTAATTGTAATGTGTAAAACTCTCCCAGGAGTAACTCTTACTCGCAGCGGGTATCGGGATCCAACTATCTCATAGAAGGTATGCAATCTCATTGCAAATTTCAACACTTGAAATTCCCAATAATATTTTACCCCTAGCGTGATACGACCTTGACGCATGCCAAACAACCCATAGTCCGCTAGTCAAGTTCAACCCGTACATTTCTTGATTGAATTAAACCCACCCGCACGACCCTTGACGCATGCCAAACAACGCCGTACGAATACCCTAATCCAATCGCATCGTATGATAGCAGATAAGCACTAGTTAGCTACCGTACACTACGCCTTGACGCATGCCAAACTACCGCAGCACGAATACTAAGTAGTACTTATCTGAAATGACGGAGGGCTACGCAGGTTTTTAAGAAAACCATGAGCGTAAAGAACTTGATATCGTTGTAGAATCGAGTGATTTTAAATGGAGTGTTTTTTAGGCTTTTCTAGTTTTGCTAAAGGGCTCACTCCCGGTGAAGGGATCGTCGGCCCTTTCCTCATCGAATAAGGTGCAGGATATTTCACAAATACCACTTTGCAAAGAAAGAACTATAGAAGCAATCAAAAGACAGACTGAGTTTGTAGCATCTGCTAGTTCCACTAAAGAGGTCACTCCCGATGAAGGGATCTCGGCTATTTCCTTATCGAATAAGGTGCTGGATGTTCTACAAGGAACACCGCTATGCAAAACAAGAACTACAGCTACCAGTTTTTAAACAAGTTTCTACAACATCTTAGGTTTCTTTTATTTCATTAATCTCATTAATGAATTCCCATTTTCTTATGCTTCGCAAGCATCACATTTGAAACAAAATCTGCAATATAACATATATCTCATATATATAATATAAACATTCATCTCAGGCAGTAATATGATCTCATCATAGAACATTGCAGCAGAAGAAACATATATGAAATATTGGATATACTAGGACGTCCGTGTTTTAGTACGAGCCTGTATAAAATACGGATTCCACGGTCGCGATGAATAGCCAAACACACATCCCTAGACCCCTACGAGAGCGGCAAGCAACACTGCTAATTCTAGGGTTAGGAGACCCGGTCTCGACTCCTCGAGATGGTCTCCCACTGGACCCCAGAACCTGGTTACTTATGCTCCCCGCCTTGGGTCTACCTAATGCGGAAAAGTAAATAATATACAATGGTGACATCATCCTCAGCCCGGAAGTGCCCCAATAAAAGAATATTACATACAAATGAATTTTACATGAATGAAAAAGAAAAACTCTCATCTCATATAAAACCCCCGGCTATTTAGAACGCGACGATCCAATAGAATATATCACAGCAACACATAATATCTCATATCATCAACGTAAGAAAGTATGCGCATCCCGATTGTCACTGATGTATAGCAACGAAGCCGGCGATACACCACATACTACGCTTACGGCCACAGAAAAGAAAGTGTAAAACTACAACAGTTGGAATCCGCAACCTCTTTAGACATCGCATGCCTAACCAAATGAATTCCTTAGACATCGCATGCCTAACCAAATGAATTCCTTAGACATCGCATGCCTAACAATTATAAACCCACATTTTAGTCTCATTATCGAAAACTCTTTTCAATATCAAGTAGGGCAATTCAACAAGATTCCCGACATCCTGATCGAATGCTCGTCGCAAACTTTAGTAGACGGCCGCACCCCCGGATGCCGTCGACGAAGTGCACTAAGGCGGAACACCGCTGCCGCGAGCACCCGAACGGATGCTTTTGGCGACGGGGTTCTCCTACAGTCACTTGGTCGGGGCTATGGGGCGTGGCTGTTTGTTAAGTTTACCCGGCGAGTATCCGCGTACGCTACGTGATTGCGACGGACTTTTGATCACATCAAAATTCCGTGGCAACCGATCATCTGAGACTAAAGTGCTATGTTTATAACATTCAAATTAGTTATCTCATAACTACCTGTTGATTCCAATTATTGTATCACATTCCAGATAAATAGACAATGTTAAACTTTCTGATCGAATAATCAAACACCCAAGATTTCCCCAATATATCTCAACACTTGAAATCAGTTTAAAAACATCCATCACATGCCACAGTACCAATGGTCCAGCCGTAGAAGGCTCAAGCCAACGCCTCACCTGTGGCACGCCGTACTGCCCCAAACACTAAGGTTTAGAGGCAGTTCAAGACGGTCACATAATCGAGTTAAGGTTTGTTGTCTTCTACAGGGTCCACCGCGTTACTTGCACGACTTAGAACGTTCTTAAACTCGAGAAAAAATCCAACTTTAGAAAAAAAATCCGACAGGGGAAAAAGTGAGTTATTGATATCCGGTCGAACTTTTTAACACGTTCTAAAAATTACTCGGACAAACTAAACAAAGTTAAATTATTCGATCGAATCAACGAGTCCCCAATACAACCCTAGAAAACTCAACACTTGAGTGGAATTAAAAAATTCCCGGAAAAAAATGACAAGAAAGGACCTAAGAATAAATATATGAAATATGAGGGACTAAGTCCAAATTTTGGCCGCGGAACAGCCGCCAAAACCTTGGTTTGGCCGCGGTTCCGCGGTCATGTGAGCGAATGAGTGGGCCATACTTCACGGTAATTCTTAGTTTTTCCTTCTTGTTTTTCTGAGTATTTTTAATGCTCAAAAAATCACATTTTCAGAAAATGTACAGAGAGGGGTATAAACCGGGTATTCGGAGTTTGATCGGACTTTAAACTTCGCCTAGACATTGCCTAAAGCACTAGCTTGGCTCTGATACCACAGAAGGATTGCTAGGCACATGCAAAAGGGTCTACGAGACATCAACCATGCCCGATTAAAATTTTAGCCGTGCCGAACAACCCAAAGCCAGATCTTTAAACTAGAGTTTAGGAGAAAACAGGCATGTTAAACACTTTAACACTAAGTGAGAGGGATTACAACCTTTGTAGATCTGGTCCTTCACTTCTTAAGTTCCGTGTTGAGGTCCCTTCGCTGTGATCATCGTGTTCCGGACTCTCGAGAGGTTCCATGAAGAGAAACATGCAAGCTTGCTTCCGATCTTCGATAACATAAATGATCTACCTTGAAGTTTCATTAACACAAGCTAACACTCACTAAATGAAGTGAACACCCTCATCTAAATGGCAAGGATAGATGAGGATGATGAATTAGGATTTTTGCACTCATTTGTTTTCTATTTCTCACTCACTTTCATCACAAATATCAAAGCAAGAATGCTTTGCTAAGGAGGAAGAAGAAGAATGAATGATTAGAATCCTTTTGTGATGACTAATGAAAAGATAAATATGATGAATAATGCAACCTTGGCCAACTAAACCCATGTAGAGAATTAACTAGGGCTAGGGTTTGGGTTGGGTTAAAAGTGAGTCACTTGAAAATATCAAGCATAATATCTTTTCCAAGACAAAAGAAAAGCTTCTAGAATCTATTAGAAGTCTTAACCCTAATCCAAACCCTAATCATGTTTAAACTCCACTAAACATATTGCATTAGTAATCATATCATGTTACAATATAATATATCACATATACAATATTTATTGTAACAAAATAAAATAATAGAATTAACATATATCGCATTTACATCAATGTATTACCCGAGTGAGAAAAATAATCTTTTAGTGAGATAATATTAGTTAATGTAATTTAATATATCATATATATTATTATACATTAAATTATCGAATCAACACTTGATCCGACAATCCGGCTATATCGCATATAACCGACTAATATCTCATTTACCGATTAATCGAATCAACACTTGATCCGATGACCCGACTGATATCAAATATCGTGAGAATAGAATACGGTATCACATATCGCATTATCCTCGGTCCTGCACATATCACATATGTGCTCTACTCCGTTTTGCCTAAGCCAAGAAACCTCTGTGTAGGACTCTAAAGAATCGTCAATACGCCGGCAGTAGGTGATGATCATATCAAACACCCACAAGCTGCAAGCGGTCAGCTAAACGTAACAGCCACCAAGGTATTGAGCGCTCAGAAGATCAACAAGAAAGCCTGTACATTCTCCTGTGAATCCAAACAGTAACACTCCCGTTCAGTCCGGTCTCGTCGTCTGATATGCCGCATATCTCGCCTAGGGGTGGTAAACGTCAGACCCCAGTAGCTCGATAAGTCGTGTCGATATGAGGTCTATAACAGTTCGAGAAACTACTGATAATGTAGGGTTCCTAGGCACTCTCAAGAGGTCTCACAAGGCATCAACTATGCCAATTTCAAAAAATTACGGTGCCGAGAAACCCTAGATTACGGATCGTTGGCTAGAATTCTAGGCGAAAAAGAAACTAGTTAACAAATTAACTAAAAGAACGGAAATACAATCTTTGTAGATCCGGTCCTCCACCTCCATAGCTCCGCAATGAAGTCTCCTCGCTGTCCAAATGGAATCCCGGGCTCTTGCGTCGGCTTCATCGGAGAATGGACGGGCTAGGTCATCGACTAGCATGCCGAAGATGATCTACGTCGAGGCATCGCTAGATCAGCTCCCACTTCAACAAGTCATGAGACTTGTGAAGAAAACACACTCTACTATTTGGCAAGAGGTAGAGGATGAAGAAATAGGAGATGGGTTCACTTTAGAATTGGATTTCTCACTCTTTTTCTCACTTTGCCATTAAAGCTATCAAGCTTTTTCTTGAAGTGAAGAAGAAGAAGATGATGAAGAATATGATAAGTTTTATTTAAAATAGAAAAGAAAATCAATACTTATCATATTCAAACCATGGTTAAGTGTAGAGAATGAATCATGGTTAAATGGAATGGTTAGGGCTAAGCATGAGACCAAAATGGTGACTTAGTCAAACCTTCTTGAAGATTCAACAAGCAAACAAATCAAGCCACCATTTTCATTTCTTTTGCCAAAAAGAAATAAATAAACAAATGAATAAATGGATATGAAAATCAAAACCCTAACCATTTAAATAACCATGGTTTAATCTTTACACAAACCATGGTTTGAGCATGTATCATCAAACATGATACAAACTTGTGTACAAAAGTATATCACATATACAATGTGCACAATCCAAGTGAGAAAATCCATTTAAAGTGAACCAATACTAGTTAATGCAAAGTAATATATCAAATATATAATTATACATTAAATCATTAAATCAACACTTGATTTAACGATCCGGTCATATCGCATATAACCGACTAGTATCCAATGTATCGGCTCATCGAATCAATCCTTGATTCGATAACTAGGTTATATCGCATACAACCATTCGATACATTCATCGCGAGAATAGAATACGGTATCACATACACGCATTATTCTCGGTCCCGCACATATCTCATATGCGCTCCTATTTCGTTTCGCTTGAGCCAGGAAACCTCTGTGTAGGACTCTAAAGACTCGTCAATACGCCGGCAGCAGGTGATGATCATATCATACACCCACCAGCTGCAAGCGGTCTGCTAAACGTAACGGCCACCCGGGTATTGAGCGATCAGAAGATCGACGAGCAAGCCCGCTCACACTCCAGTGAATCCAACCAGTAACACTACCGTACAGTCCGGTCTCGTCGTCTGATATGTCGCATATCTTGCCTAGGGGTGGTTAACGTCAGACCCCAATAGCTCGATAAGTCGTGTCGATATAAGGTCTATAACAATTCGAGAAACTACTGGTAACACTTACCAGTATATCTCAGCAACCCCGGCCAGGCATTTCCTGTTATAGCCAATCGAACACAGTGCAACATCAACTCCCTATACCGGGAGAGACGAATCCCCTCCTATCGCTCATTGCCTCCATGTGACTCGGGACTGTACCTAAAAACCACCGTTTTGCACGCCCTCTTGGACGTGGTAAGATGGAAATCAAAGCACAGTGGGAACCACACAAGACTCTATGACGATCTCGGGTCAACAGACTACTCTGTACCAGTGTCACCAGAGAACTGCCATCTGACGTAAGGTATAATACCATCTGGGAGTTCTCGGCGAGTCCGTCCAGTGTACCCAGTCTCTACTGAGCACCCGTATATCATCTCTGATGTCAAACACCGATGGATATGGGATCTTCCATCGCCCATCTGTATCGGTCGAGAAGGTACACGCTAGTCTACTCTGGCATATCGATGCCCCATCTCGATACACCCACGACTAAGGACTTTCAAGGATGTACTTATGGACTACCATGTCCGCACTAGTATGATCCGCATCATAGTCCAGGTAGTCAAGTACACATCCTAAGGGCTTTACCAACATGTAATAGAGAGACAATCGGTATACACGTTAAGGTAAAGAGCAACCAGATAGCATACTATCATGTCGAGCAAGAAAGTCCTCCCTATATATGTCCCAGCATCCACTACAATATACATCCTATGTACAGTAATGGCCTCTAGGGCATACATATAACTAACAATCTCCCACTTGCACTAGGGCCATCTGTAGCAGTGGTCGAAGTATCTCATACTCAACCATCCCATAAAAGTCTCTCTCTGGGAATAGGCCTTCGTGGGTGGATCCGCCGTGTTATCCTCTGAGTCTGCTCTCCTAACCTCGATCACCCTGGAGATCAACCATCTCCATGATCAGGCGATACTGCCTTAGAGTAAGTCTGGATCACTGATGGGACCAGCGTTCCTTGGCATAAGCCACAACTCCATTATCTCACAATGGTTGGAACGTAGTTCATCTCATGAACCAATATACACCCAAACAGCCTCTTTGGTAGCATCTTAAGTAGCGATGTATCCTGCCTTTATCGTCTAGTATGTCACGGTATCTAGCTTGGAACTCTTCCAACATACCGTCCCTTTACTTAGGGTAAAGCCAATGCCTGTGACTGACATTCAGTCGTCTTTATCACCCGGGAACACTTCCAGTGATTCTCCCCAGGATCGATTGATACCATCTCACTACAACTAGTGAGAATCCTAACATCCAATTAAATCTATCTCATAGATCCAAAATCCAGGATTTAGTAGGTATCACTTTGATCCTTTAAGGAGAATCCTTGTGATAAGCGGAGATTGACTGAGCGTAGCATAGGAAACTCCTTCCCTATCTTGAGTATGTCATCCACGTACTCTACGAGGATCGTCACCATACTTCCTACTACCATTTTGTTTATACAAGGTTCATCTACCATTTTGATGATGTCAAACTCTTTGACTAATCCATCAAAACAGATGTTCCAACTCCGCGATGCCTGCTTTATCAGATAAAGCATCTTGCACACGTTTCCGCTGCTCCCACTGTCTACGAGGCCCTCTGGCTGTGTACTTATAGACACACTCTTCTAAAACATCATTTAGAAAAGGAGTCATGGCACCCAACCGCCAGATATCGTAGTCATGGTATGTAGCCGTGGCAAGTAGGATCTCGATGGACTTAAGCATAGCCACTGGAAAAAGGTTTCATCATTATCCACGCCTGGTTTGTGACGAAAACCTTTAACAAGTCTAGCTTTGAAAGTCTCAACTTTTCCATGTACACCAAGTAATCTTCTCAAGATATACTTGCTCCTGATGGGGATTTAACCCTTCAGATATAGCAACCAAAGTCCATACTTTGTTGGTGTATAAGGATTCCATCTCAGATCGATAAACATCCAGCCATTCTTACAGAGTCTCACTCCTGATGGCCAGCTCGAAACTAGTTGGGTCATCATCTAATGATGCAATCCTCGCTCCCACTGTCATAGAGAAACCAAAGTATCTCTTAGGTGGGTGAGAAACCCTACTAGATCGGCGGAGAGGCTGAGGTTCGTTGGCATCTACTGAATCTTTTGGTTGTACCAAATCATCTTCTGTATTTTGTATAGCTGGAACCTTTCCAGTTCTACATTACAGACCTTGCCTCGAGCTTGTCCGGATTTTGCTTTTTAGACATAGGCCGGACAACCCCAAATCTTAACAAGCTTAAGACATGGGCTCTTCCCCTTCCATATCACATATGAAGTGGTAGGCACTGATTTGATTCGAACCTAATTCAATAGGTATGCAACTTCATAAGTGCATAACTCCCAAAAGGAAATAGGTAACTCAGTAGTACTCATCATAGAGCACACCATATCAAATAGGGTGTGACTGCTCCGCCCCGATATACCAACGTGCCTTGGTGTATACGGAGGAGTAATGCTGAGAGAGAATCTCATTCTCCTTTAGAATAGTCCAGGATTTCCGTGCCCAAGTATTCTCCTCCTCGATCTCATCAAAGGACATAATACTTATACCCGTATTTTGATTCTCTACTTCTAACTTATATTCTATGAATATCTCAAAAGGTTCGGACTTGTGTTTCAACAGGAACATATGTCTGAATCTCGAGAGATTAACAGAGAATGTAATGAAGTACAAAGAACCTTACCAGGCATGTGTAGACAGGGGACCTTTATACATCAACATGTATCATCCCAAGAGTTCACTAACTCTTTCTCTGTTTCCAATAAACAGAGCTATGGTCATTTTATCTTTGTGACATGACTGGCGAGTTTCACAAGATGTAAATTCAAACTGATTTAAATATGCATCTAAGTGTAACTCCAGCTAGTCGGGTCGCATTGATATGACCTACTCTACAATACCTTAAGAAGGATCCGTTCATTTCTGAACTCTTCCTCTTGTGTGTGTTCAGTATACTAAGAACTGTAGTTTGATTTAGAACGTCAATGCTTTTAGATAACGTGCCTGAACCGATCAACTTTTGATATAGGAAATGTTCAAAACATTATCCAACAATACAAAATTTTATCGTTTCTTTGCTAATAAAGTGACAGATATGATTTTGTATATCAGGTTCGGTATCTAATAACATTCGTTCAGAATCAATGTATTACAATACAGGGTGACAGTGACCAACAGACTTGGCTGCAACACTTGCCCCGTTTTCTGCCTCATGAAACTTATCACCCGTTCTCAGCTTCTCTACCCTTTTGTAGCCCTATGTAACAGATTATATATCTGGGATCCTGATCCGGTATCATATACCCAGGATTCGGAGGATACTGGGAAACAGTTCTTTATAATGAACACACCCGAAGATGATGCATCAACATGCACTCTCTTCGTTTGGGCGGCATGGGAATCTTGGTATTCCCCTTATTTCCTGCTCTGTCTTATAACAATTATAAGTTGGAGCAGGACCAACGTCCCCCAGCTGTATAACAAGGGGTTCGGTCAATTTCCGTATTATTATCTTGATTAATGCGTGATATGGTCGCTACCTGGAGAGAGAGAGAAGAAAACACTCAGCGTGCGCTCTTGCAAGAATAGATTGGTTATCATTTTATCTAATCAGGATGGCTCCCACTGCTTTTTATCAAATCTTCCTTCAAACCCTAAAAGGAAAGACTAGCCGGGATTAATTACACACTACAAGTTCGCCAATCTTTCAGCCAGGCCAGTGTCGGTACTTTGAGGGAGGTGCCCCGTGCTTTCGCACGGACCTAATTAATAGTAAACCTCGTTTTCCCAGAGGCGTAACCCCGTTGACACCTTTCTAGACACCTACTTGATCGGCTAATTGTAATGTGTAAAACTCTCCCAGGAGTAACTCTTACTCGCAACGGGTATCGGGATCCAACTATCTCATAGAAGGTATGCAATCTCATTGCAGATTTCAACACTTGAAATTCCCGATAATATTTTGCCCCCAGCACCCTATGACCTTGACGGAGGTCAACAAACCATAGGCTACTAGTCAAGTTCAACCCGTCATTTCTTGATCGAATTAAACCCACCCGCACGACCCTTGACGGAGGTCAACAAGGCCGCACGACTACCCTAATCCAATCTGCATCATATGCATAAGCAGATAAATACTAGTTAGCTACCGCACACTACGCCTTGACGGAGGTCAACAAACGTAGCACGAATACTAAATAGGACTTATCCGAAATGACGGAAGGCTACGACAGATTTTTCTGAAAACCTATTGCGTAATGAACTTGATATCGTTGTAGGATCGAATGAATTTTGAAATGGAGTGTTTTTGATGCTTTTCTAGTTTTGCTAAAGGAGTCACTCCCGGTGAAGGGATCGTCGGTCCTTTCCTCGTCGAATGAGGTGCGGGATATATCATATATATCACTGTGCAAAGCAAAAACTCTTAAAAGCAATCAAAAGACAAACCGAGTGTGTAGCATCTGTCAGTTATTGCTAAAGGAGTCACTCCCGGTGAAGGGATCTCGGTCCTTTCCTTATCGAATAAGGTGCAGGATATATCATATATACCGCTGTGCAAAGCAAGAACTGTAGCTACCTGTTTTATTTTGAAATTCGATTCTACAACATCTTAGGTTTCTTTTAATTTCATTAATCTCATTAATGAAGTCCCATCATTTAAATACCTAAACATCACAGATAAATACGACGTACACTTATGCCATCCGCATTCGCCTCGATGTCCCCTCGTGCACCGTTAGGTTAGGTAACTAACGGTAGAGCGGGGCAGGGCTAGCGCGGGTGAAAAACATAAGTAACGCCTATATAATATATCATATATACTATATACTGTATCTATCACAGAACATCACATGATCACATCACAGATATCGCAGCAGAAGAAACATATATGAAATATTGGATATACTAGGACGTCCGTGTTTTCAATACGAGCCAGTATAAAACACGGATTCCACGGTCGTGATTAATAGCCAAACCCACACCCCTAGACCCCTACGAGAGTGGCAAGCAACCCTACCAATTCTGGAGTTAGGAGACCCGGACTCGACTCCTCGAGTTGGTCTCCCACTGGACTCCAGAACCCGGTTACTTGTGCCCTCTTCCTTGGGTCTATCCTAGTGCGGAAAAGTAAATAATATACAAAAGGGTGACAACTTCCGCAACCTGGAAGTGTCCCAATAAAAGAATATTACATACTAGTTTTTACATGAATAAAAATGAAAAAACACTCATCTCACATAAAAACCCCCGGCTATTCGAACACGACGATCCAATATAACATATCCAGCAACACATAACAACACATGCCATCAACGTAAGTAAATATGCGCATCCCAATTGTCGTTGACATATAGCAACGAAACCGGCGATATCACATATTACACTTACGGTCACAGAAAAGAAAGTGTAAAACTACAACAGTTGGAATCCGCAACCTGCATAGACATTGCATGCCTAATCAAATGAATTCCTTAGACATCGCATGCCTAACAATTATAAACCCCGCATTTTAGTCTCAAAATCGAAAACTTTTTTCAATATCAAGTCGGGCAATTCAACAAGATTCCCGACATCCTGATCGAATGCTCGTCGCAAACTTCAATAGGCGGCCGCACCCCCGACGGCGTCGACGAAGTGCACCAAGGCGGAACACCGCTGCCGCGAGCACCCGAACGGATGCTTTCGGCGACGGGGTTCTCCTACAGTCACTTGGTCGGGGCTATGGGGCGAGGCTGTCTATTAAATTTATCCGGCGAGTATCCGCGTACGCTACGTGATTGCGACGGACTTTTGATCACATCAAAATTCCGTCGCAACCGATCAAGTGAGACTAAACTGCTATGTTTATAACATTCATTCAGTTATCTCATAACTATTTGTGAATTCCAATTATTGTATCCCATTCCAGATAATTAGAAAATGTTAAACTTTCCGATCGAACATTCAAACACCCAAGTTTTCCCGATACAGATCAACACATGAAATAAGTCTAAAAACATTCTGTTCATGCCTCAGTACCAACGGTCCAGCCGTAGAAGGGTCAAGCCAACGCCTCACATGTGGCACGCCGTACTGCCCCAAACCCGAAGTTCAAAGGGCAGTTCAAGACGGTCACATAATCGAGTTAAGGTTTGTTGTCTTCTAGAGGGTCCATCGAGTTACTTGCACTACTTAGAACGTCTTTAAACCACGGAAAAATCCAACACTTGGAAATTTCCCGGCAGGGGAAAATTTGGGTATTTATATCCGGTCGAACTTATTAACATATTCAAAAAATTATCCGGAAAGCCACTTAGACAAAATCTGATACTCCGATCGAAACACCGAATCCCCAAAACAACTCCAGAAAATTCAACTCTTGAATAAATTTTAAAAATACCCAGAGAACTCAGCACCTGAAACAATGAATTACTGTGCAAATTGTTAGGGCTGACGTCACATTTCTGCCGCGGAACCGCCGCATAAGCTAGGATTATGCGGCGGTTCCGCCGCCGATTGCACTGTTCATGAAATAAATTTTGCGCCGTAATTCCTAGAATTCCCTTCTGAGTTTTCTGCATATTTTTAATTTGGAAAAAACCCAGTTTTTAAAAAATGTACAGAGAGCCGTTTTCGGGTTAGGGTTTTGGTTCGATCGGACTTCAAACGTGGTCTAAACTTCGCCTAAGGCTTTAGCTAGGCTCCGATACCACTGTAGGGTTCCTAGGCACTCTCAAGAGGTCTCACAAGGCATCAACCATGCCAATTTCAAAAAATTACGGTGCCGAGAAACCCTAGACTACGGATCGTTGGCTAGAATTCTAGACGAAAAAGAAACTAGTTAACAAATTAACTAAAGGAACGGAAATACAACCTTTGTAGATCCGGTCCTCCACCTCCATAGCTCCGCAATGAAGTCTCCTCGCTGTCCAAATGGAATCCCGGGCTCTTGCGTCGGCTTCATCGGAGAATGGACGGGCAAGGTCATCGACTAGCATTCCGAAGATGATCTTCGTCAAGGCATCGCTAGATCATGCTCCCACTTCAACAAGTCATGAGACTTGTGAAGAAAACACACTCTACTACTTGGCAAGAGGTAGAGGATGAAGAAATAGGAGATGGGTTCACTTTAGAATTGGATTTCTCACTCTTTTTCTCACTTTGCCATTAAAGCTATCAAGCTTTTTCTTGAAGTGAAGAAGAAGAAGAAGATGAAGAATATGATAAGTTTTATTTAAAATAGAAAAGAAAATCAATACTTATCATATTCAAACCATGGTTAAGTGTAGAGAATGAATCATGGTAAAATGGAATGGTTAGGGTTAAGCATGAGACAAAAATGGTGACTTAGTCAAACCTTCATGAAGATTCAACAAGCAAACAAATCAAGCCACTATTTTCATTTCTTTTGCCAAAAAGAAATAAATAAACAAATGAATAAATGGATATGAAAATCAAAACCCTAACCATTTAAATAACCTTGGTTTAATCTTTACACAAACCATGGTTTGAGCATGTATCATCAAACATGATACAAACTTGTGTACAAAAGTATATCACATATACAATGTGCACAATCCAAGTGAGAAAATCCATTTAAAGTGAACCAATACTAGTTAATGCAAAGTAATATATCAAATATATAATTATACATTAAATCATTAAATTAACACTTGATTTAACGATCCGGTCATATCGCATATAACCGACTAGTATCCAATGTATCGGCTTATCGAATTAATCCTTGATTCGATAACTAAGTTATATCGCATACAACCATTCGATACATTCATCGCGAGAATAGAATACGGTATCACATACATGCATTATTCTCGATCCCGCACATATCTCATATGCGCTCCTATTTCGTTTCGCTTGAGCCAGGAAACCTCTGTGTAGGACTCTAAAGACTCGGCAATACGCCGGCAGAAGGTGATGATCATATCATACACCCACAAGAAGCAAGCGGTCTGCTAAACGTAACGGCCACCCGAGTATTGAGCGATCAGAAGATCGACGAGCAAGCCCGCTCACACTCCAGTGAATCCAACCAGTAACACTACCGTACAGTCCGGTCTCATCGTCTGATATGTCGCATATCTTGCCTAGGGGTGGTTTACGTCAGACCCCAATAGCTCGATAAGTCGTGTCGATATGAGGTCTATAACAATTCGAGAAACTACTGGTAACACTTACCAGTATATCTCAGCAACCCTGGACAGGGATTTCCTGTTATAGCCAATCGAACACAGTGCAACATCAACTACCTATACCGGGAGAGACGAATCCCCTCCTATCGCTCATTGCCTCCATGTGACTTGGGACTGTACCCAAAAACCACCGTTTTGCACGCCCTCTTGGACGCGGTAAGATGGAAATCAAAGCACAGTAGGAACCATACAAGACTCTATGACGATCTCGGGTCAACAGACTACTATGTACCAGTGTCACCAGAGAACTGCCATCTGACGTAAGGTATAATACTTTCTGGGAGTTCTCGGCGAGTCCGTCCAGTGTACCCAGTCTCTACTGAGCACCCGTATATCATCTCTGATGTCAAACACCGATGGATATGGGATCTTCCATCGCCCATCTGTATGGGTCGAGAAGGTACACGCTAGTCTACTCTGGCATATCAATGCCCCATCTCGATACACCCACGACTAGGGACTTTCAAGGATGTACTTATGGACTACCAAGTCCCCACTAGTATGATCCGCATCATAGTCCAAGTAGTCAAGTACACATCCTAAGGGCTTTACCAACATGTAACAGAGAGACAATCGGTATACACGTTAAGGTAAAGAGCAACCAGATAGCATACTATCATGTCGAGGAAGAAAGTCCTCCCTATATATGTCCCAGCATCCACTACAATATACATCCTATGTACAGTAATGGCCTCTAGGGCATACATATAACTAACAGATAACACTTACCAGTAAATCTCAGCAACCCTGGCCAGGGATTTCCGATTATAGCCAATCGAACACAGCACAACATCAACTCCCTATACCGGGAAAGACGAATCCCCTCCTATCGCTCATTGCCTCCATGTGATTCGGGACTGTAACCAAAAGCCACCTTTTTGCACGCCCTCTTGGATGTGGTATGATGGAAATCAAAGCACAGTGGGAATCGCACAAGACTCTATGACGATCTCGGGTCAACAGCCTACTCTGTACCAGTGTCACCGGAGAACTGCCATCTGACGTGAGGTATAATACCTTCTGGGAGTTCTCGGCGAGTCAGTCCAATGTACCCAGTCTTCACTGAGCACCCGTACACCATCCTTGATGTCAAACACCGATGGATATGGGATCATCCCTCGCCCATCATATGGGTCAAGATGCGTATACGCTAGTCTACTCTGGTGCATCGATGCCCTGTCTCGATACACCCTCGACCAGGAACAGTTATAGGATGTACTCGTCGACTACCGTGGCCCCACTAGTATGATCTCATCATAGTCCCAGTAGTCGAGTACATATCCTAAGGGCTTAATCAACATGTAACATAGAGACAGTCAGAGTACATGCTAAGATACAGTACAACCAGATAGCATACTATCATGTCGAGCATGAAAGTCCACCCTATATATGTCCAAGCATCCACTACAATATACATCGTATATACAGTAATGGCATCTGGGGCATACATATAATTAACAGATCTTACACGACTCCCCGTACAAGTAGTGTCTCCAAATCTTCAACGCAAAGACCACCGTGGCCATCTCTAGATCGTGAGTCGAGTAATTCTGCTCATGCTTCTTCAGCTGCCTCGAAGCATAAGCAATCACTCTATCATGCTGCATAAGTACACAACCGAGCCCCACTCGAGAAGCATCACAGTAAACAACATAGTCGCCCGATCGAGAAGGTAAAGATAGAACTGGTGTTGTCGTCAACCGAGTCTTCAACTGCTGGAAACTCTGCTCGAACGCATCAATCAAAAGAAAAGGAACTCCCTTCTGGGTCAGTCCAGTCAGCAGTGCAGCGATACTCGAGAAATCCTGCACAAAACGGCAATAATAACCAGCTAAGCCCAAAAAGCTGCGGACCTCGGTCACCGATACAGGTCTGGGCCAAAGCTGTACAACCTCGATCTTCCTCGGGTCCACAAGAATACCATCACCAGTCACCACATGACCCAGGAAGTCAACCCTATCAAGCCAAAATGCGCACTTTGAGAATTTAGCATACAGCTGGTGCTCTCTCAATATCTGCAAAGCAATCCTCAAGTGTTGTTCATGCTCCTCACGACTCCTAGAGTAGACCAGTATGTCATCAATAAACATAATAATAAACTGGTCGAGGAATGGCCTGAAATCCGGTTCATCAGAACCATGAACGTTGCTGGCGCATTGGTGAGTCCGAACGACATCACCAAAAACTCCTAATGTCCATAGCGCGTACGAAAAGCAGTCTTCGGAATGTTATCATTCTGAACCCGCAACTGATGATAACCCGAACGCAAATCAATTTTTGAAAAATGTTTCCCACCCTTGTGATGATCAAATAAATCGTCAATGCGAGGTAAAGGATACCTATTCCGCACCGTAACTCGGTTCAATTGACGATAATCCACACACAGCCTCAAACTGCCGTCCTTCTTCTTGATGAACAGAACAGGAGCTCCCCACGGCAAAACACTCGGACGCACAAGTCCCCTATCAAGCAAACCTTGCAATTGATCTTTAAGCTCTCTAAGCGCTACCGGAGCCATCCGATAAAGCGGTATAGAAATAGGCTTCGTGCCAGGAATCAGATCAATGCAGAACTCAATATTGCGCTCTGGTGGCATCCTAGGTAACTCATCGGGAAATACGTCGGGAAACTCTCGCACGGTAGGAACAAGGTCCAACGACTCCACTGTGGCTCCAGTATCATGAATGAAAGCCAAGAATATCCCCGACATCCCCTCCTCAAAAGCCGACTAGCGCAAAGGAAACTGTGAGGGGCGGCACCATGGTCCCCCTGCACAACAAACACAGACTCGCCGGGAAAACAAAACCTAACTGTCTTCTCGCGGCAGTCCACAGAGCGTAGCAAGTAGCTAACTAGTCCATGCCCAGCAGAACGTTGATGTCCAATATCTCAAGAAGGATCAAGTCGACGGACAGATCTCTGTCTCCTAAACGGACAGCACACGACCGGAACTGTTAGTGTATATGCCCTAGAGGCCATTACTGTATCATACTAGTTTGTATATTACTTGATGGAAGCTTGGGCTATTCACCTTGTATAGACAATCTTGCTCAATATAGTAGTATGCTACTTGGTTTGTTTCTGCTTTAATGTGTGCATGTGTTTCTTTTAGCATATCGCCTTTACACATTAGTAGAGCCCTTAGGATCTTTACTTGATTACCAGCGTTGTGATGGCAGTCACACTCGTGGGGGCTGGGTAATCCATAAGCACATCCTTATGCAGGTCCCTAGTCGTAGGACTATCGAGACAGGGCATCGATACTCCGGAGTAGACTAGCGTATACGCTTCTCATCCAAGCTTAGGAGACGGTCTTTCCCACAGCCGTCAGTACGCCGTACTTGAGATAGTATGCGGGTGCTCGTTAGGTTATGAGTACACTGGACAGGACTCATCGGGAACAGTTGGTTGGTACTATACCTATCGTCAGTTATCAGTTCCCAGGTGGCATGAGTACAGCTTAGTCCGTTGACCTGACACTGTAACTTCACCTCAAGTGTGTTCCCACTGTACTTTGATTACAACCCTACCACGGCTCAAAGGAGTCGTGTAAACAGGTAGATTTTGGGTGCAGTCCCGAAGCACTTGGAGGCAGTGATAGTTAGACAGGATTTGTCTCTCCCGGTATTGGTGGTTGATATCGCGCTGTGTCTAGGAGAGCCATTACACAAAGTCCCTGGCCAGGGCAAGCGAGATAGACTGGTAGGTTTCCAGTGTTATCTCAGGTGTTCTGGGCTACACAACGACATGACTTGCACCGCTAGTAGGGGACTGAAGTTTACCGCCCCCCTAGGCCCGCCATGCGATGTTCTCAGACGAACAGATCGGACTGTACGGAGATTGTCACATTCAGGCTCAGTAGGAGTTCAGATGGGTTTCACCTCGTCCGTCTTCTTATCGGCATCTACCTGGGGACTGTTACGTACAGCTAGTGCCGCTTGCGGTCTGTGGTTAAACCCACTGCCAGCGTAGTGTCGAGTCTTTAGAGTCCTACACAGAGGGTTATTCGCCTTTGGGCAAAACAGAGTAGAGGTCGCATGGTTTTGCGACAGGGTTCGTTCACATCCGCACACTTGTGTACGTTTGGCATCCAGACAGACATTACTAGCGGGCTCTGGTTTGAGCCAGATCCAAGTATATGCTTTGGGGTTAGTTTTATCTCAATGTATTCATGTTCCTCGGAAGACGAATGCGGGTGTGTATGCACAGTTGATTGAGGCGGAGGAAGAGGTTTTTCATTAGGGTTTTGGAACGGGTGCGTATGCACAGTTGACAGTCGTCCTTTTCCAAACCCTAATGAATTTGTGATAAATCAATTAATAATGTTATTTAAATGAAATTGTGTCATGGTTGGGTTTGTTGACTTGTTGACCAAGGTTGACAAGTTGACCATGGTTGAAATATTGACCATCATCATTTCTTTTCTAGATGCTCTTTGATCTTTGCAAAATCATTTAATGTGAAATGATAATGGTCTTATCAAACCTGTTGGAGATAGTGCCCTCAGAGTCAATTATTGGATCACAGCCACGTGATTGTAATGATTGAGGGAGAACCTATCCCGGTAGGACAGTCTTACTCAAGATGATAGTATGCTATCTGGTTTATCGTTATCATCGTGTACTGCTTTAGGTGACCTTACAGGTCACTATTGCACGTTGATAGAGCCCCTAGGATTCTTGCTTGACTACCAACAGTATGAGGGCGATCATATACGTGGGAGCTGGGGTCTATAAGCATATCCTTAAATGGTCCCTAGTCGTGGGAGTTTCGAGACAGGGCATCGATACTCCAGAGTAGACTAGTTTATACAGTCGAGACCCCGACGAGGGGCGGTGGCCGGTCTCACAAGCCACTGGTGTCAGTTGGTTCACCCAAGATGTATACAGGTGCTCATTGGGTTATGAGTACACCGGACAGGACTCGCCGGGAACATGCTAGTTGGGATTATACCGGACGTCAGATAGCAGTTCCCTGGTGACATGTGTACAGGTTAGTTCTTCGATCTGAGATCGTCATTTGTCTCGTGTGAGTTCCCACTATGCTTTGATTACTACCCTACCACGCTCAAAGGAGACGTGCAAACAGGTTTTAGTTGGGTACAGTCCCGAGCCATATGGAGGCAGTGAGCGGATTTTCAGGGGTTCGTCTCTCCCGGTATTGGGGGTAAGGTCGCGCTGTGTCTAAGAGAGCCATTACACGAAGTCCTTAGCCAAGGCAGGAGATTTACTGGTGGGTATTCCAGTAGTATCTCAGGGTGTTCTGGGCTACACTCCGACACGACTTGTACCGCTTTTGGGGGTCTGACTTTTACCAACCCCCTAGGCCCGCCATGCGATGCTCATAGATGAACGGACCGGACGTATGTATATTGTCACTGACAGGCTCAGTAGGGTGTCAGGATGAGTTCGCTCATCGACGTCCCTTTTGGTCAATAGCTGGTAGCCCGTCACGTATGGCTAATACCTCTAACGTGCTAGTGGTTAAATCCACAGCCATAGTATTGACGAGTCTTTAGAGTCCACCACACACAGTTACTCAAGTTTCGGGCGAAACGCTGTAGAGGCCGTATGGAGATATGGCAGGGTTCGATCAGATACGTGCGGTATTGCACGGATCGTGATCGGACGGATAATACTAGCGGGCTTTGGTTTAAGCCGGATCCTAGTATTGTACAGTGTAGATTTTGTCTCTTTGCATTTGTATTCAGTGGGAATACAAATGCGGGTATGTATATACAGTCGCGGGGTTTTCCTGTAATTTATTACGGGATCAGTTTCTTGAAGTTTCCAGTTTGCTTTCGGGTTTCGGCCGTTTTCCTTTGTTGCTTCTCGGCCGGACTTTTGTGTTGGAGGGGCTAATTTGTAAGTTTGCAAATTAGCATATGTGGAGGGGTTATTTGAGATTTGAAAGCTTATGAAAGCATCTTTTGATTCCATTCTTTTCTTTCATCATTTCTTGCTTTAATGAGATAAGAATGGATGAGAGTTGATGTGAGGCTTGATTTGGCTTGTTGTCACCCTTTGCTTTTACTACTGTCACCTCCCTTCATGTTTTGATTCTCTCCACCATATTTCGAAGATGGGGGCCGGCTACATTTTGAGAGAGGGAGGGTTTCATTTTTGAGTGGTGATTTCTTGATCTCATTTCATGATTCCTTTCTACAAAAACGATAGCACCATTTCCCTCCAAAGTTCATTCTTTCTCACCTCCATCATGGCAACTTCAAACCCCCATGAGACATACTTCTCTACACTTGCCTACAGCATTCCTTGGACGCGTCGGCTAGCCAACTTCGAGCCCGAGTTGCCTCGGTCCAGAGGTGGGAGCCCGTAAAAGAACTCGGCGATGTGGTGCCCGTTTCGACGAGGAGGCGACGACCGGAGATTCCGCGAGGAGATCGGAGTGGAGGCGAAGACCGAAGGACATGAATCGCTTGGTATAGCTTCTCTACTCTTATTCTTGTTTGCTAGAGTTAGGTTAATGGCCGGATCCGGGATTTTTGTGCACGGTGGTGCCGGTTTCTAGTTTTTAGAAAAGTTTCATTTCCGCATTCCGGCGTCGGATTGACGGCCGGGGCGCCGCCGTGCACTTATATTGGTATCAGAGTCACGCCATTAACCTAGTCAAGCTTGCTCTGGCGTGTTTAAAGACTCGATCGAACAAAAATCCCCAAAACCGTATTTTCTAGTGCATCAGGTTTCAGTCGAAATTTTTTGGGCTCTAAAAATTTTTCAGGTCATTGCAGAAAAACCAGCAGAGAATTCTAAGCATTCTGGGAAAATTCGATGCAATGATTTCTCAGTACGACCGCGGAAACACGGCCAAACCCTGGTTTGGCCGCGGTTCCGCGGTGGGAAAGTGTTATCTTTGCATCAAATTTTCACAGTAGGCTTCTGGTTAGGAAATAGGGGTTTTGGGATATTATTTTTGGGCCCAGATTTTCTGTGAGTGCTACAGTAGTGCTTGGGGCCCACTTGGGTAAATAGATCGATCGAGAATTTTAAACATGTTAGTTCACAGTATTTACATTATATCTGCGACCGTGAATGTCACTTGATCGGTAAATCCAGTCTATCTGCTATAGCCCTTTTAGACGGATTTGCGAACGTGCCATTCACGTTGATGTTCTGTGTTGTGCTGTGATGTTGCGGATTGGTCGTGGGGGATAGCCTGGATGCAATGTTAGTACAGTTTTGTTTTATATGTACATTTGATATTGCGAGGCGAGCGTCCGACATGTGGACTGCCGTCACTGCCTGCTTGTATATTATTCTTTTGGGGCACGACCGGGTCGAGGTCGATGTACCCGTTGTATATTTTACTTTCTGTACTAGGATTACCCTACGGAGGGGTGCACGGATAGCCGGGTTCTAGAGGGCAACGGGCCCGCATCTCATGGCTTTGAGACGGAGGGGGCTTTACTCTAGAATTGGCAGGCTATTCGCCGCACTCGTAGGGTGTACAGGTTGACCCAAGGAGGGGTGCCCAAGTTACCAGATTCCGTGAAGTACTGGGTGGTCCATTCACGTTGCTGAAGGGGGCACCTCGCTCTAGGTTTTGGCAGGTAACTTGCCGCGCCCGTAGGGGTCTAGGATTTCATTGCACAGGCTATCCACACGACCAGGGGAACGTCGGGTTTCAGTAGCGGCTCTATGAAACCCGGGGATCCCAGATATCTATATTGTTCTTTGATGCTGTACATTTCTGTGATGTTCCATTTTATCACGCCTTGAGCAAAATATTATATATTGATATATATACTAGTAGATGTTGTATATGTTTTGCATCCGTGCTATTCCAGTCCCCGATCTGTCGTTAGTTAAGTAACCTAACGGGTGATGACGAGACCCAGTGGCGAATGCGGATGGCATATACGTACATCATTATTTTCGTTCTTCGTGGTGTGATCAATTGATGGGACTGCGTTGATTCGGATCAATGCAAGCTAAACAAACCTATTCTGATGTTGTTGGAACACTTTTCAAAAAACTGTTATTGCAAGGACGTTCTCTTTTGTTTTGTATCGTGGTATTCAGTTAGAATATCCTGCTCCTCATTCGACGAGGCAAGGGCCGAGATCACTTCACCGGGAGTGACCCCTTAGACAGAAGTTTGCGTCTGGGCAATAACTTCACTATAGCCGGTTACTTTTTCTTTGCATCGTGGTATTCAGTTGGAATATCCTGCACCTCATTCTACGGGGAAAGAGCCGAGATCCCTTCACCGGGAGTGACCTCTTTAGCAAAGGTTTTCGTCACTATATTTTTAAAAGCTATCCGGTTCCTTCAACGATATCAAGTTCATTACGTTAAAGGTTTTCGCCAGAAACCATTCGTAGCCCTCCGTCATTTCAGAGGGGTAGCACGTAGTATTCATACTATGTTTGTTGGCCTTCGTCAAGGCATAGTGTATGGTAGCTGCTTGTTACCTTTCTGCTGCATAGATAGATGCATTTGTTTGGGACAGTCGTATAGCCTTGTTGGCCTTCGTCAAGGGCTTGTACGGGTGGGTTCAAATTAACTTGAACAATGACGGGTAGAACTTGACATGTGACTTATGATTTGTTAGCCTTCGTCAAGGTCATAAGAGCATGGGGTAAAAATCACATCGGGAGTTTCTAAAGAAACTGAAACTTTCCAGATATGCGCATACCTTCTGGAGTGTGATAACGTGAGCGGACTCCGTCACGTTATCATGCGATGATAGTTGGATCCCGATTCCCACTGATGAGTTGGTTTACTCCTCGGGTGATCCCGACTAATTCTTCTTTCAGGTTTGGAGGAGAATTTGACGGTACAATGGGAGGTTTCCTGTTTAGATAAAGTGATAACCATTCTGATCTAGGTTAGAGTGCACGCTGAGTGTTTCTTTTCTCTCTCTCTTTGGGAGCGACCATGACCCGACCCTTGACTATGACTCTGTGACCAAAATTAACCGAACCTTCTTAAACACTGGCTTTTGGATTGTCAGAGTTGCAAACCTCATGGCCACTCCTACTTTTACCCTTTTCTCCAGGACACCCCGTATTACTACGAACGTCCACTTCCATTGGACAAAACCATCATATGGTTATATACTAACTCGAAGGAATTTATTCGAGGATGGTTTCCGGTTCTGGAGAAAACGAATAGGACTATTCAGTTGTCTTTTCCTTTTACCTTCTCTCAGGTTCCGAGTGCTCCTTGGTTTAGGAGATAGTACACCTATTACGCAAATTGGATAGTCTTCTTCCAAACCTTAGGCTGGTGCCGAACGGTGGCGAATGAAGAAAACCAATTAGCATAACGATGGTGTACAGAAGGTATTAAGTAAAGACATATCAATGGATTAGTAAGAGGGCAAAGTAATTTGCGACTACTATTCACGACCGAACCAAGTATTTCATTACCACTCCCACTTCACCTTTGTATTTTTCCAGAACACTCAGTATCACTACGAAGATCCACAGTTTATTGGATAATCCATCGTATGGTTATATACGAACTCGAAAGGAACTTGTTCCAGTTCGGGGATGGATTCTGGTTCAGGAGAAATAGGAATAAGGTTTATTCGGTTGTCTTTTATCTTCATCTTCTCTCGCATTGCGAGTGCTCCTAGGATTAGGACAGTACACCCATTATGCTTATTGGATAGTCTTCTTCCAAACCATAGGCTGGTGCCGAACGGTAGGGAAGGAAGAAAACCATTTGGCCTAAAAGGGTGTACAGAAGGTAATGACTAAAGACATATAAAGGGATTTGGAGAGATGGCAAAGAGATATACGGTTAAAGTTATGAATCTGGATAATGGAAGAGGCATTACTAGGAATACCGGGATACCCCATCGAAACATTTCAATGTTTCAGTTTCACTGTGTACTGTTAAAAGAAAACTGATTTCCCAATTAGACACTTGCTCCAGGGTATGTATTTACCAGGTTTGATTCTTACATCTGTATGGTTTTACAGATGATGAGTGTGAGTAAGTTATTGGAAATTAGGTGATCATCCTCATTATATCGGGATTCGTTGTAATTGGTGATATTTGAGGAAGTCACCTGGGTTGTTTGACGGACGACAAATATTTGGTTTTGAATATCCGTTGTTATGCACTAATTTCAAATTGATATATCTGTACGTCCATTTTTATAGAGTGAGACATACCTTTTTGAAATTATGTTTATGACATTTACCTATATCAGTGGATGGTTAGGTAAGGAGCATAGAACAGCGGTGTAATTCTTTATAACCATAGTACAGTTTTCAACCTACGACACACAGCGAATGAGTTATTAGACTCAAGGGACTTTTACAGAGTATTGTATGTTGTCCAGTGTCCATTAGGACAAAGGGGTTGGTCCTCGTACTATATTCGGTTTACTTATGACTTCACTATTTTTTAGACAAGTGTTTCGTAGAAACACAAGGTCTGAGTTTTGAGAAGTTATAGGTATATGAATGAAGTAGAGAACCATATATTGCAAGTATCAGGATTCTTCAAGGTGATCGAAGATGTAGATACTTGTGTTTGGTATTCAGTTGATAGTAATGATTAAGAGAACTTACTTGTCTTTCAGGTTACTCATATCTGGACACATTCCTAAGTTGAGTAACGCTGATCGGCCTCTTTCCATTTAGTTGACATGCACTGGAGACAGCTGCATGATTTGAATCTGGTTCAATTAAATCAGTGCCTCTGTTTCTATATTGGATATATAACAGTTCATATCTTAACGATGTTAAGGTACGGGGAGTTATCCGGCTTATGCTTAAAACCAGACTCTGGATAACTCAAGGCACGTTTCTGTAATGGCTGTTTGTGGGTTGACCCAGGCTATGACGAGGGTTGACTTTCTACCATCTGGAAGATCAATAGTGATATTGTTCTTGACTCGCCACAGTTTTAATAAAAATGGATTTTTTCAGAAAACAGTAGTGGGAGTATGGTAGAACATGAAGTGATTCCATAACCGCAAACGATTACTGAAAATTTGATAAGAACCTAAAGACTCAATCTGGTTTAACATTCTATTGGCCACTCCGCAGATATGGTGGGTAACCTCAGGCACCCGAGAGGTACTCCGGTAGCCTCAAGGACGGTGACAGGGAGGTTCTTGTTTACCCAGACTTGCCATTGCTGTTGTTCCAGACTGTGAGACCCGGCAGGAGGATGAGTATAGCGTTGTTCTAAACAAGCTTTAGAAGCGTACGAGTATATGAGTCTGCCAGAGGGTTGTCGTAGTCAGTGGGAGCAACGGAAGTATGGTTGACAAGTGGCTTATGTCTATTTATAGACAAAAGCAGATATAGCGGAGATAGATCATCTATTTCTGATGTGACAGTCATAGGTTTGACTTCATCAGAATAGGGGATGGATCTGTTAAGAAGGTAGTAGGGTGTTTTGTCCTGGTATTTGGATGACATACACAGAGTAGGAAGTGATATTCCTATACTACGATCGGTTATACTTTGGTTGTCACACAGTGGTTTCAGACATTCTGGTTACTGGATCTATAGTTTTAGATCTAGATTTGGGTGGTTTCCCAATCAGGGTACTTAGACAGCATTCTAAGAGTATTTAGAATGGACGACTCCTGGCATGGTGGTGTACCTGCAGGTGATGGAGTCACCCTCTCTAAAGGTGTCTTATAGACTAAAGGGGAGAGGGATGTGCATGATTGGCAGATCACTTGCTTAGGCAATTGAGTCGATCATGAGATGTCAAGTACCACACCAGATGTTATTTTTGCAGTAGGTGCAGTAAATTGATATTAATCCAATCCTGGAGAAACGTTCGGAAGCAGTTTTAGAACATAAGTGAATGTTCTAGGGATATGATAACGGCAGCCTCCTTTAGGAGACGGTTATCATTCCAGGCTTCCAAGGTGACCTGGAAGACAGAGTGGCTGTCAGAGTAATAGTTTTCCCTCTGACGAGGGGCAGTATTTTGGATAGGTGGTCTAGGTGGATACTGAGGGAAAGATGGCGCAGGATACTGATTAAGTTCAGTTGACGATACAGTCTAAGAAGTTTGGATTTGGAGTTCATTTATGAGCTAGGTCCCATCAGACCAGACATATTCTAAGACAGGTATTGCTCATTTCGGAAGATGTCTTTCTCCGCGAACTTGAGATAAAGAGAGACATAGAAAGAAACATCACAGCGGATCCAGTCACTGAGGCTATTCCTCGAACGCAAAAGTTTCGCAAACGAGCTTTGTGAGACTAACTAGTAGAGGAGTTGGGTGTTCGGTATCACACGGGCTATGAGTATGCGACATCGCAATAATTAGCCTTGAGTGTAAGTGGGAGATTGTTGGAGATAGTGCCTTCAGAGTCAATTATTGGATCACAGGCACGTGATTGCAATGATTGAGGGAGATCCTATCCCGGTAGGACAGTCTTACTCAAGATGATAGTATGCTATCTGGTTTATGTTTATCATCGTGTACTGCTTTAGGTGACCTTACAGGTCACTATTGCACGTTGATAGAGCCCCTAGGATTCTTGCTTGACTACCAGCCGTATGAGGGCGATCATATATGTGGGAGCTGGGGTCTATAAGCACATCCTTAAATGGTCCCTAGTCGTGGGAGTTTTGAGACAGGGCATCGATACTCCAGAGTAGACTAGTGTATACAGTCGAGACCCCGACGAGGGGCGTTGGCCGATCTCACAAGCCACTGGTGTCAGTTGGTTCACCTAAGATGTATACAGGTGCTCATTGGGTTATGAGTACACCGGACAGGACTCGCCGGGAACATGCTAGTTGGGATTATACCGGACGTCAGATAGCAGTTCCCTGGTGACATGTGTACAGGTTAGTTCATCGAACTGAGATCGTCATTTGTCTCGTGTGAGTTCCCACTGTGCTTTGATTACTACCCTACCACGCTCAAAGGAGACGTGCAAACAGGTTTTAGTTGGGTATAGTCCTGAGTCACAAGGAGGCAGTGAGCGGATCTGCAGGGGTCTTCGTCTCTCCCGGTATTGGGGGTGAGGTCGGGCTGTGTCTAGGAGAGCCATTACACGAAGTCCTTGGCCAAGGCAGGAGATTTACTTGTAGGTATTCCAGTAGTATCTCAGGGTGTTCTGGGCTACACTCCGACATGACTTGTACCGCTTTTGGGGGTCTGACTTTTACCAACCCCCTAGGCCGGCCATGCGATACTCATAGACGAACGGACCGGACTGTACGGATATTGTCACTGACTGGATCAGTAGGGTGTCAGGATGAGTTCGCTCATCGACGTCCCTTTTGGTCAATAGCTGGTAGCCCGTCACGTATGGCTAATACCTCTGACGTGCTAGTGGTTAAATCCACAGCCATAGTATTGACGAGTCTTTAGAGTCCACCACACACAGTTACTCAAGTTTCGGGCGAAACGTTGTAGAGGCCGTATGGAGATATGGCAGGGTTCGATCAGATACGTGCGGTATTGCACGGATCGTGATCGGACGGATAATATTAGCGGGCTTTGGTTTAAGCCGGATCCTAGTATTGTACAGTGTAGATTTTGTCTCTTTGCATTTGTATTCAGTGGGAATACAAATGCGGGTATGCATATACAGTCGTGGGGTTTTCCAGTAATTTATTACGGGATCAGTTTCCTGAAGTTGCCAGTTTGCTTTCCGGTTTCGGTTGTTTTCCTTTGTTGCTTCTCGGCCGGACTTTTGTGTTGGAGGGGCTAATTTGTAAGTTTGCAAATTAGCATATGTGGAGGGGTTATTTGAGATTTGAAAGTTTATGAAAGAGTCTTTTGATTCCATTCTTTTCTTTCATCATTTCTTGCTTTAATGAGATAAGAATGGATCAGAGTTGATGTGAGGCTTGATTTGGCTTGTGGTCACCCTTTGCTTTTACTACTCTCACCTCCCTTCATGTTTTGATTCTCTCCACCATATTTTGAAGATGGGGGCCGGCCACATTTTGAGAGAGGGAGGGTTTCATTTTTGAGTGGTGATTTCTTGATCTTATTTCATGATTCCTTGCTAGAAAAATGATAGCACCATTTCCTTCCAAAGTTCATTCTTTCTTCACCTCCATCATGGCAACTTCAAACCCCCATGAGACATACTTCTCTACACTTGCCTACAGCATTCCTTGGACGCGTCGGCTAGCCAACTTCGCGCCCGAGTTGCCTCGGTCCAGAGGTTGGAGCTCGTTAATGAACCCGGCGATGTGGTGCCCGTTTCGACGAGGAGGCGACGACCGGAGATTCCGCGAGGAGATCGGAGTGGAGGCGAAGACCGAAGGACACGGATCGCTTGGTATAGCTTCTCTACTCTTATTCTTGTTTGCTAGAGTTAGGTTAATGGCCTGATCCGGGATTCTTGTGCGCGGTGGTGCCGGTTTCTAGTTTTTGAAAAGTTTCGTTTCCGCATTCTGGCGTCGGCTTGACGGCCGGGGCGCCGCCGTGCACTTACAAAACCAACCATCACCTTTTTCATTTTTGATTAATATTATTAATTTGATAATTCACATATATTGTTATGGTTGTAAAACTATTCTCATTCTATCATAACCATTCTCTCTCCTCTCTTCATCTTCCTCCTCCTCTAGTTCAAGGAGAATCATTCTCATGAGTTGAGAAACCTCTCCTTGGAGATAAAACACCCTAAGCCACTCACTACTCTTCCTAAGGTTGAAGGTCTAGCAAGCCGGAGACTTTAGTTTTCCCAAAGTTCGAGAAGGAGCTCAAGGAAGAAACCCTCAGGTGGATCCATCTTCGACAAGAGAAGGCAACGAGGAAAGCATTATCCGACCACCATCAAGAGTCAAAGAGAAGGAGTTCAAGTTGAGGTATAACCCCTAACCGAGTAAATAACTCTCTTGTTACTTGCTAGTGTGTAGTTTAGCCAAGATCCGTATTCGTAGTCCATGTTACCTAAACCCTAAAAATCGTTTTTCACCATTTCCGCATGCCCGAAAGAACCGGGAGAGGTAACGTGGACTTACAGTGGTATCGGAGCCTAACTAAACACACCCTAGCATGTTAGCAAAGTATCTAGAATTTCGACCGGACAAAAAAACCGCGAAACACCCCGGAAAATCCTAGTTTCTGCCGATTTTTATTTCTGCTCCAAAAATAATAAATCATGTCTTAAAAATCCGATCAGGCTTTTTAATGAACAGGCAAGAAAAACGATCCAGTGAACCGACCTACTCACCGCGGTTCCGGGGCCGAGTTGACTCGGCCGTGGATCGTTTCTCCTGCAGTTTATTTCTGGGGGTATTTTGTGATTTTTGAGATGGTTTGTTTCTGCCCAGAATTTCCAGAGAACAAATTTGTTTTTGGGGTGGTTACAAATCCGTATTTTGGTCGATTTTCTGTAGACTTTGGCTAATGAGTTATATCTGTAATGTTATATATGTATTGAACGTCAGCTAATCGCTATACGTCGATTAGTGGGGGTTATACATATCTGTGATCTGTAATGTTGATGGTTTGTGTATATGAATTCGTTGGATTGTCGCGGATGAATAGCCGGGGGGAATTGTGAGATGAGAGTTTTGTTTATCTTTCAATTTTTGTAATATGTAAATTGATGTAATATAATTTGTATGGCTGCACAACCGGGTCGGGGTTGTAGCCGTCGTTGTATAATTTCTTTTTACTGTTTTTGCTCTTAGGATAGACCCAAGGTGGGGTGCACAAACTACCGAGTACCTCGAAGTGCCGAGTGGCCTACTCACGTCGTTGAGGGAGGTTGCTTCACTTCGGATACTTGGCGGGTAGTTTGCCGCACCCGTAGGGGTCTAGGGTGGGGTATTGGCTATTCATCGCGACCGTGTAATCCGTTCTTCGTTACAGGCTCGTACGAATTGCGGATTCCTAGTATATCCAATGTATTCATCTGTGATCTGGAATGGCTATCATTGCATGTGACGAATGTTTATATATATCTATATGATATCTATTTAGGCGCTGCTTATGTTTTTCATCCGCGCTAGTCTAGCCCCCGCTCTGTCGTTAGTTAAGTAACCTAACGGGTGATGACGGGACCCCGTGGCGAATGCGGATGGAATAAGCGTACGTCATATTTTCGTTGTTTTCTGCAATGGTAGGATTAATTGATGGGACGCATTAAAATTAATGCAAGAAAAATAAACCAAAGTAAAAGTCGTTGGAACACTTTCAAAAACCACTCGGTTTCTTTTCAAAATAACTTTTAAACGCAGAGCTTAAACCACTCCTTTTAAAAGCTATCTCGTTCCATCGATTATATCAAGTTCACTACGTTCACGGTTTCGCCAAAACCATTCGTAGCCCTCTGTCATTTCACATGGATGGTCAATAGTATTCAAGCTATTTTTGTTGGCCAAAGTCAAGGCGTAGTGATTGGTAGCTATTGGGTATTCATGTGCAGCATAGATAGATTGGTTTGGGACGGTCGTACTGCCTTGTTGGCCAAAGTCAAGGGTAGGTGCGGGTGGGTTCAAATTAACCTGGAGAATGACGGGTAGAACTTGACATGTGACTTATGATTTGTTGGCCAAAGTCAAGGTCATAAGAGCATGGGGCAAAAATCCACATCGGGAGTTTCAAAAGAACTGAAACTTGCTAGCGCTGCATACCATTTGGAGTGTGATGATTCTGGTAGAATTCCTTCAGTTTTGTCATGCAATGATATTTGGATCCCGATCCTACTGTGAGTAAATGCTACTCCTCGGGAAAATTCTCGCTTAACGATCAATGCTATAAACCTAGTAGGTGTCTAGAAAGGTGTTAGCGGGGCTGTGCCCCCAGGGAAAAGAAGTTAATTAATTAAGGAACTTCGCGAAAGCGTTGGAAAACCTCCCTCGAAGTACCGACACTAGCCTGGCTGAAAGATTAAGCAAGTATTGTACGGTGAGATTGATCCTGACTAATTCTTCCATTTTGGTTTGAGGAGGGATTCGAGAGACAGTGGGAGCCATCCTGTTCAGACAAATTAAAAACCACTCTAAACTTGCAAGAGCATCATGCTAAAGTGTTTCTTCTCTCTCTCCTAATTGCAGCAACCAATCATCATGAATGGACTTAAGTTACTACTAGATAAAAACATACTGACAGGGCCAAACTATAAAGATTGGCTCAGGAATGTCAAAATGGCAATCACTTACGACAAGTTGGGGTATCTCCTTACCACCAAAGCTCCCCCTGCCCCAGGTCCCACCTCCAGCGTCGCGGATAAAGAAATCCGTAAGACTTGGGAGATTGATTGCGTGAAGGCCAAGTGCCTCGTGCTTGCCTCTATGGACAATGAACACCAGAGGAGGCATGAGAATATGGACCTTGAATCCATATTTCTTCATACAAAAGAACTGTATGTAAGTCCACGTTACCTCTCCCGGTACTTACGGGCTTGCGGAAATGATGAAAAACGATTTTTCAAGAGGTGGTAACATGGACTCAAAATACGGATCTTTATTAAACAACTACCTAACAACCTAACTAGAGTTTTACCTACTCGGTTAGGGGGCTATACCTTTCTTGAACTCCTTCGTCTTCAACTCTTTCCGGTGTACGGATCGGCCTCACCTCGTCGTCTCCTTGCGCCGAAGATGGATCTACCTGAATGCTTCTACCTTTGGCTTCTTCTTCGAACTTGAAGAAACTAGAACACTTGGTTTGCTAAACCTTGTGAACTAGGATGAGTAGAGAAATGATTTGGGTTTTCTTTTATCTCTAAGGCAATGTTTCTCAACTCATGAGAGGGTGTTGCCTTGAACTAGAGAGAGAGGAAGAGCAAGAGCAAGAGGGAGAGCTCAAGAAAGAGAGAGAAATGAAATGAGAGAATGAGCAAGACTTTTCTCAACCTCTCTCCCATAATCCAAAAATAATAATAATAATAATTGAGTATTATGTGATGATTCATATCATATCAAGTGGCATTGTCAATTCATGCACTCATATTGCAAAGCATAACAAGAAAGCAAAAGTCTTTGCCATGAAATGATAGCCATTGCAATGATGATGGTCAACTAGTCCAACCTAGTCAACTGATCAACAAAGTCAACAAGTCAACAAAGTCAACCCCTCATCTCAACCATGAGACAATAATACTTAATTAATATTATCATTAATCATATTTCATATTCTCATTAGGGTTTAGCAAAAGTCAGTGGTCAATAGTGAACAGTCAACAGTCAATAACCCCAATGAGAATCCTCTGCCTCTGTCTCTCTGTCAACTGTGCAAACACACCCGCATCCGCGTTCCGAGGAACACGAATACTAACGAGATAAAACTAATCCCTAAGCGTACACTAGGATCTGGCTTAAACCAAAGCCCGCTAGTGTTAACTGTCAGGACACTAAACGTGCATAAGTGCACGGATGTGACCGAACCCTGTCGCAAAACCATGCGACCTGTCGCAAAACCATCCGACCTCTACTCTTTTGCCCAAAGGCGAATAGCTTTCTGTGTGGGACTTTAAAGACTCGACACTACGCTGGCAGTGGGTTTAACCACAGACCGCAAGTGGCACTAGCTGTGCGTAACGGTCCCCAGGTAGATGCCGACAAGAAGACGGACGAGGTGAAACCCATCTGAACTCCTACTGAGCCTGAATGTGAAAATCTCTGATACAGTCCAGTCTGTTCGTCTGATACATCGCATGGCAGGCCTAGGGGGCGGTAAACGTCAGTCCCCTAATAGTGGTACAAGTCGTGTCGGAGTGAAGCCCAGATCACCCTGAGATCGCACTGGAAACCTACCAGTATATCTCGCTTGCCCTGGCCAGGGACTACTCGTGTAATGGCTCTCCTAGACACAGCGCGATGTCAACCCCCAATACTGAGAGAGACGAATCCTGTCTAACCGTCACTGCCTCCAAGTGCTTCGGGACTGCACCCAACTACTACCTGTTTGCACGACTCCTTTGAGCCGTGGTAGGGTAGTAATCAAAGTACAGTAGGAACACACTCGAGGCGAAGTGACAGTATCAAGTCAGCGGACTAAGCTGTACTCATGTCACCTGTGAACTGATAACTGACGATAGGTATAGTACCAACCAACAGTTCCCGACGAGTCCTGTCCAGTGTACTCGTAACCCAACGAGCACCCGCATACTATCTCCAGTACAACGTACCGATGCCTGTGGGACAGACAATCTTACCTGCTGGGATGAGAAGCGCATACGCTAGTCTACTCCGGAGTATCGATGCCCTGTCTCGATAGTCCTACGACTAGGGATCTGTATAAGGATGTGCTTATCGATTACCCAGCCCCCACGAGTGTGACTGCCATCACAACGCTGGTAATCAAGCAATGATCCTAAGGGCTCACTAATATGTATAAGCTATATGCTAAAAGAAACACATGCACATATTGAAGTAGAAACAAACCAAGTAGCATACTACCATTTTGAGCAAGATTGTCTATACAACTGTGAATATCCCAAGCTTCCATTAAGTAATATACAAGCTAGTATGATACAGTAATGTCCTCTAGGGCATATAAACTAACAATCTCCCACTTGCACTAAGGCCATGAACTGGCGTATCGAAGACCTATCATCTCGATCAGCCGCTCGAACTGAGTCTGGGGTAAGGCCTTCGTGAGTGGATCAACAGTGTTATCTTCTGTATTTACTCTCTTCACCTCGATCTCCCGGCGATCTACGATCACCCTGATCAGGTGGTACCGCCTCAAAATGTGCCTGGACTTCTGATGGGACCTGGGTTCCTTCGCTAAAGCTATAGCGCCGTTGTTGTCACAATACAGCGGTATTGGATCAACACTGGTAAGAACCACCAGAAGCTCCGTGAGGAACTTCTTCATCCAGAAAGCTTCCTTTGCGGCATCGCAAGCAGCTATGTACTCCGCTTCCATAGTTGAGTCAGCAATGGTTTCCTGCTTAGAACTCTTCCAGCAAACTGCCCCTCCATTGAGGGTAAAGACATAACCCGACATGGACTTGGAGTCATCCCTGTCACTCTGGAAGCTGGAGTTACCAAAGGCCTCGATCTGGAGGTCTTTTCCGCCATACACCAAGAACATCTCCTTAGTCCTTCTCAGGTATTTGAGAATGTTCTTTACTGCTATCCAGTGTTTCTTCCCTGGGTTCGACTGATACCGGCTTACAACGCTCAATACGTATGCTACATCTGGTCTGGTACACAACATCGCATACATAAAAGATCCTACCGCAGATGCGTAGGGTATTGATGACATGCGAGCCCTTTCCAAATCAGTCTTGGGAGACATTTCTTTGGAGAGGGTGATTCCGTGACAAGCCGGTAGATTACCGCGCTTGGAATCTTCCATACTGACTCGTTTGAGTATGGTGTCGATGTACCTTGACTGTGAAAGTCCCAACATCCTTTTAGATCTATCATGATAGATCTGGATCCCCAGAATGTAGTTGGCATCGCTCAGGTCCTTCATGGAGAACCTCTGTGACAAGAATCTTTTGACTGACTGTAACATAGGAATATCATTTCCAATTAGGAGAATGTCATCGACGTACAAGACGAGGAATACCACATTACTCCCTACAATCTTACTGTAAATGCATGGTTCATCTGGGTTTTTGATAAAGTCGAATTCTTTGACAGTATCATCAAAGCAGATGTTCCAACTCCGCGATGCCTGCTTCAGTCCATAGATGGACTTGAGCAACTTGCACACTTTACCGCTGCTCCCACTCTGAATGAATCCCTCTGGCTGATCCATATAGACGCACTCTTCCAAATATCCATTTAGGAAAGCTGTCTTTACGTCCATCTGCCAGATTTCATAATTGTGGAAGGCAGCAATGGCAAGAAGGACCCGAATGGATTTCAGCAAAGCCACTGGAGAAAAGGTTTCGTCATAGTCCAAACCAGGTCTTTGACGAAAACCCTTTGCAACAAGTCTAGCCTTATAGGTCTCAACCTGTCCATCTACACCAATCATCCTTTTGAAGATCCACTTGCATCCTACGGGTTTTACCCCATCTGGAGCAACGTCCAACGTCCATACTTTTGTTGGTGTACATGGACTCCATTTCGATCCGCATTGCATCCAGCCATTTTACCGAGTCACCGCTCTGAATGGCTTGTTGGAAGCTAGTAGGCTCTTCATAATCGATAGTGCAATCCTCTCTATCCCCTTCTATGAGAAAACCGTAGTATCTCTCGGGCGATTGAGACTGCCTACTACTCCTGCGGAGCGGCGCAGGAATGTCCGGTTCTCCTGAAACTTCTGGTTCATCCAAGCTTTCAGTAACAGCTTGTGGTTCTGGAATTTCTTCCAGTTCTATTGCGCTCCCACTTATTTGATTTTCCAAAAATTAAGTTTCCAAGAAGTGGGCATGCGGAGAAAAAAAAACTTTTTGTTCTTCTGCGGAATAGAAAAGATACCACCTAGAGTTCTTTGGGTATCCCACAAACTTACACAGTACTGAGCGTGCCTCGAGCTTGTCCGCATGCTGCTTTTTTACAAAAGCTCGACATCCCCATATCTTAAGATACTTAAGACAGGGTTTCTTCCCACTCCACATCTGATATGGGGCGGTAGGCACAGTCTAGGTTGGAGCCTTGTTCAAGAGATATGCAGCTGCTTCTAGTGGATAACCCCAGAAAGATTGCAGTAACTCAGCCTTACTCATCATGGAATGAACCATATCCAATAGGGTTCTATTCCGCCTTTCAGATACACCGTTGTGTTGTGGTGTGTATGGAGGAGTACGCTGAGACAGAATTCCATTCTCTTTTAAGTAGTCCAGAAACTCGGCACTCAAGTATTCACCACCTCGATCAGATCTCAGTGTCTTTATACTTTTGCCTGTTTGTTTTTCAACTTCATTCTTGTATTCCCGAAATTTCCCAAAGGCCTCGGATTTGTGCTTCATTAAGAAGACATGTCCATACCTAGAGAAATCATCTGTGAAAGTAATGAAGTATGAATAACCACTTCGTGCATGTGTAGACATTGGACCACACACATCACTGTGTATGAGTCCCAAGAGCTCGCTCGCTCTTACTCCGTGTCCAGTGAACGGAGTCTTTGTCATCTTTCCCATGAGGCAAGATTCACAAGTGGCATAAGACTGATACTCGAACGGATTCAAGTATCCCTCTTTATGTAACTTAGTTAATCGTGTCTCATTAATGTGACCCAGTCTACAATGCCATAAGAAAGCCTGATTTGTTTCCGGAGACTTTCTTTTAAGTGTGTTCTGTACACTGAATATCTGAGCTTGATTTAATACGTATATCCCGTTATTTAATGTACCTGACCCAATCATAACTTGATTTAGGTGGATATTTACTACATCGCTTACAAAAGTAAATTCATATCCTTCCTTAGAAAATAAGGATACAGATATGATATTACAAGTCGCACCTGGTACATACAAACAGTTATGCAAAATCAATATCTGCCCAGTTGTCAGTCCAAGATGATATTCCCCTACGGATTCAGCATCCATGCTCATTCCGTTAGCAACCCTGAGGGTCATATCACCTTTCCTGATAACCCTACGGTTTCTCAGAGCCTGTAATGAATTACAGATGTAAGATCATGATTCGGTATCCAATACCCAGGAAGTAGGGTTAACTGACATACAGTTCTCAATCACAAACACACCCGAAGCCGAAGCCACAACATGCTTCGAATTCTGGCTACTGGCTTTGCAAGCCCTGCAATCCTTCTGCCAATGTTCATTCCCGTTACAATAGGAACGTCCCTCTTTTAGTACATCCAGTCCCGAAACTTTTGCCCTTGCTTTTCCTTTTTCTTCCCTGGTTTCCTTCAGGGTATAAGCAGAGGGCAGGGACTGTAGAATCAAGTCAGTATTTGACCCGTTCTCCAACGTGGTCTTCACGTCCGTGAGCTCAAAATAGCTGGTCTCTATAAGGACGTTGCCCCCTACAGATGACCCGACAGCCAACCTCGCTTGAAGCAATTCGTTCGAGGTCTCATATCTTGCGATACGAGATTGCTCTCCATATAAATCTTTGTTATAGAGGAAGATAGAAACTAAGTCCATCTTCTCGTGCTGCCTCTGGTTTGCACCATCAACTGAGGCTAACACGAGGCACTTGGCTTTCACACAGTCTTTTTCTGATGTCTTGCGGATATAAATATCCGTGACAGGGGAAACTGGACCTGAGACGGTAGGGGTTGGATCAGTCAAGAGGTGTCCCAGCTTGTCATGGGCAATGGACATCTGGACAGACCTTTACCAGTCAAAACAGTCAGATTCAGTCATTTTATTATCTAGATGTAACCTATGTCTGGTCACTGGGTCGCTGCAATTAAGAGAGAGAGAAGAAAACACTCAGCATGATGCTCTTGCAAGTTTAGATTGGTTTTTAATTTATCTAAACAGGATGGCTCCCACTGTCTCTCGAATCCCTCCTCAAACCATAAAGGAAGAATTAGTCAGGATCAATCTCACCGTACAATACTTGCTTAACCGTTCGGCCAGGCTGGTGTCGGTACTTCGAGGGAGGTTTTCCAACGCTTTCGCGAAGTTCCTTAATTAAATAACATCTTTTCCCTGTGGGCGTAGCCCCGCTAACACCTTTCTAGGCACCTACTTGGTTTATAGCATTGATCATTAAGTGAAAAAGTTCCGGAGGAGTAGCATATACTCACAGTAGGATCGGGATCCAAATATCATCGTGTGATAAACTGAAGGAATCCTACCAGAATCATCACACTCCAAATGGTATGCAACGCTAGCAAGTTTCAGTTCTTTTGAAACTCCGGATGTGGATTTTTGCCCCATGCTCTTATGACCTTGACGAAGGTCAACAAATCGCAAGTCACATGTCAAGTTCTACCCGTCATTGTCCAGGTTAATTTGAACCCACCCGTATATACCCTTGACGAAGTTCAACAAGGTAATACGACTGTCCCAAACCAACGCATCTATCTATACTACATATGAACACCCAACAGCTACCAATCACTATGTCTTGACGAAGGTCAACAAACATAGCTTGAATACTATTGAATATTCATACGAAACGACGGAGGGCTATGAATGGATTTGGAGAAACCTTGAACTTAGTGAACTTGATATAATTGAAGGAACCTTGATAGCTTTTAAATGGAGTGGCTTAAGCTCCGCGTTTTAAAAGTTATTTTTGAAAAGAAACCGAGTGGTTTTTGAAATTGTTCCAACGACTTTTACTTGGTTTATTTTTCTTTCATTAATTCTTTTTAATGCGTCCCATCAATTAATCCTACCATTACAGAAAACAACGAAAATATGACGTACGCTTATGCCATCCGCATTCGCCACGGGGCCCCGTCATTACCCGTTAGGTTACTTAACAAACGATAGAGCGGGGGCTGGACTAGCGTGGATGCAAAACAAAAGCAACGCCTAAATAGATATCATATATAGATATACTCATTCGTCACATGCAATGATAGCCATTCCAGATCACAGATGAACACATTGGATATACTAGGAATCCGCAATTCGTACGAGCCTGTAACGAAAGGCGGATTACACGGTCGCGATGAATAGCCATTACCCTACCCTAGACCCCTATAGGTGCGGCAAACTACCCGCCAAATATCCGAAGCGGAGCAACCTCCCTCAACGACGTGAGTAGGCCACTCGGCACTTCGAGATACCCGGTAGTTTGTGCACCCCACCTTGGGTCTATCTTAGGAGCAAAAACAGTAAAAAGAAATTATACAATGACGGCTACAACCCCGACCCGGTTGTGCGGCCAAAAATAATATTACATCAATTTTCATATTACATGAATTGAAGATAAAAGGAAAAACTCTCATCTCACAACCCCGGCTATTCATCCGCGATAATCCAATGAATTCATATACACATACAATCAACATTACAGATCACAGATATGTATAACCCCCACTAATCGACGTATAGCGATTAGCGGACGTTCAATACATATATCACATCACAGATATAACCCGTTAGCTTAAGTCTTTTAGAAGTTCGATCAAAATACGGATTTTTAGGCCCCAAAAACAAAATTTGCTTTCTGGAAAATCTGGGCAGAAAAAACATTTTGTAAAAATCCCAAAACACCCCACTGAACACACTGCATGAAACATCTCCTACGGCCGAGTCAACTCGGCCGCGGTTCCGCGGCTGGAGCATGCTCCAGCCGCGGTTCCGCGGCGCTTTGACCGAGTCGTGGGACCATTTTTCTACAGTGTGTTCTAAAAAGCCTGAGCCGATTTTTAGTGTAAGATTTTTTATTTTTTGAACAGAAAATAGAATCGGCAGAAACTTGATTTTTCGGGCATGTTTCGCGACTTTTTCTTCTATCGAACTTCTAGTTACTTTGCTAACATGTTAGATAGTGTTTAACTAGGCTCTGATACCACTGTAAGTCCACGTTATCTCTCCTGGTACTTACGGGCTTGCGGAAATGATGAAAAACGATTTTTCAAGAGGTGGTAACATGGACTCAAAATACGGATCTTTGTTAAACAACTACCTAACAACCTAAATAGAGTTTTACCTACTCTGTTAGGGGGCTATACCTTTCTTGAACTCCTTCGTCTTCAACTCTTTCCGGTGTATGGATCGGCCTCACCTCGTCGTCTCCTTGCGCCGAAGATGGATCCACCTGAAAGCTTCTACCTTTGGCTTCTTCTTCGAACTTGAAGAAACTAGAACACTTGGTTTGCTAAACCTTATGAACTAGGATGAGTAGAGAAGTGATTTGGGTTTTTCTTTTATCTCTAAGGCAATGTTTCTCAACTCATGAGAGGGTGTTGCCTTGAACTAGAGAGAGAGAGCAAGAGGGAGAGCTCAAGTAAGAGAGAGAAATGAAATGAGAGAATGGGCAAGACTTTTCTCAACCTCTCACCCATAATCCAAAAAGAATAATAATAATAATAATAATTGAGTATTATGTGATGGTTCATATCATATCAAGTGGCATTATCATTTCATGCACTCATATTGCAAAGCATAACAAGCAAGCAAAAGTTTTTGCCATAAAATGATAGCCATTGCAATGATGATGGTCAACTAGTCCAACCTAGTCAACCGGTCAACAAAGTCAACAAAGTCAACCCCTCATCTCAACCATGACACAATAATACTTAATTAATATTATCATTAATCATATTTCTTATTCTCTTTAGGGTTTAGCAAAAGTCAATGGTCAACAGTGAACAGTCAACAGTCAATAACCCTAATGAGAATCCTCTGCCTCTGTCTCTCTGTCAACTGTGCATACACACCCGCATCCGCGTTTCGAGGAACACGAATACTAACGAGATAAAACTAATCCTAAAGCATACACTATGATCTGGCTTAAACCAAAGCCCGCTAGTGTTAACTGTCCGGACACTAAACGTGCACAAGTGCACGGATGTGACCGAACCCTGTCGCAAAACCATGCGACCTCTACTCTTTTGCCTAAAGGCGAATAGCTTTCTGTGTGGGACTCTAAAGACTCGACACTAGTGGGTTTAACCACAGAACGCAAGCGACACTAGCTGTGCGTAACGGTCCCCAGGTAGATGCCGACAAGAAGACGGACGAGGTGAAACCCATCTGAACTCCTACTGAGCCTGAATATGACAATCTCTGATACAGTCCGTTCTGTTCGTCTGATACATCGCATGGCGGGCCTAGGGGGCGGTAAACGTCAGTCCCCTAATAACGGTACAAGTCGTGTCGGAGTGAAGCCCAGAACACCCTAAGATAGCACTGAAAACCTACCGGTATATCTCGCTTGCCTTGGCCAGGGACTACTCGTGTAATGTCTCTCCTAGACACAGCGTGATGTCAACCCCCAATACCGGGAGAGACAAATCCTGTCTAACCGTCACTGCCTCCAAGTGCTTCAGGACTGCACCTAACTACTACCTGTTTGCACGACTCCTTTGAGCCGTGGTAGGATAGTAATCAAAGTACAGTGGGAACACACTCGAGGCAAAGTGACAGTGTCAAGTCAGCGGACTAAGCTGTACTCATGTCACCTGGGAACTGATAACTGACGATAGGTATAGTACCAACCAACAGTTCCCGACGAGTCATGTCCAGTGTACTCGTAACCCAATGAGCACCCGCATACTATCTCCAGTACGACGTACTGATGGCTGTGGGAAAGACCATCTCCCCTGCTGGGATGAGAAGCGCATACGCTACTCTACTCCGGAGTATCGATGCCCTGTCTCGATAGTCCTACGACTAGGGACCTGTATAAGGATGTGCTTATAGATTACCCAGCCCCCACGAGTGTGACTGCCATCACAACGCTGGTAATCAAGCAATGATCCTAAGGGCTCTACTAATATGTATAAGCGATATGCTAAAAGAAATACATGCACATATTGAAGAAGAAACAAACCAAGTAGCATACTACCATTTTGAGCAAGATTGTCTATACAACTGTGAATATCCCAATCTTCCATTAAGTAATATACAAGCTAGTATGATACAGTAATGGCCTCTAGGGCATATACACTAACACTGTATGGAGAGCAATCCCGTATCGCCAGATACGAAGTCTCGAAAAAGCTGTTTTCGGCGAGATTGGCCATCGGATCACCGGTAGCGGAACACGTGCTTAAGATGATTGGCTTCATTGAGGAACTCACGGACCTTGGGACCACGTTAGAGAATGAGCTCTATACGGACTTTATTCTCCAGTCCCTTCCTTCCACTTACGCCCAGTTCATCCTGAACTTCAACTTACAGGAAAAGGAAGTTGAACTTTCAGAACTCCTCAACATGCTGAGGAGTGCAGAGGGCACCCTACAGAAAGGTAGGGAAACATCCACTTTGTTTGTAGGAAGATCTTCATCTTCTAGGTCCAAGGCGAAAGCCAAGGGAAAGAAGAAGAAAACCCTCGCCAAACCAAGGGGCGGTGTTAGTAAGGTGGATACGAAGGGAAAGGAAAAAGCAACAAAGGAAGCGGGAAAACATGTGGGAAAGGAAGAATGCTTTTACTATCACAAGAGTGGACACTGGAAGAAAGATTGCAGGGCTTGGAAGGAAAGAACACAAGATCTGAAGCGTGTTGCGGCTTCAGCTTCAGGTGTGTATGTTATTGAAAACTGTCTATCAATAAACTCTACTTCCTGGGTATTGGATACCGGATCAGGATCTCATATCTGTAATTCTTTGCATGCGTTGAGAAACCGTAGAGTTTTGAAGGCAGGTGATATGACCCTCAGAGTTGCAAACGGAGCTGGCATGGATGCTGAGTCCGTGGGGGACTATCACCTGGGGTTGTTAGATGGACACGTTTTGGTTTTGCGTAATTGTTATTTTGTACCCAATTGAACTTGTAATATCATTTCTGTATCTTTAATTTCTAAAGAAGGTTTTGAATTTGCGTTTGTAACTAATGTTGTAAACATTCGCCTTAATCAAGTTCTGATTGGGTCAGGTACATTAAACAATGGAATATACGTATTAAACCAACCACAGATTTTCAATGTCCAGAATACACACAAAAGAAAGTCTCCGGAATCAAATCAGGCTTTCTTAGGGCATTGTAGACTGGGTCACATCAATGAGAGAATGTTGACGAAGTTACATACAGAAGGATATTTGGATCCGTTCGAATATCAATCATATGCAACTTGTCAATCCTGTCTCAAAGGAAAGATGACAAAGACTCCGTTCACTGGACACGGAGTGAGAGCGAGCGAGCTCTTGGGACTCGTACACAGCGACGTGTGCGGTCCAATGTCTAAGCTTGCACGAAGCGGTTATTCTTACTTCATTACTTTTACGGATGACTTTTCAAGGTACGGTTATATCTTCTTAATAAAACATAAATCCGAAGCCTTTGGAAAATTCCAGGAATATAAGAATGAAGTGGAAAAACAAACAGGCAAAAGTATCATGACACTAAGATCTGATCGAGGTGGTGAATACTTAAGTGCCGAGTTCCTGGATTACTTACAAGAGAATGGAATTCTCTCTTAGCTTACTCCTCCATACACTCCGCAACATAACGGTGTATCGGAGAGACGGAACCAGACCCTATTGGATATGGTACGTTCCATGATGAGTAACGCTGAGTTACCGCGATCATTCTGGGGATATGCGCTAGAATCAGCTGCATACCTTTTGAACCGAGTTCCAACTAAGACTGTGCCTACTACACCATATCAGATGTGGTGTGGGAAAAAACCTTATCTTAAGCACATTAAGACATGGGGATGTCCAGCTTTTTTCAAAAAGCAGCATGCGGACAAACTCGAGGCACACTCAGTACAGTGCAAGTTTGTGGGATATCCAAAGAACTCCAAGGGATATTTCTTCTATTGCGAAGAGGAACAAAATGTTTTTGTTTCTCGTCATGCCCACTTCTTGGACACTGAGTTTTTGGAAAATCAGATAAGTGGGAGCACAATAGAACTGGAAGAAATTCCAGAACCACGAGCTATTACTGAAAGCTTAGTAGAACCAGAGGGTTCGAAAGATCAGGACATTCCTACGCCGCTCCGCAGGAGTAGTAGGTAGTCTCATCCGCCCGAGAGATACTGTTTTCTCATAGACGGGGATAGAGACGATTGCATCATTGATAGTGATGAGCCGACTAGCTTCTAGCAGTCCATTCAGATCGTTGACTTGGTAAAATGGCTGGATGCAATGCGGACCGAAATGGAGTCCATGTACACCAACAATGTATGGACGTTGGACCTTGCTCTAGATGGGGTAAAACCCGTAGGATGCAAGTGGATCTTCAAAAGGAAGATTGGTGCAGATGGACAGGTTGAGACCTATAAAGCTAGACTTGTTGCAAAGGGTTTCCGTCAAAGACCTGGCTTGGACTATGACGAAACCTTTTCTCCAGTGGCTATGCTGAAATCCATTCGGATCCTTCTTGCCATTGCTTCCTTCCACGATTATGAGATTTGGCAGATGGACGTAAAGACCGCTTTTCCGAATGGAAATTTAGAGAAGTGTGTCTATATGGACCAGCCAGATGGTTTCATTCAGAGTGGGAGCAGCGGGAAGGTGTGCAAGTTGCTTAAGTCCATCTATGGACTAAAGCAGGCATCGCGGAGTTGGAACATCTGTTTTGATGAGATGGTCAAAGATTTTGGCTTTATCAAAAATCCAGATGAACCATGCATCTATAGTAGATTTGTAGCACGAACTGTCGTATTCCTCGTTTTATACATGGATGACATTCTCTTGATAGGAAATGACATTCCTATACTACAATCTGTCAAAGGGTTCTTGTCACACAGGTTCTCCATGAAAGACCTGGGTGATGCCTCTTACATTCTGGGGATCCGGATCTATCGTGACAGATCCAAGAGGATACTAGGACTTTCACAGTCAAGGTACATTGACACCATACTGAAAAGATTCAGTATGGAAGATTCCAAGCACGGTAATCTACCGGCTTGTCACGGGATCACCCTCTCCAAAGAGATGTCTCCCAAGACTGATTTGGAAAGGGATCGCATGTCTATTATACCCTACGCTTCTGCGGTAGGCTCTATAATGTATGCGATGTTGTGTACCAGACCAGATGTAGCTTATGCACTGAGTGTGGTAAGCAGGTATCAGTAAAACCCTAGGGAGAAACACTGGATAGCGGTAAAGAACATTCTCAAGTACCTGAGAAGGACTAAGGAGATGTTCTTGGTGTATGGAGGAAAAGACCTCCAGATCGAGGCCTTTGCTGACTCCAGCTTCCAGAGTGACAAGGATGATTCCAAGTCCATGTCGGGTTATGTCTTTACCCTCAATGAAGGGGCGGTGTGTTGGAAGAGTTCCAAACAGGAAACCGTTGCTGACTCGACGATGGAAGCGGAATATATCGCTGCATCTGATGCCGCAAAAGAAGCCGTCTGGATGTGGAAGTTCTTGATAGAACTTTAGGTGGTTCCGTCCATTGTTGATCCGATACCTCTGTATTGCGACAACAACGGGGCTATAACCTTAGCGAAGGAACCCAGGTCCTATCAGAAGTCCAGGCACTTCTTGAGGCGGTATCACCTGATCAGGGAGATCGTGGGTCGCCAGGAGATCGAGGTTTGGAGAGTTGCTACGGAAGATAACACTGCTGATCCATTCACAAAGGCCTTACCCCAGACTCAGTTCAAGAGGCAGATCGAGATGATAGGTCTTCGATACGCCAGTACATGGCCTTAGTGCAAGTGGGAGATTGTTAGTGTATATGCCCTAGAGGCCATTTATGTATCATAATAGTTTGTATATTACTTGATGGAAGCTTGGGATATTCACCTTGTATAGACAATATTGCTCAATATAGTAGTATGCAACTTGGTTTGTTTCTGCTTTAATGTGTGCATGTGTTTCTTTTAGCATATCGCCTTTACACATTAGTAGAGCCCTTAGGATCTTTGCTTGATTACCAGCGTTGTGATGGCAGTCACACTCGTGGGGGCTGGGTAATCCATAAGCACATCCTTATGCAGGTCCCTAGTCGTAGGACTATCGAGACAGGGCATCGATACTCCGGAGTAGACTAGCGTATACGCTTCTCATCCCAGCTTGGGAGACGGTCTGTCCCACAGCCGTCAGTACGCCGTACTTGAGATAGTATGCGGGTGCTCGTTAGGTTACGAGTACACTGGACATGACTCGTCGGGAACTGTTGGTTGGTACTATACCTATCGTCAGTTATCAGTTCCCAGGTGACATGAGTACAGCTTAGTCCGTTGACCTGACACTGTCACTTCGCCTCAAGTGTGTTCCCACTGTACTTTGATTACTACCCTACCACGGCTCAAAGGAGTCGTGCAAACAGGTAGTTTTTGGGTGCAGTCCCGAAGCACTTGGAGGCAGTGACGGTTAGACAGGATTCGTCTCTCCCGGTATTGGGGGTTGATATCGCGCTGTGTCTAGGAGAGCCATTACACAAAGTCCCTGGCCAGGGCAAGCGAGATAGACTGGTAGGTTTCCAGTGTTATCTCAGGTGTTCTGGGCTACACTCCGACACGACTTGTACCGCTAGTAGGGGACTGACGTTTACCGCCCCCTAGGCCCACCATGCAATGTTCTCAGACGAACAGACCGGACTATATGGAGATTGTCACATACAGGCTCAGTAGGAGTTCAGATGGGTTTCATCTCGTCCGTCTTCTTATCGGCATCTACCTAGGGACCGTTACGTACAGCTAGTGCCGCTTGCGGTCTGTAGTTAAACCCACTGCCAGCGTAGTGTCGAGTCTTTAGAGTCCCACACAGAGGGTTATTCGCCTTTAGGCAAAACAGAGTAGAGGTCGCATGGTTTTGCGACAGGGTTCGTTCACATCTGCGCACTTGTGCACGTTTGGCGTCCGGACAGACATTACTAGCGGGCTCTCGTTTGAGCCAGATCCTAGTATATGCTTTGGGGTTAGTTTTATCTCATTGTATTCATGTTCCTCGGAACACGAATGCGGGTGTGTATGCACAGTTGATTGAGGCGGAGGAAGAGGTTTTTCATTAGGGTTTTGGAACGGGTGCGTATGCACAGTTGACAGTTGTCTTTTACCAAACCCTAATGAATTTGTGATATATCAATTAATAATGCTATTTAAATGAAATTGTGTCATGGTTGGGTTTGTTGACTTGTTGACCAAGGTTGACTAGTTGACCATGGTTGAAACTTTGACCATCATCATTTCTTTTCTAGATGCTCTTTGATCTTTGCAAAATCATTTAATGTGAAATGATAATGGTCTTATCAAACCAACCATCACCTTTTTCATTTTGGATTAATATTATTAATTTGATAATTCACATATATTGTTATGGTTGTAAAACTATTCTCATTCTATCATAACCATTCTCTCTCCTCTCTTCATCTTCCTCCTCCTCTAGTTCAAGGAGAATCATTCTCATGAGTTGAGAAACCTCTCCTTGGAGATAAAACACCCTAAGCCACTCTCTACTCTTCCTAAGGTTGAAGGTCTAGCAAGCCGGAGACTTTAGTTTTCTCAAAGTTTGAGAAAGGAGCACAAGGAAGAAACCCTCAGGTGGATCCTTCTTCGACAAGAGAAGGCAACGAGGAAAGCATCATCCGACCACCATCAAGAGTCAAAGAGAAGGAGTTCAAGTTGAGCTATAACCCCTAACCGAGTAGATAACTCTCTTGTTGGTTGCTAGTGTGTAGTTTAGCCAAGATCCGTATTCGTAGTCCATGTTACCTAAACCCTAAAAATCGTTTTTCACCATTTCCGCAAGCCCAAAAGAACCGGGAGAGGTAATGTAGACTTACAGGAACACGTGTCGCGCAACAAACGATTCTCCAACCGGAGTAGTCACGACAAGCGGCCGATCTAGCAAACACGACTCTCAGCCTAACCTCGGCACGAAGTGCCTAGAAACATACGAATGCGTAGATCCCGGATCAAAAAGAGCGTGTGCATCAAAAGAACATCCGAAAGGGTACCTGAAACCACGGCATTGGACGCCTGCGCGTCCTGGTGAGTCAAGGCAAGAACCCGAGCCTGCCCTCTACCAGCTACTGGCTGTCCTCTGCCTCCGCCACCTCGTCCACTTGACACAAAACCACCGCGGCCACGACCTCACTGAACAGGAGTCTGACGCGGCGCAACAAAAGGAATAAGAGGCAACGCTCTCTGAGGCGGAGAAGGTGGTAAGGTAACCTGGGGTACTGCTGGCCCTTTCTGATGCACCACAGTACAATTCCGAACAAGGTGATGTATACTGCCACACCCAAAGCATCCATAAGACGGCCGCTGACTCTCGTGGGATTAAGAGCTGAATAACTGTCCCCGTCCAACTTCTCTGCTACTCCCTGAGTCCGAAGGAACTCTTCCTCGGCGTGCAAACCTCTGTCTCCGTGCTGGTACATCCGTACGAGTCCTCTTCGGTTCCGGAACAACCGACGACTCAGAAAGACGCTCCTCCACCAAAAGGACTGCATCCACCACTGCCGCATACGTCTCACAATGCTGAATGCTGATGGCTAGGAATAACTGGGTAAGCAGGCCTCAAACAAACCTCTTCACCCTCATCTCCTCAGTCACCACCAAGTACGGAGAATACATAGACAGCTCGGTAAATAGTACATCATACTCAGACACCGTCATCCCCGGAGTCTGGCGTAACGGCTCAAATTTGCATGCTCGCGCATCCTTGACGCTCGGTGGAAGAAAACGGGCGAGAAACTGAAAGGTTCCTAGGCACTCTAGTGAGGTCACACAAGGCATCGAACATGCCAATTTAAAAAAAAATGGTGCCGAGAAACCCTAGACTACGGATCTTGGACTAGATGTTTAGGCGAAATACAAAATTTAGTTAACAAATTAACTAAAAGTTAGATGCTACAACCTTTATAGATTCGGTTATCCTCTTCCTTGGCTCCACGTAGGCATCCTCTCGCTGTCCATCTCGAATCCTAGACTCGTTCATCGGCTTCATCGGGAAAACGAGCGGAATAGGTCGTCGGCTTCGTGTCAAAGACGATCTACGTCGAGGCTTCACAACTTCAAGCTCCGACTTCACAAAGTTGTGAAACTTGTGAAGAAAACACACAAAACAACTTGGCAAGAGGTAAAGGGTGAAGAAATAGGAGGTGGGTTCACTTTAGAATTGGATTTCTCACTTTTGAACTCAAGATGCCATTGATGGACCTTGAGCTTTTCTTGAAGAAGAAGATGGTCATAAAGAAAAAGAATATGATAAGCTATTTTAAAAATGAAACAAATATGAATACTTATCATATCTTGACCATGGTCAAGTGTAGAGATTAAACTAAGGTTAGTGGGAAAGGTTAGGGTTAAGGATGAGATAAGGATGGTTGACTTAATCAAAGCTTCAAGAAGCTTTAACATAAAAACAAAATAAGCCACCATCCTTACTAATATCCAAAATGAATAAATAAATAAACAAAACCCTAACCATTCATATAACCATGGTCTAATCTTTACACAAACCCAAGTGAGCAAGTATCATCAAACATGATACAAACTAGTGTACAAAAGTATATCACATATACAATGTGTACATCAAGTGAGAAAATCCATATAAAGTGAACCAATACTAGTTAATGCAAAGTAATATATCAAAAATATAATTATACATTAAATCAACATTTGATTCAATGATCCGGTCATGTCGCACACAACCGACTAGTATTCAATGTATCGATTTATCGAATCAATGATTCGATAACTAGGTCATATCGAATATAAACAATCGAAACATTTATCGCGAGAATGAAATGAGGTATCACATACACGCATTATTCTCGGTCCCGCACATATCTCATATGCACTCCTATTTCGTTTCGCTTGAACCAGGAAACCTCTGTGTAGGACTCTAAAGACTCGTCAATACGCCGGTAGCAGATGATGATCATATCAAGCACCCACAAGCCGCAAGTGGTCTGCTAAACGTAACGGGCACCCGGGTATTGAGCGATCAGAAGATCGATGAGCTAGCCCGCTCACACTCCTGCGAATCCGACCAGTAACACTTACCGTACAGTCCGGTCTGTTCGTCTGATACGTCGCATATCAAGTCTAGGGGTGGTAAACGTCAGACCCCAATACTCGATAAGTCGTGCCGATGTGAGGCTCATAACGGGTCGAGAAACTACTGGTAACACTTACCAGCAAATCTCTTATCAGCCCTGGCCAGGGACTTCCCTGTTACGGCCAATCGAGCACAGCGCAACATCAACCCCCAATACCGGGAGAGACGAAACCCCTCCTATCGCTCATTGCCTCCATGTGACTAGGGACTGTACCCAAAGACCACCGTTTTGCACGCCCTCATGGACGTGGTAAGGTGGAGATCAAAGCACAGTGGGAATCACACAAGACTCTATGACGATCTCGGGTCTACAGACTAACCTGTACAAGTGTCACCTGAGAACTACCATCTGACGTGAGGTATAATACCATCTGGGAGTTCTCGGCGAGTCCGTCCAGTGTACCCAGTCTCCATTGAGCACCCGTATACCATCTCTGATGTCAAACACCAATGGATATGGGATCATCCATCGCCCATCACATGGGTCGAGAAGCATATACGCTTGTCTACTCTGGTATATCGATGCCCCGTCTCGATACACCCACGACTAGGGACCTTGAAGGATGTACTTATGGACTACCATGTCCCCACTAGTATGATCTGCATCATAGTCCAGGTAGTCAAGTACACATCCTAAGGGCTTTACCAACATGTAACTACAAGACAGTATAAAGAGACTAGTGTACATGTTAAGATAAAGAGTAACCAGATAGCATACTATCATATCGAGCAAGAAAGTCATCTCTATATATGTCCAAGCATCCAATATAATATACAACATCTGTACAATACTGGCCTCTAGGGCATACATACAACTAACAGAAACATCACAAACTCAGCCCAGGTCATAGGAGCAAGACCTGCGGCTCTACCCCTCTCCAAGGATTCACACCACTTCTGGGCCAGACCCTCCAGACGAAAACTCGCAAACTCTACCCATCTCTCGTCAGAGCATCAGAGCGAATGACAAATTCTAGCTATCCGGTCGATAAACGACTGCGGATCCTCAGTAGCATCTGTGCCAGTGAACACCGGAGGCCTCAGCCTCATGAACTCGGTCAGTGACATGGTAATAACCTCCGAAGCTGTGACAGCGACTGCCGAAACAATAGGTACCATCGTGGTCCCTGCAACGGGTGGAATAACTGCCTGCCCCTGCGCTCAAATGGCATCTACTAAAGTCCCCATCATCTGGCGCAGGTCCTGATACCAGCCCCAAACATAGCAATGGGCTCCGGTACAACAGGCGTACCGCCCTGGTCAGTCCTCGTTTCAGACGAGTCGACTCTGACCTCAGCCCTCACGGCCGCTCTCTGTGCCCTCGTAGTCTTCGGCGGCATATAAGCTGGAATTTGAAACAAGATAAAATAAGGATACAGAAATTGAATCACAAGGATGAATATAATCACGGAAGGAATTTCAATCAATAAGTCCTAAGGTCACTTAGGTGGAGTACCGTGTCGTAAGTATGCCGCGGAACATACACACGCTACGTTACTCTGCTTAAGCTACCTACTCCATCATACCAAGGTCATCCTACACTCCTAAAGGTAAAACCTAGCGCTTTGATACCAACTTTGTCACGACCCAAAATTTGGCCCGTAACCGGCACTTATACTACGTAACGTCTACAGGCGTACGCAACTTAAGTAAACCGAAGCCCAGAAATCTAAACTACCCAAAACTGGATAAGCAGAAAAAAAAATAGTTTAAAACATTCGGAAATTCTCAAGTAAAAATCTTTAAGTTTAGTTTTCGTTCTTAAAAATTTTGGCAGCACCTCCTTTGTAAAAACTAGTCCCGAAAATGGGTACAACATAGATAATATATAAAGCATCCCAAATGGAAGAAAATCATGCCTAACGGCGGAGACAACCACCACAAACATATATACGACGCCGAAGCGAAGAATATAAAGGAAAACTGCATAAAGAAGTAAAACATTTCAACAAGACCGGCTCCCACGAGCACGACACCCAAAGTCACCAAAATGATAATACAACACTGAATCCTCACAACTCGTCTCTAAGTCAAATATAAGAAGTGGTAGATGGAGAATACTGTAAGTCCACGTTGCCATCCCCGGTACTTACGAGGAGGCGGAAACGGTATAACAATCAAAATTTGTCATGAGGAGCAACATGGACTAAACAAGATCGGGATCGTGTCTAAACTAAACTAGCAAGCATACAAAGAAGCGTTAGCTACTCGGATGAAAAGTTATACCTAACTTGAACTCCTTCTTCTTGAAACCTTGTAGAGGTTGATGGTTCTTGCCTCGTAGCCTTCTTCCGTCGAAGATGGATCCACCTAAGGGTTCAACCTTTGGGCTCTTCCTCGAACTTTGAGTGAACTAGGATCTCCGGCTTGCTAAACATTGAACCCTAGAGAGAGTAGAGAGTATCTAAGGGGTGTTTTTCTTTTAAGGTGAGGGATTCTCAACACATGAGAAGGATTCACCTTGAGCTTGAGGAAGAAGAACATGAAAATGAGGAGAGAGAATGATTATGATAAAATGAGCCCTTTTTCTTCTTGCAACCATAACAAAAAGAAAAAGATATATCTAATTAATAATAATAATTCAAAATGAAATAGTTGATGGTTGTATTTGGAATGACCACTACCATCACTAAATTAAATGAATGTAAGCTAGAATCAAGGAGTATCCTTGCAAAGCAATAATGATGGTCAAACATTCAACCATGGTCAACAAGTCAACCATGGTCAACAAGTCAACACAAATCAACCATGACACAATTTCATTTAATTACTATTATTAATTGATATTTCATAAATCCATTAGGGTTTGGAAAAATATGACTGTCAACTGTGCATACGCATCCGTTCCGAAACCCTAATGAAAGATCTCTTCCTCCGCCTCAAACAACTGTGCATACACACCTGCATTCTCATTCCGAGGAACAAGAATACTGAGAGATAAAAACAACCCCAAAACATATACCAGTATCTGGCTCAAACCAGAGCCTGCTAGTATAATCCGTCCGGACTCCAAACGTGCACAAGTGCGCGGATGAGAACGAACCCTGTCGCAAAACCATGCGACCTCTACTCTGTTTTGCCCAGAGGCAAATACCCTCTGTGTGGGACTCTAAAGACTCGACACTATGCTGGCAGTGGGTTTAACCACAGACCGCAAGCGGCACTAGCTGTGCGTAACGGTCCCCAGGTAGATGCCGACAAGAAGGCTGACGAGGTGAAACCCCATCTGAACTCCTACTGAGTCTGAATGTGACAGTCTCCGTACAGTCCGGTCTGTTCATCTAATACATCGCATGTCGGGCCTAGGGGGCGGTAAAATGTCAGTCCCCTAATAGCGGTACAAGTCGTGTCGGAGTGAAGCCTAAAACACCCTGAGATAACACTGGAAGCCTACCAGTATATCTCGCTTGCCCTGGCCAGGGACTACTCGTGTAATGGCTCTCCTAGACACAGCGTGATGTCAACCCCCAATACCGGGAGAAACGAATCCTGTCTAACCGTCACTGCCTCCAAGTGCTTCGGGACTGCACCCAACCACCACCTGTTTGCACGACTCCTTTGAGCCGTGGTAGGGTAGTGATCAAAGTGCAGTGGGAACACACTCGAGGCGAAGTGGCAATGTCAAGTCAGCGGACTAAGCTGTACTCATGTCACCTGGGAACTGATAACTGACGATAGGTATAATACCAACCTGTCAGATCTCGACGAGTCCTGTCCAGTGTACTCGTAACCCAACGAGCACCCGTATACTATCTCCAGTACGACGTACTGATGGCTGTGGGACAGACCATCTCCCACACTGGGATGAGAAACCCATACGCTAGTCTACTCCGGAGTATCGATGCCCTGTCTCGATAGTCCTGGGACTAGGGACCTGTATAAGGATGTGCTTATAGATTACCCAGCCCCCACTAGTGTGACTGCCATCACAACACTGGTAATCAAGCAAAGATCCTAAGGGCTCCACTAATGCGTATAGGTGATATGCTGATATAAACACATGTACACATTGAAGTAGAAACAAACCAAGTAGCATACTACTATATTGAGCAAGATTGTTTATACAAGGTGAATATCCCAAGCTTCCATTAAGTAATATACAAACTAGTATGATACAGTAATGGCCTCTAGGGCATATACACTAACAATCTCCCACTTGCACTAAGGCCATGTACTGGCGTATCGAAGACCTATCATCTCGATCAGCCGCTCGAACTGAGTCAGGGGAAGTGCCTTGGTGAATGGATCTGCAGTGTTTTCTTCTGAAGCAACCCTCCGAACCTCGATCTCCTTGCGATCCACGATCTCCCTGATCAGGTGATACCGCCTCAAGATGTGCCTGGATCTCTGATGGGACATGGGTTCCTTCGCTAAAGCTATAGCCCCGTTGTTGTCGCAATACAGAGGTATTGGGTCAACAATGGACGGAACCACCTGAAGTTCTATCAAGAACTTCCTCATCCAGACAGCTTCTTTTGCGGCATCAGATGCAGCGATGTATTCCGCTTCCATAGTCGAGTCCGCAACGGTTTCCTGTTTGGAACTCTTCCAACACACCGCCCCTCCATTGAGGGTAAAGACAAAACCCGACATGGACTTGGAATCATCCTTGTCACTCTGGAAGCTGGAGTCAGCAAAGGCCTCGATCTGGAGGTCTTTTCCGCCATACACCAAGTACATCTCCTTAGTCCTTCTCAGGTACTTGAGAATTTTTTTTACCGCTATCCAGTGTTTCTCCCCAGGGTTTGACTGATACCGGCTTACCACACTCAGTGCATAAGCTACATCCGGTCTGGTACACAACATCGCATACATTATAGAGCCTACCGCAGAAGCGTAGGGTATAATAGACATGCGATCCCTCTCCAAATCAGTCTTGGGGGACATCTCTTTAGAGAGGGTGATCCCGTGACAAGCCGGTAGGTTACCGCACTTGGAATCTTCCATACTGAATCTTTTCAGTATGGTGTCGATGTACCTGGACTGAGAAAGCCCTAATATCCTCTTGGATCTATCACGATGGATCCGGATCCCCAGGATGTAGGAGGCATCACCCAGGTCTTTCATGGAGAACCTTTGTGACAAGAACCCCTTGACAGATTGTAGCATAGGAATGTCATTTCTTATTAAGAGAATGTCATCCACGTATAAAACGAGGAATACTACAGTTCTCGCTACAAATCTACTATAGATGCATGGTTCATCTGGATTTTTGATAAAGCCAAATTCTTTGACCGTTTCATCAAAACATATGTTCCAACTCCGCGATGCCTGCTTTAGTCCATAGATGGACTTAAGCAACTTACACACCTTTCCGCTGCTCCCACTCTGAATGAAACCCTCTGGCTGATCCATATAGACACACTCCTCTAAATTTCCATTTAGAAAAGCGGTCTTTACGTCCATCCGCCAAATCTCATAATCGTGGATGGCAGCAAAGGCAAGAAGGATCCGAATGGATTTCAGCATAGCCACTGGAGAAAAGGTTTCGTCATAGTCCAAGCCAGGTCTTTGACGGAAATCCTTTGCTACAAGTCTAGCTTTATAGGTCTCAACCTGTCCATCTACACCAATCTTCCTTTTGAAGATCCACTTGCATCCTACGGGTTTTACCCCATCTGGAGCAATGTCCAACGTCCATACTTCGTTGGTGTACATGGACTCCATTTCGGTCCGCATTGCATCCAGCCATTTTACCGAGTCAACGCTCTGAACGGCCTGCTGGAAGCTAGTAGGCTCATCATAATCTATGATGCAATCCTCTCTATCCCCGTCTATGAGAAAACCGTAGTATCTCTCGGGCGGATGAGACTGCCTACTACTCCTGTGGAGCGGCGTAGGAATGTCCTGTTCTTTCGAACCCTCTGGTTCCTCTAATCTTTCAGTGATGGTTTGTGGTTCTGGAATTTCTTCCAGTTCTACTGTGCTCCCATTTATCTGGGTTTCCAAAAACTCAGTTTCCAAGAAGTAGGCATGACGAGAAACAAGAACTTTTTGTTCCTCTTCGCAGTAGAAGAAATATCCCTTGGAGTTCTTTGGATATCCCACGAACTTGCACTGTACTGAGCGTGCCTCGAGCTTGTCCGCATGCTGCTTTTTAACAAAAGCTGGACATCCCCATGTCTTAATGTGCTTAAGATAGGGTCTCTTCCCACTCCACATCTCATATGGAGTAGTAGGCACAGTCTTAGTAGGAACTCGGTTCAAAAGGTACGCAGCTGATTCTAGCGCATACTCCCAGAATGATCGCGGTAACTCTGCGTTACTCATCATGGACCATACCATATCCAATAGGGTTCGGTTCCGTCTCTCCGATACACCGTTGTGTTGCGGAGTGTATGGAGGAGTAAGCTGAGAGAGAATTCCGTTCTCTTTTAAATAATTCAGGAACTCGGCACTTAAGTATTCTCCACCTCAATCCGATCTTAGAATCTTGATACTTTTGCCGGTCTGTTTCTCTACTTCATTCTTATATTCCTGGAACTTTTCAAAAGCTTCGGACTTATGTTTCATTAAGAAAACATAACCGTACCTTGAAAAATCATCCGTAAAAGTGATGAAGTAAGAGTAACCGCTTCGCGCATGTATAGACATTGGACCGCACACGTCGCTGTGTACGAGTCCCAAGAGCTCGCTCGCTGTTTCTCCGTGTCCAGTGAATGGAGTCTTTGTCATCTTTCCCATGAGACAAGATTCACAAGTGGCATAAGACTGATACTCGAACGGATCCAAGTATCCTTCTTTATGTAACTTAGTCAACCGTGTCTCATTGATGTGACCCAGTCTACAATGCCATAAGAAAGCCTGATTAATATCTGGAGACTTTCTTTTGTATGTATTCTGGACATTGAAAATATGTGGTTGGTTTAACACGTATATACCATTGCTCAGTATACCTGACCCAATCAGAACTTGATTAAGGTGAATGTTTACAACATTACTTACAAACGCAAATTCATAACCTTCTTTAGAAACCAAAGATACAGAAATGATATTACAAGTTGCGTTGGGTACAAAAAAGCAATTACGCAAAACCAAAACATGCCCATCTGACATTCCCAGGTGATAGTCCCCCACGGCTTTAGCATCCATGCTAGCTCCGTTCGCAACTCTGAGGGTCATGTCACCTGCCTTCAAAAACCTACGGTTTCTCAACGCCTGCAAAGAATTACAGATATGAGATCCTGATCCGGTATCCAATACCCAGGAAGTAGAGTTTATAGAAAGACAGTTTTCAATAACATACACACCTGAAGCTGAAGCCGCAACCTGCTTCAGTTCCTGTGTCCTGGCCTTCCAAGCCCTGCAATCTTTCTTCCAGTGTCCACTCTTATGACAATAGAAGCATTCCTCCTTTCCCACAAGCTTCCCCGCAATCTTTGTTGCCTTTTCCTTTCCCTTCGTACCCACTTTACTAACACCGCCTCTTGGTTTGGCGGGGGCTTTCTTCCTCTTTCCCTTGGCTTTCGCCTTGGACCTAGTGGAAGAAGATCGTCCCACAAACAAAGCGGGTGTTTCCCTACCTTTCTGTAAGGTGCCCTCTGCGCTCCTCAGCATGTTGAGGAGTTCTGAAAGTTCAACTTCCTTTTCTTGTAAGTTGAAGTTCAGTATGAACTGGGCGTAAGTGGATGGAAGGGACTGGAGAACTGAATCCGTATAGAGTTCACTTTCCAACGTGGTCCCAAGTTCTGCGAGCTCCTCAATGTAGCCAATCATCTTAAGCACGTGGTCCGCTACCGATGATCCGACGGCCAGCTTTGCCGAAAAAAACTTCTTCGACACTTCGTATCTTGCGATACGAGACTGCTCTCCATACAGTTCTTTTGTATGAAGAAATATGGATTCCAAATCCATATTCTCGTGCCTCCTCTGGTGTTCGTTGTCCATAGAGGCAAGCACGAGGCACTTGGCCTTCGCGCAATCAATCTCCCAAGTCTGACGGATTTCCTTATCCGCGACGCTGGAGGTGGGACCTGGGATGGGGGGAGCTTTGGTGGTAAGAAGATACCCCAGCTTGTCGTAAGTGATTGCCATTTTGACATTCCTGAGCCAATCTTTGTAGTTTGGCCCTGTCAGTATGTTTTTATCTAGAAGTAACTTAAGTCCAGTCATTTCGATTTGGTCGCTGCAGGGGGGAGAGAAGGAACACTATAGCACGATGCTCTTGCAAGTTTAGAATGGTTTTTAATTTGTCTAAACAGGATGGCTCCCACTGTATCTCGAATCCCTCCTCAAACCATAAAGGAAGAATTAGTCGGGATCAATCCCACCGCACAATACTTGCTTAACCGTTCAGCCAGGCCAGTGTCGGTACTTCGAGGGAGGTTTTCCAACGCTTTCGCGAAGTTCCTTAATTAGAGAACCTCTTTTCCCTGGGGGCGTAGCCCTGCTAACACCATTCTAGACACCTACTAGGTTTATAGCATTGATCGTTTAGTGAAAAATTTCCCGAGGAGTAGCATATACTCACAGTAGGATCGGGATCCAAATATCATCGCGTGATGAAACTGAAGGAATCCTACCAGAATCACCACACTCCAAATGGTATGCAAATCTAGCAAGTTTCAGTACTTATGAAACTCCCGATGTGGATTTTTGCCCCATGCTCTTATGACCTTGACTTTGGCCAACAAATCATAAGTCACATGTCAAGTTCTACCCGTCGTTCTCCAGGTTAATTTGAATCCACCCGTACCTACCCTTGACTTTGGCCAACAAGGCAGTACGACTGTTCCAAACCAACGCATCTATCTATGCTACACATGAATACCCAATAGCTACCAATCACTATGCCTTGACTTTGGCCAACAAACACAGCTTGAATACTATTGACTATTCATGTGAAACGACGGAGGGCTATGAATGGTTTTGGCGAAACCGTGAACGTAGTGAACTTGATATAATCGATGGAACGAGATAGCTTTTAGAAGGAGTGGCTCAATCTCCGCATTTAAAAGTTAGTTTTGAAAAGAACCGAGTGGTTTTTCGAAAGTGTTCCAACGACTTTAGCTTGATTTATTATCTTGCATTAGTTCTTTTAATGCGTGATATTCTTGCATTAGTTCTTTTAATGCGTCCCATCATTTAATCCTACCATTGTAGAAAACAACCAAAATATGACGTACGCTTATGCCATTCGCATTCGCCACGGGGCCCCGTCATCACCCGTTAGGTTACTTAACTAATGACTGAGCGGGGGCTGGGCTAGCGCGACTGTAATGTTAGTGTTTATGCCCTAGAAGGCCATTACTGTATCATACTAGTTTGTATATTACTTAATGGAAGCTTGGGATATTCACATGTATATAACAGTCTTGCTAAACATGGTAGTATGCTACTTGGTTTTTCTATCTTAATATGTGAGTGTACGTATTGATAGAGCTCTTAGGATCTTGCTTGTCTACCAGCGTTGTGATGGCAGTCACACTAGTGGGGGCTGGGTAGTCTACAAGCACATCCTTATTCAGGTCCCTGGTCGTTGGATTATCGAGACAGAGCATCGATACTCCGGAGTAGACTGGTGTGTACGCTTCTCATCCCAGTTGGGGAGATGGTCTGTCCCACAGCCGTCAGTACGTCGTACTGGAGATAGTATGCAGGTGCTCGTTAGGTTACGGGTACACCGGACAGGACTCACATGGAACTGTTGGTTGGTTTGATACCAGTCGTCAGTGAGCAGTTCCCAGGTGACATGAGTACAGCGTAGTCCGCAGACTTGACACTGCTACTTCGCCTCGAGTGTGTCCCACTGTTCTTAGATTGCTACCCTACCACGGCTCAAAGGAGTCGTGCAAACAGGTAGCAGTTGGGTGCAGTCCCGAGCACTTGGAGGCAGTGGCGGTTAGACAGGTTTCGTCCCTCCCGGTATTGGGAGTAGATATCGTGCTGTGTCAGAAAGCCATTACGCAAAGTCCCTGGCCAGGGCAAGCGAGATTTGCTGGTAGGTTCCAGTAGTTTCTCAGGGTGTAATGGGCTTCCCTCCGACACGACTTATACCGCTATTAGGGGACTAACGCTTGCCGCCCCCTAGGCCCGATATGCGATAGTCTTGGACGAACGGACCGGACTGTATGGAGATTGTCACATCAGACTCAGTAGGAGTTCGGATGGGTTTTCTCATCGGCCTTCTTATCGACAACTACCTGGGGACCGTTACGTACAGCTAGTGCCGCTTGCGGTCTGTGGTTAAACCCACTGCCAGCGTAGTAGTCGTGTCTCTAGAGTCCCACACAGAGAGTTTCCTACTCCAGGCGAAACGATATAGAGGTTGCATGGTTTTGCGACAAAGGGTTCGGACGCATACGTGCGTTTACGCGCGTACGACTTTCGGACAGTTTTTATCAGTCGGCTTTGGTTTAAGCCAGTTACTGGTATCCGGTTATTGGATTTTTACAGTCTAAAGTTTTTCCGTATTTTTGCGGATTGGAGGGGCGTTCTCGTAATTGTACGAGAAGCTTCTAGAAGTGGTGACTAAGGAGGTTTAGGTGTCATTTGCATTAAATGAGTTTAGTGAGTCATGAGGGTGATTCATGCATATCATTAATGCATGATAAATGCTTAATGAGTCATGGTTATGAATCACCACTAGATATTTATGAAACTTCATTATTCATCATTTAGTTTTTCTTTTATGGATGAATTTTAAAGGTTCATATATATTATGATAGATTTACTATTCTCATCAGATAATTTCTCACCTTCTCTCTCCTCAAGCTCTCATCTTCAAACCCTAATCCTTACACCTCATGAGTCGAGATCAAAGGATTAGTTAGACTAAACAATCCATAACCATCACTCTATTTCATTCTAGCTTCTTTGATTAGCAATCCAAGAAGGATAGTTGCCTCAAGTTTAGAGGTTTAGCTTGGAGTTTTGCTCTCGGGTGGATCGTCTACTACCTAGAGAAGGCCGAGGAGAACAAGGAGATCGTAAAGACGAAGGACTAGTTTCGATAGGTATAATCCCTAAGCATAGTAGTTTAGAACAACTATATGTTTGGTTAGTTATCGTTTAGCTTCGATTTAAGCGGTTAGTCGATGTTCGTTCTTTAAACATGATCGTTTTTGAAAATTCCGCTTCCCCACAAGTACTGGGGTGAAGTACATCGACTTACAGTGGTATCAGAGCCTCGCTAAACAATAAATAACTTGATTGCAAATTTGTACGAATTTCGAACGGAAAAACGAAGCCGGAAAACCCTAAAATGATGTCCTAAAATTGTTCAGGGTTGCTCAGAAAGCTAGAAAAGATTCCAGGAGAACACCCATGAAATTCGAGCCCATGACTCGGTTAAAGCGCCGCGGAAGGGCGGCGGATCCCACCGATCCGCCGCGGTTCCGCGGCCGAGTTGCCGAGTCATGGACTCATCTTTCATGTGTGGGTCCTCTCTGGTATTTGGGGTTTTCTGGAATATTTTAATTTTGCTCAGGTTTCCAGTATGCAGAGCAGATTTTGGAGCAATATTGAAGATGTTTAATCGATCGAAATTGTACAGTATTTGCATATTGGATAATATCTGTGATTGTTTAATGTGTTCGTAAACCTCCCCTAACTGCTAGTATGTCGGTTGGCAGGGGGTTGCACATTTCTGTAATGGTTATATCTGTTTGTGCATATAAACTGTATTGGACTGTTGTGGTGTTTAGCCAGGGTTTAGCATTGGGTTATTGTTTAATTCATTTGTTGTAAATGTAATTTGTTGTAATATTATTTTGCGGGGCACATCCAGGTTGCGGTTGTAGCCACCGTTGTATTATTTCATTTTACTATTTTTGCTCCTAGGACTGACCCAAGGTGGGGTACACAAACTGCCGGGCGGGTAGTTTGCCGTACCCGTAGGGGTCGAGGGTGGGGTAACGGCTATTCATCACAACTGTGTAATCTGTCTTTTCTTGCAGGCTCAAAAGAAATACAGATTGCTTGCAAATCCAATATTGTTTATCTGTGTTCTGGAATGAATATCATTGCGTCAGACGAATGTAAAATATCTATATATATTGTAGCTATTTAGACGTCACTTATGTTTTACACCCGCGCTAGCCCAGCCCCCGCTCTGTCGTTAGTTAAGTAACCTAACGGGTGATGACGGGACCCCGTGGAGAATGCGGATGGCATAAGAGGACGTTGTATTTTCGTTGTTTTCTGCTATGATAGGTTAATGATGGGACGCATTATCTATAATGCAAAGAAAAATAAACCAAAGTTTTAAATCGTTGGAACAATTTAAAAGAAACCACTCGGTTATTTTAAAAACAGATATTTTTAAATGCGGAGATTTAACCACTCCTTTTAAAAGCTATCAGGTTCCTTCGGTTATATCACGTTCACTACGTTCACGGTTTCGCCAAAACCAGTCGTAGCCCTCCGTCATTTCTTATGGATGGTCAGTAGTATTCAAGCTATGCTTGTTGGCATACGTCAAGGCATAGTGTTTGGTAGCTGCTGGGGTATTCATTTGTTGCATAGATAGATGTGTTGGTTTGGGACAGTCGCATTACCTTGTTGGCATATGTCAAGGGTATATACGGGTGGGTTCAAATTAACAAGATAATGATGGGCAGAACTTGACATGTGACTTATGATTTGTTGGCATACGTCAAGGTCATAAGAGCATGGGGCAAAAACTTATATCGGGAATTTCTAAAGAAACTGAAATTTGCAAAGAGATGCATACCATTTGGAGTTTGATGAATGTTGGTAGGATTCCTTCAACATTATCATACGATGATATTTGGATCCCGATCCTGCTGTGAGTATATGCTACTTATCAGGATATTCGTCACTTAACGATCAATGCTATAAACCTAGTAGGTGTCCAGAAAAGTGTCAGCGGGGTTACGCCCCCAGAGAAAAGAGGTTATTTAATTAAGGAACTTCGCGAAAGCGTTGGAAAACCTCCCTCGAAGTATCGACACCGGCCTGGCTGAACGGTTAAGCAAGTATTGTACGGTGAGAATAGTCTTGACTAATTCTTCTTTTATGGTTTGAGGAAGGATTCGAGAAACAGTGGGAGCCATCCAGTTTAGATAAACTAAAAACCACTCTAAACTTGCAAGAGAATCATGCTAAAGAGTTTTCTTCTCTCTCTCCTAATTGCAGCGACCCTGAAAATGACTGGACTTAAGTTACTTTTAGAGAAAAATATACTGACGGGGCCAAACTATAAAGATTGGCTGCGGAATGTCAAAATGGCTTTGACCTATGACAAACTGGGGTACGTCCTCACCGCTACGGCACCTGCTGTCCATGGTCCCAAATCCAGCAATGCGGATAAGAAATTCCGCAAAACCTGGGATTTAGATTGCGCGAGAGCCAAGTGCATCATGCTTGCCTCGATGAACAATGAACATCAGAGGAGGCATGAGGATATGTCCCTAGATGGCATATTTCTCCATACAAAGGAACTTTATGGAGAGCAATCTCGTATAGCAAGATATGAGACCTCTAAGAACTTGTTTCGAGCGAGGTTGGCTGTCGGGTCATCGGTAGGTGAACATGTCCTAAAGATGATCGGCTATATAGAAGAGCTCGCAGACCTTAGGACGACTTTGGATAATGAGCTCTATACAGACCTTATTCTCCAGTCCCTTCCTCCCACCTACGCCCAGTTTATCCTCAACTTCAATCTTCAAGGAAAAGAAGTTGAACTTGCGGAACTCCTGAACATGTTAAGGAGTGCAGAGGGCACCTTGGAGAAGGCAAGGGAAACACCCGCTATGTTTGTTGGCGGTGCATCTTCTTCCGGGTCCAAGGCTAGGGCCAAAGGAAGGAAGAAGAAGGCCGCACCCAAACCTAGAGGAGGTGTTAGTAAGGTGAGAGGGAAGGGAAAGAAAAAGACTGCAGTACCGATAGTTGGCCAGGATGAGTGCTTCCATTGTCACAGGAAAGGGCACTGGAAGAAGGATTGCAAGGCGTGGAACGCCAAGAACCAGGAACCGAAGCAAGCTGTGGCTTCGACTTCAGGTGTGTTTGTAATTGAGGATTGTCTGTCGATCAACTCTACTTCCTGGGTATTGGATACCGGATCAGGATCTCATATTTGCAATTCATTGCAGGCACTGAGAAACCGTAGAGTGCTGAAGGAAGGTGATATGATCCTCAGGGTTGCTAACGGAGCTAGCGTGGGAGCTGCGTCCGTCGGGGATTATCACCTAGGATTGACGAGTGGACACATTTTGGTTTTACATAACTGTTATTTTGTACCCAGCTTAACGTGTAATATCATATCAGTTTCCTTGTTATCAAATAAAGGTTATGATTTCACGTTTGTAAGAGATGTTGTCAACATCCACCTTAATCATGGTTTGATTGGGTCTGGTACTCTAAATAACGGCATATATGTTTTAAACCAACTCCAAATTTTCAATGTCCAGAACACACTAAAAAGAAAGTCTCCAGATTTGAATAAAGCTTTCTTATGGCATTGTAGACTGGGTCACATCAATGAGAGAAGGTTGACTAAGTTGCATAGAGAAGGATATTTAGACTCGTTCGAATATCAATCTTATGACACTTGTCAATCTTGTCTCAAAGGAAAGATGACAAAGACTCCATTTACTGGACAAGGAGTAAGAGCGAGCGAGCTCTTAGGACTCATACACAGCGATGTATGCGGTCCAATGTCTACACATGCGAGAGGTGGTTATTCCTACTTCATTACTTTTACAGATGATTTCTCTAGGTTTGGACATGTCTTCTTAATGAAGCATAAATCCGAAGCCTTTGAGAAATTCCTGGAATACAAGAGTGAGCGGAAATCCAAACAGGCAAAAGTATTAAGACACTGAGATCTGATCGAGGTGGTGAATACTTGAGTGCCGAGTTCCTAGGTTACCTAAAAGAGAAAGGAATTCTCTCTCAGTTTACTCCTCCATACACTCCACAGCATAACGGTGTATCGGAGAGACGGAATCGAACCCTATTGGATATGGTACGATCCATGATGAGTAATACTGAGTTACCGCGATCTTTCTGGGGTTATGCGCTAGAATCAGCGGCATATCTTCTGAACAGGGCTCCTACCAAGACTGTGCCTACCACTCCATATCAGATGTGGACTGGGAAGAAACCCCATCTTCAGCATATGAAGATTTGGGGATGTCCAGCTTTTGTTAAGAAGCAGCATGTGGACAAGCTCGAGGCACGATCAGTAAAATGTATGTTTGTGGGATATCCAAAGAACTCCAAGGGATATTATTTCTATTACGCAGAGGAACAAAAGGCTTTTGTTTCTCGTAATGCCCATTTTCTGGAAAATCAGTTTTTAGAAAAGGAAATAAGTGGGAGCGAAATAGAACTGGAAGAAATTCCAGAACCACAAACTGCTACTGAAAGTATAGTAGAACCAGAGGTTCAAGAAGAACAGAACATTCCCGCACCCCTCCGCCGAAGTAGTAGGTCGTCTCATCCGCCTAAGAGATACTACGGTTTTCTCATAGATGGGGATAGAGAGGATTGCATCATAGATGATGATGAACCTACTGACTTCCAGCAGGCCATCCAGAGCGGCGACTCGGTACGATGGCTAGATGCAATGCGGACCGAGATGGAGTCCATGTACACCAACAAAGTATGGACTTTGGACTTTGCTCCAGATGGGGTAAAACCCATAGGATGCAAATGGATCTTCAAGAAAAAGATTGGTGTAGATGGACAGGTGGAAACCTATAAGGCTAGACTTGTTGCAAAGGGTTTTCGTCAAAGACCTGGTTTGGACTATGACGAAACTTTTTCTCCAGTGGCTATGCTCAAATCCATTCGGGTCCTTCTTGCTATTGCTGCCTTCCATGATTATGAAATCTGGCAGATGGACGTAAAGACGGCTTTTCTGAATGTAAATTTAGAAGAGAGCGTCTATATGGATCAGCCAGAGGGTTTCAATCAGAGTGGGAGCAGCGGGAAATTATGCAAGCTGCTTAAGTCTATTTATGGACTAAAGCAGGCATCGCGGAGTTGGAACATCTGTTTTGATGAGACAGTCAAAGAATATGACTTTATCAAAAATCCAGATGATCCGTGCATATATAGTAAAGTTGTAGCCAGAAGTGTCGTATTCCTCGTCTTGTACGTGGATGACATTCTATTGATAGGAAATGACATTCCTATGCTACAATCTGTCAAAGGATTCTTGTCACACAGGTTCTCCATGAAAGACCTGGGTGATGCCTCTTACATTCTGGGGATCCGGATCTATCGTGATAGATCCAAGAGGATGTTGGGACTTTCGCAGTCCAGGTATATCGACACTGTACTGAAAAGATTCAGTATGGAAGATTCTAAGCGCGGTAATCTACCGGCTTGTCACGGAATCACCCTCTCCAAAGAGATGTCTCCCAAGACAGATTTGGAAAGGGAACGCATGTCTATTATACCCTACGCTTCTGCGGTAGGCTCTATAATGTATGCGATGTTGTGTACCAGACCAGATGTAGCTTACGCACTAAGCATGGTAAGCCGGTATCAGTCAGACCCAGGGGAGAAACACTGGATAGCAGTAAAGAACATTCTCAAGTACCTGAGGAGGACTAAGGAGATGTTCTTGGTTTACGGCGGAAAAGACCTCAGGTTGGAGGCCTTTGCTTATTCCGGCTTCCAGAGTGATAAGGACGATTCCAAGTCCATGTCGGGTTATGTCTTTACCCTCAATGGAGGGGCGGTGTGCTGGAGGAGCTCCAAGCAGGACACCGTTGCTGACTCGACGATGGAAGCGGAGTATATAGCTGCTTGCGATGCCGCAAAAGAAGCAGTCTGGATGAAGAAGTTCGTAACAGAACTTCAGGTTGTTCCTACCATAGTTAATCCAATACCTCTGTATTGCGACAACAACGGAGCTATAGCTTTAGCGAAGGAACCAAGGTCCCATCAGAAGTCCAGACACATCTTGAGGCGGTATCACCTGATCAGGGAGATCATTGATCGTCAGGAGATCGAGGTTCGGAGAGTTGCTTCAGAAGAGAACATTGCTGATCCATTCATGAAGGCCCTTCCTCAGATTCAGTTCGAGAGGCTACTCGAGATCATTGGTCTACGATATGCCAGTACATGGCCCTAGTGCAAGTGGGAGATTGTTAGTGTTTATGCCCTAGAAGGCCATTACTGTATCATACTAGTTTGTATATTACTTAATGGAAGCTTGGGATATTCACATGTATATAACAGTCTTGCTAAACATGGTAGTATGCTACTTGGTTTTTCTATCTTAATATGTGAGTGTACGTATTGATAGAGCTCTTAGGATCTTGCTTGTCTACCAGCGTTGTGATGGCAGTCACACTAGTGGGGGCTGGGTAGTCTACAAGCACATCCTTATTCAGGTCCCTGGTCGTTGGATTATCGAGACAGAGCATCGATACTCCGGAGTAGACTGGTGTGTACGCTTCTCATCCCAGTTGGGGAGATGGTCTGTCCCACAGCCGTCAGTACGTCGTACTGGAGATAGTATGCAGGTGCCCGTTAGGTTACGGGTACACCGGACAGGACTCACAGGGAACTGTTGGTTGGTTTGATACCAGTCGTCAGTGAGCAGTTCCCAGGTGACATGAGTACAGCGTAGTCCGCGGACTTGACACTGCTACTTCGCCTCGAGTGTGTCCCACTGTTCTTAGATTGCTACCCTACTACGGCTCAAAGGAGTCATGCAAACAGGTAGCAGTTGGGTGCAGTCCCGAGCACTTGGAGGCAGTGGCGGTTAGACAGGATTCGTCCCTCCTGGTATTGGGAGTAGATATCGTGCTGTGTCAGAGAGCCATTACGCAAAGTCCCTGGCCAGGGCAAGCGAGATTTGCTGGTAGGTTCCAGTAGTTTCTCAGGGTGTAATGGGCTTCCCTCCGACACGACTTATACCGCTATTAGGGGACTGACGCTTGCCGCCCCCTAGGCCCGATATGCGATAGTCTTGGACGAACGGACCAGACTGTATGGAGATTGTCACATTAGACTCAGTAGGAGTTCGGATGGGTTTTCTCATCGGCCTTCTTATCGACAACTACCTGGGGACCGTTACGTACAGCTAGTGCCGCTTGCGGTCTGTGGTTAAACCTACTGCCAGCGTAGTAGTCGAGTCTCTAGAGTCCCACACAGAGAGTTTCCTACTCCAGGCGAAATGATATAGAGGTTGCATGGTTTTGCGACAAAGGGTTCGGACGCATACGTGCGTTTACGCGCGTACGACTTTCAGACAGTTTTTACCAGTCGGCTTTGGTTTAAGCCAGTTACTGGTATCCGGTTATTGGATTTTTACAGTCTAAAGTTTTTCCGTATTTTTGTGGATTGGAGGGGCGTTCTCGTAATTGTACGAGAAGCTTCTAGAAGTGGTGACTAAGGAGGTTTAGGTGTCATTTGCATTAAATGAGTTTAGTGAGTCATGAGGGTGATTCATGCATATCATTAATGCATGATAAATGCTTAATGAGTCATGGTTATGAATCACCACTAGATATTTATGAAACTTCATTATTCATCATTTAGTTTTTCTTTTATGGATGAATTTTAAAGGTTCATATATATTACGATAGATTTACTATTCTCATCAGATAATTTCTCACCTTCTCTCTCCTCAAGCTCTCATCTTCAAACCCTAATCCTTACACCTCATGAGTTGAGATCAAAGGATTAGTTAGACTAAACAATCCATAACCATCACTCTATTTCATTCTAGCTTCTTTGATTAGCAATCCAAGAAGGTTAGTTGCCTCAAGTTTAGAGGTTTAGCTTGGAGTTTTGCTCTTGGGTGGATCGTCTACTACCTAGAGAAGGCCGAGCAGAACAAGGAGATCGTAAAGACGAAGGACTAGTTTCGATAGGTATAATCCCTAAGCATAGTAGTTTAGAACAACTATATGTTTGGTTAGTTATCGTTTAGCTTCAATTTAAGCGGTTAGTCGATGTTCGTTCTTTAAACATGATCGTTTTTGAAAATTCCGCCTCCCCACAAGTACTGGGGTGAAGTACATCGACTTACATGTAAAACATAAGCAACGCCGAAATAGTTATAGATATAGCAAAGATAGACATTACAGATCACAGATGAATACATTGGATATACTAGGAATCCGCAATCCGTTCGAGCCTGCAACGAAAAGCGGATTACACGGTCGCGGTGAATAGCCAATACCTCACCCAAGACCCCTACGGGTGCGGCAAACTACCCGCCAAGTACTCGGCAGTTTGTGCACCCCTCCGTGGGTCTATCCTTGGAGCAAAAACAGTAAAAAGAATTATACAATGACGGCTACAACCCCGACCCGGTTGTGCGGCCAAACAAATAATAATATTACATCAATTTATATGTTACAAATGAATGAAAAAAAACAAAAGCTCATCTCACATCCACCCCGGCTATTCACCCGCGACAGTCCAACACATTCATATACACATTCCAATATCAAACACAGATCACAAAGATGTATAACCCCGACTAATCGACTTATAGCGATTAGCCGATGTTCAATACATTCAAACATCACAGATATAACCAATATAGCCAAAATGTAGCGAAGTTCGAAAAAAAATACAGATTTATAGGACCCCAAAAGCAAATTTCTGTTCTGGAAAATCTGGGCACATATAACATATTTGAAAAATCCCAAAACCCTACCAGAAGAACACTGCACAAAACATGATCACATGAAGAGCCCAAACGGCGGCGGATCCGCGGCTACAAGAATAGCTGAGGCCGCGGATCCGCTGCGGTTTGAAGGAATCATGGGATCGTTTTTGGTGGGTGTTCACACAAAACCCTGAGTCGATTTTAGGAGTATAAAGTTTTTCATTTAGAGCATAAAAAATTTCAACAGAAACTTAGGGTTTTAGATTTTCCGGTTTTGCGATTTTTTCGTTTCGAACTTCCATACACTTCTCTACAAAGCTAGTTTAAGTTTAGTTAGGCTCTGATACCACTGTAAGTCCAAGTTGCCATCCCCGGTACTTACGAGGAGGCGGAAACGGTATAACAATCAAAATTTGTCATGAGGAGCAACATGGACTAAACAAGGTCGGGATCGTGTCTAAACTAAACTAGCAAGCATACAAAGAAGCGTTAGCTACTCGGATGAAAAGTTATACCTAACTTGAACTCCTCCTTCTTGAAAACTTGTAGAGGTTGATGGTTCTTGCCTCGTAGCCTTCTTCCGTCGAAGATGGATCCACCTGAGGGTTCAACCTTTGGGCTCTTCCTCGAACTTTGAGTGAACTAGGATCTCCGGCTTGCTAAACCTTGAACCCTAGAGAGAGTAGAGAGTATCTAAGGGGTGTTTTTCTTTTAAGGTGAGGGATTCTAAACACATGAGAAGGATTCACCTTGAGCTTGAGGAAGAAGAAGATGAAAATGCGGAGAGAGAATGATTATGATAGAATGAGCCCTTTTTCTTCTTGCAACCATAACAAAAAGAAAAAGATATATCTAATTAATAATAATAATTCAAAATGAAATAGTTGATGGTTGTATTTGGAATGACCACTACCATCACTAAATTAAATGAATGTAAGCTAGAATCAAGGAGTATCCTTGCAAAGCAATAATGATGGTCAAACATTCAACCATGGTCAACAAGTCAACCATGGTCAACAAGTCAACACAAATCAACCATGACACAATTTCATTTAATTACTATTATTAATTGATAAATCATAAATCCATTAGGGTTTGGAAAAATATGACTGTCAACTGTGCATACGCACCCGTTCCGAAACCCTAATGAAAGATCTCTTCCTCCGCCTCAAACAACTGTGCATACACACCTGCATTCTCGTTCCGAGGAACAAGAATACTGAGAGATAAAAACAACCCCAAAACATATACCAGTATCTGGCTCAAACCTGAGGCTGCTAGTATAATCCGTCCGGACTCCAAACGTGCACAAGTGCGCGGATGAGAACGAACCCTGTCGCAAAACCATGCGACCTCTACTCTGTTTTGCCCAGAGGCGAATACCCTCTGTGTGGGACTCTAAAGACCCGACACTACGCTGGCAGTGGTTTTAACCACAGATCGCAAGCGGCACTAGCTGTGCGTAACGGTCCCCAGGTAGATGCCGACAAGAAGGCTGACGAGGTGAAACCCCATCTGAACTCCTACTGAGTCTGAATGTGACAGTCTCCGTACAGTCTGGTCTGTTCGTCTAATACATCGCATGTCGGGCCTAGGAGGCGGTAAAACGTCAGTCCCCTAATAGCGGTACAAGTCGTATCGGAGTGAAGCCCAAAACACCCTGAGATAACACTGGAAGCCTACCAGTATATCTCGCTTGCCCTGGCCAGGGACTACTCGTGTAATGGCTCTCCTAGACACAGCACGATGTCAACCCCCAATACCGGGAGAGACGAATCCTGTCTAACCGTCACTGCCTCCAAGTGCTTCGGGACTGCACCCAACCACCACCTGTTTGCACGACTCCTTTGAGCCGTGGTAGGGTAGTGATCAAAGTGCAGTGGGAACACACTCGAGGCGAAGTGGCAGTGTCAAGTCAGCGGACTAAGCTGTACTCATGTCACCTGGAAACTGATAACTGACGATAGGTATAATACCAATCTGTCAGTTCCCGACGAGTCCTGTCCAGTGTACTCGTAACCCAACGAGCACCCGTATACTATCTCCAGTACGACGTACTGATGGCTGTGGGACAGACCATCTCCCACACTGGGATGAGAAGCGCATACGCTAGTCTACTCCGGAGTATCGATGCCCTGTCTCGATAGTCCTGCGACTAGGGACCTGTATAAGGATGTGCTTATAGATTACCCAGCCCCCACTAGTGTGACTGCCATCACAACGCTGGTAATCAAGCAAAGATCCTAAGGGCTCCACTAATGCGTATAGGTGATATACTAATATAAACACATGTACATATTGAAGTAGAAACAAACCAAGTAGCATACTACTATATTGAGCAAGATTGTTTATACAAGGTGAATATCCCAAGCTTCCATTAAGTAATATACAAACTAGTATGATACAGTAATGGCCTCTAGGGCATATACACTAACAAATACTAGATCCAACAAAAAGATATACAATGTACAAATGGATAACCGCATACCCACCTAAAAGCGAAGGCCTCACAGCCAACCGTAGCGGTATCCGCAAAAGTAGAGATGATAAGACGCACTCCCGCGACTACTCAGAGGGTAAGTCCTGCAAAACACTGTGGCAAAATGGGGGTGAGTTGCCAACTCATGAATAGTAAATAACATCATACTATAATCGCAAGTTTGCACGAACAGCGATTAATCTATCACATGTAATCCGATAGCATAAGTATGACAATGTGAATATGCAACAATCCTGTAAATGTACATCATCAGGGTACTACAACTACATGAAACAATGCATAACAACATAATCCTGAGTGTGGGATGATATAATATAAAACCTCATGCAAAATTATCAGCATGGAAAAACACTAGTGTTCCTCACTGACACATCAAATCCCAATTTCCTCAGGCGCCGCATCCTCAGATTGGCCCTCACATCCTGTAAGTCTCATGGAACCTGAGTGTCAAATATCGACACCCAAAACATCATGAAAACATATACCTGTAAGTGTCTCTCTCTCTCTCTCTCTCTCTCTATATATATATATATATATATATATATATATATATATATATATGAGGTTATCAACCACGTATGTCCACCGACAATACGTAAAAATCATGGAAACCTGAGTGTCAAACACCAACACTCCAAACATCATGAAACCCGTGTCTAGCATCGACACGTAAATCCTCATAACTCAGGCGCTGTCACCACGACTGGCCCTGATGATATGTCGTACATCACTCCGGTCGGTATCCCCACGATAACCGCCGAGTCCAAATAAAATCACCGGTAGGTAGTTGTGCCTCCGTCAGGCTTATCGTCCACACCACGAAATCACCACTCGCCCCGGGGTACCATATCGGGTCCACCATGTACCCGTAGATGGTGCCTCCCTCTCCTCGAATCGGGTATCACAAGCCAAATCTCAGAACCGAGAAATCACATGGTGGACGCACTGAAATATCATATCAAGAGAAACCGTGTTTTCAAACAAAACATAGTTTTCTTGAAATACCCCCACGGTTCTCAAATCTATAAATTATATGAAATCCATATCTCAATGCGTAAATCCATGAAAACTGATATATGCAACATAAAACAACAATATGAGCATATCAAGGGAAAGCCGCTCTTTTAAACGAATTCAGCTTTAAAATATATCATGCGGTTCCCAAATCCTCCGAAAACAAGTGCGGCATCATATGAGGTGTACATGTAATTGTAGCAAGGTTTAAGTATCTACATGTAAGCAAGTAAGTATGATGCATTTCATAAACGCAATAGTCATCGTCTCAATATCACATGTCAAAACCATACCACTTAAGGTATAAGCAACTATAGCAAAATATGTGGGTGTATACGTCAGTATGTGTGCATGATGTACATGTAGCTGTAATCGAGTATGTGGGTGTACATGTCAATCTGTATGCATGATGTACAAGTAGCTATAGCAAGATATACGTGAAATGGAATAAGGGTCACTACCTCAACTATTCCTGCCCAATGCAATATCACGTATGTATGTGTCCAAGTATTTCATTTGCACAATGGAATAAGAGTTACTACTTCAACTATCCCTATCCACTACCATATCATGTATGTAGGTTTTTTGTGCGTGTCATGACAATTACAGACGGTGTGGGTGTAGCATACAATTTAGTGCTCGTGCAACATGAACCGTCAATAATGTTTTATATCTAAAGGTACAAGTCAAGGTACTACAGATAATATTATGCAATAACGTTCGTATGAAATCAACTAATATGACGCATACCTCCATACGAGCGATTTCCCCGTAGATGTTAAATTTACTCACAGATGTTCTCGAGCTATGAAAATCCGACCACCTGCTTCCCCTCGTTCGCAGCGTCTGATGTCCCCGCTTGCGTTGCTATAATTTCACAAAACACAAAGACAGTGCAAAAATCTAAGAAATCGACCAATATCACGTAAAACAACATTTTAAATGACGCACCAACACCAAACTAACTCACAAGTGTCCGTCTAGTGGCTAACGTGCGTGACGACACTACGAAACCAATCTAAGTGCAGCAGCTGCACAAGATCACGATTCGTGTTGGATAACGTAACACGCGGACTCAAAACACTAGATTATAGGAAAACGATCCCAGATTTTGCATACTGTAAATACTAAAAATTTAAACAGTACCAAACACCCCTAAACCACAGCAGACAACTACCCAACAAAACCTTACCCCAAAACCCCCCTCCAAATCCGACGTCGCCGGATTTCATGCTTAGGTCGCCGGCCAACACCGGTGGGGTGGGTCCCGTGTCTCAGGTAGAATCTTAGGGTCACTAGTACAACACTACTATCTTGTTTGATTTTTCAGTAAAATTTCCAGGTCACTTTAGATTACAGAGGCTCTAAAAAGACACAAAAAATATGTTATTGGCATGAAACGATACTTTAAGTGTTCTACACCACAACCAACGAGCTACACAACATAGAAAATCCTATTTAACAGTTTAGAGATTATACCTATCAACCATGGCTCACAAGATCCAAGCTTTCCTAGCTCCAAGTGATCAAAGAAGCTAAAGCAAGACTTGATGTGTTTTTCTGAGATTATTTATGGAATTTTTGGAGATTTATTGAGCTTGGAATTGTAGCAAATGGTGAAAGAAAAGATCATGGGCGGAAGAAGGAGGAGTGGCTCGGCCAAGAGAGGGAAGGTGAGGAATTGTGTAGGGTTTTCTATCTAAGTCTTGTGATAAATGCACATACATGCATGAAGCCACCTCTCCCATTCATTCTTTTCTTTAAAAACTTTAATCCTTTGAACAAGAATATCTAGATATTATATAGAAGGTTTTGTTTAACTCAAACTTGATTAATTTTCCAAGATACAATTTAAGAATAATTACCCAAACCCAATAAGTAAATACCACATTAAAAAAAATTTAAAAAGGGAAAAATTCTATTTGAACCAAAACTTCCCATATACCCCCAAAGCTCGCGCACTAGATTTATTTTAGCTAAACTACGTGCTGGCAAGTCTATATGGATGTTTGATCACAGTCGGGTTAAAACGGGAAATACCGACTATTTTACCCTAAAATGGAAAAATTCGCATAACGATTTCTAAAACGTTACAGTTGTACCTTGTACTCTCCATCTACCACTTTCATGTATGACTTAGAGACTCGATGTGAGGACGATATTGTATGTTATTTTGTGACTTGGAGGTCTTTTATGCAGTTTTATTTATATCGTCTTTTTCTTCGCTACGGCGTCGTATATTTGTTGTGGTGGTTGTTTTCCGCTTTCGGGCATGGATTTTGCTCCCGTTTGGGATGCTTTTACTTATACTTTTTTTGTTCCCTTTTTGGGTGCTTGTTTTTACAAAGGAGGTGCTGCCAAAATTTTAAAGGAAATAAAGTTGGACTTTAAAGAATTTGTATTTTAGGTTTCAAAAGCTTTAACTATGTTCCTATCTTTTATTACTTTTGATGGTTTAGATTGCTGGGTTTTCGGCTTACTTAAATTGCGTTACGCCTGTAGACGTTGCGTAGTTTAAGGGCTGTCACGTGCCAATTTCGGGTCGTGACACCAGATCCTAGTATATGGTTATTGGATTAATTATGCCGCATTGTATTCGTGTTTCTCGGAACACGGATGCAGCTATGTATATACGATTGAAAGGGGCATTCTTTTAATTATTCAAGTTTGCTTAAAGATGATTAAACCTCATTATATGTTTTAGCATTTTAGGTTAAATACTTAATGAGGTGGATAATTGAGAGGAGGGAAACTTCATGGTATTTTAGTGAAATTGGGCATGGATATTATGTTGACTATTTTGGATTCTAATGAGAGGAGAAGACTTAGATATTTTTGTGATATTTGTGAGATATTTGTGAGAGATATTTTTATATTTCATTAGAGTTAAAATAGATGCCATGCTTTATATTATTATCATTATCAGAAACATATTCTCTCTCCTCTCAAGCTCACTCTCTTCATCTTCCTCAAAGCAAACCCTAATTGTCTCATGAGTTGAGAATCCTAGGGTTTGAGACATAACTAAATCCTTTAACACTATCTACTCATTCTAAGCTATTTAGTTTAGCACACCTAGTGACCTAGTTACCTCTTCTTAGAGGTTAAGCTCAAGGTTGGAACTCTCGGGTGGATCTTCTACGACTTTGAGAAGCCGACGAGGAGGCGTGATCGATTCTCCCAACAAGGAGCTCACGACGAGAAGAAGGACAGCGAGACGACGAAGAAGGACAGTAACTTGAGGTATTACTTTCTCACTTTGTAGTTAAACCTCTTTGCATATCGGTTAGTTAGGGTTTAGTATCGATCCTGGAGTTTAGTCGATGTTACAAAGCTACTAAAAATCGTTTTTGCAAACTCCGCCTCCCCGCAAACACGTGGGGTGCATGGCATCGACTTACAGTGGTATCAGAGCCGACTAAACCATAGCTAACATATTAAATGACAACTAAAACTACGAAACCGAAATAACGCCAAAACATCGAAACAAAGATCCTAGTTTCTGTTGAATTTTTCCGAGGCTTTTTTTAGCAACTGCAGAGTACTCCTTCAACTGTAACATGAACACACAAAAAAAACGAGACAATTCCCACTGAAAATGGCTGGCCACATAGTTGAATTTTCCGAGCTCACCGGTTCGATTTGAGGGGATTGCTTTGTGTTTTGGTCTGTGGCTTTGTGACGTGGATCTAGTGCTTCAGGAGTTGTTTATTTTTTCCAATTTTGAATATACTGTTAATTCTTCACTGTGGCAATACGGGCTGTTTCGAAGTCGCATTTTAACGTCGTTTAATATTTCATGTTGTGATAAATGTGTTCGTAAACATCCGCTAATTGCTATATGTCGGTTAGTTGGGGGTTGCACATTTCTGTGATGTTTGTTTGTGTATATGGACTTATTGGATTTTCGTGAATGAATAGCCGGGGATGTGAGGTGTTATATTCTTTCATTCAAATGTAAGTTGTAAATTATTGTAATAATTTTTCGTGGGGCACATCCTGGTTGAGGTCGTAGCAACCGTTGTATTATTTCATTTACTGTTTATTGCTCCTAGGATAGACCCAAGGTGGGGTGCACAAACTATCGGATACTTTGAAGTGTCGAGTGGCCTACTCACGTTGTTGAGGGAGGTTGCTTCACTTTGGGTATTTGGCGGGTAGTTTTCCACACCCGTAGGGGTCTGGGGTGGGGTTTGGCTATTCATCGCGACCGTGGAATCCGTCTTTCGTTACAGGCTTAAACAAAACGCGGAATTCCTAATATATCCAATGTGTTCATCTTTGATCTGGAATGTCTATTATTGCGTGTGAAGAATGGATATTATATATATATTATATATTAGACGTTACTTATGTTTTGCATCCGCGCTAGTCCAGCCCCCAGCTCTGGCGTTAGTTATCTAACCTAACGGTGTAAGACGGGGCCCCGTGGCGAATGCGGATGACATAAGCGTACGTTGTATTTTTGTCTTTTCTGCAATGATAGGTTAAATGATGGGACTGCATTACATTAATGCAAAGCAAGAAAACCAAAGCTGAATCGTTGGAACAATTTTAAAACCACTCGGTTTTTTTAAAACAGTAAAACGTTTAAAATGCGAAGCTTAAACCACTCCTTTTAAAAGATATCATGTTCCTTCGATTATATTAAGTTCACTACGTTCACGGTTTCGTGAAAACCATTCGTAGCCCTCCGTCACTTCAGTTGGATATTCAGTTGTATTCAAGCTATGTATTTTGACCTTCGCCAAGGCATCGTGATTGGTAGCTGCTGAATATTCATCTGTAGCATAGATAGATGCGTTGGTTTGGGACAGTCATACTGCTATTTTGGCCTTCGTCAAGAGTATGCACGGGTGGGTTCAAATTAACCTGGATAATGACGGGTAGAACTTGACATGTGACTTATGATATGTTGGCCTTCGTCAAGGTCATAAGAGCATGGGGCAAAAATCCACATCGGGAGTTTCTAAAGAATTTGAAACTTGCTAGTATTGCATACCATTTGGAGTGTGATAATTTTGGTAGGATTCCTTCGACATTATCACACGATGATATTTAGATCCCGATCCTACTGTGAGTATATGCTACTCCTCGGGAGATTTTTTCACTTAACGATCAATGCTATAAACCAAGTAGGTGTCTAGAACAGTGTTAGCAAGGCTACGCCTCCAGGGAAAAGATGTTATTTAATTAAGGAACTTCGCGAAAGTATTGTAAAACCTCCCTCGAAGTACCGACACTAGCCTGGCTGAACGGTTAAGCATGTATTATACGGTGAGATTAATCCTGACTAATTCTTCTTTTCTGGTTTGAGGAAGGATTCGAGAAATAGTGGGAGCCATCCAGTTTAGATATACTAAAAACCAATCTAAACTTGCAAGAGCATCATGCTAAAGTGTTTCTTCTCTCTCTCCTAATTACAGCAACCAAAGATGACGGGCCTTAAGTTACTATTAGATAAAAATATGTTGACAGGGCCAAACTATAAAGATTGGTTCAGGAATGTCAAGATGGCAATAACTTATGACAAGTTGTGGTATATCCTTACTACTAAAGCCGCCGCCGTCCCAAGTCCAGAATCAAGTGTCGCGGATATGGAAATCCGTAAGACCTGGGAGATTGACTGCGCGAAGGCCAAGTGCCTCATGCTGGGCTCTATGGAGAACGAGCACCAGAGGCCGCACGAGAATATGGATCTTGAATCCATATTCCTCCATACCAAAGAATTATATGGAGAGCAATCTCGTATCGCAAGATACGAGACCTCGAAGAAGCTTTTTCAGGCGAGGTTGGCCGTTGGATCATCTGTAGGGAAACACGTCCTTAAGATGATTGGCTACATTGACGAGCTCGCGGACCTCGGGACCACGTTAGAGAATAAGCTGTATACATACTTGATTCTGCAGTCCCTTCCTTCCACCTACGTCCAGTTTATCTTGAATTTTAATATTCAAGGTAAAGAAGTTGAACTTCCGGAACTCCTCAACAAGTTGAGGAGTGCATAGGGCACCCTGTAGGAAGTCAGGGAAACACCCTCTCTATTTGTTGGTGGAGCTTGTGGGTTTTCCTTAGCACCATGCCAAGGGTTTGGAAGCATCACACATGCCACAATAAAAAATTTGAGGGGTGCTAAGCAAACTAACTTAGGAATCAAACTAGAAAGTTAGAGCAACAACATGTAGTATCACATACTATGTATTGTCTAACACTAAGTGAGGAGAAATACAACCTTTGTAGACATCCTCTTGTGACTCCTTGGATCTTCCAGAGTTTGAACCGGCTTGCTTGAATCCTTCTAAGTCCACGACGATCCACCTAAAGTCCCTTTGCTCAAGATCCTATCTTCACTTGATCAATGAAGAAGTGGAGCAAACAATCTGCACTAATGGGCTAGACTAGTGTAGAATGGTGATCTGGTTTGTATTCTCACTTCAAAACCCTTTCTTTTTGTGTATCTCACTCACTAGAAAACTCAAAAGAGCATGAGAGAAGAAGAAGAAGAAGATGGCAATGCTTGAGCTCAAGTTTTTTTTATTATCTCTTAATTAAAAGAGAAAAGAAAAAGAATATATATGAGAGTCACACTCTCAACAAACCATGGTAAATAAATATCTAGATACTTTCATTATTGAGTTTAAAGAAACTAAGGAAATTAAACCAAGGGTTAATGTCATGGTCAAAGAGAGAAGAGTGTAGAAACAATTAACCATGAATCAATTTCCTTTTTCTTTTCTTAATAATAAATATATATGTATACTTATTCCATGTGAGTCTTGCATTGCCACCTCCATTGTATCAACAACCATAACACACATATATGCATGTATGTGTGCATTCACATCAACATGTACATGAATAAAAATATGCATACATCCACGCATACAACCAATAGAAAAAGGGTTTAAGAAAAGTGAGCTAAAAGTCTATATTAAATCTACACTTGATTTAATAAACCGGTCATATCACATACGACCCGACCAATAGAAAAACTCCCGATTAAAATACGGTATCATATATACGCATTTAATCGAGCTCCCGCGCATATCTCATATGCACACCACATCGTTTCGCCTGAGCTAGGAAACTCCTGTGTGGGACTCTAAGACTCATCAATATGCCAGCAGTAGGTGATGATCATATCAAACACCCACAAACCGCAAGCGGTCAGCTAAACGTAACGGCCACCCGGGTATTGAGCGATCAGAAGTAAAAAAAGCGAACATGTCAAAACTCCCGTCGAGGCAACTGGCAACAATTACCGTACAGTCCAGTCTCTTCGTCAGATATGCTGCATATCGAGTCTAGGGATGGTATCACCGACCCCAATAACCCAATAAGTCATGCCGGTATATGGCTCATAACAGATCGAGAAACTACTGATAACACTTATTAGTAAATCTAAGTAGCCCTGGCCAGGGACTTCCTGTTATAACCAATCGAGCATAGCGCAACATCAACCCCCAATATCGGGAGAGACGAAACCCCTCCTATCACTCATTGAATCCATGTGCTTCGGGACTGTACCCAAAATCCACCTGTTTGCACGACTCAGTAGAGTCATGGTAGAGTGGAGATCAAAGTACAGTGGGAGGACACAGAAGACTCTATGACGATCTCTGGTCTACAGACTAACCTGTACCAGTGTTACCTGAGAAATGCTATCTGACGATAGATATAATACCACATAGGATTTTTCGGAGAGTTCGTTCAGTGTACCCAGTCTCCACTGAGCACCCGTATACAATCTTTGGTGTCACCACACCAGATGGATATGGGATCATCCATCGCCCATCATATGGGACAAGAATGGTATACGCTAGTCTACTCTGGAATATCGATGCCCTGTCTCGATACACCTATGAATAGGAACATTTCAAGGATATGCTTATAAACTACTCGTGTCCCACTGGTCTGTATCATAGTCCAAATAGTCAAGCAAATATCCTAAGGGCTTTATCAACATGTACCAAATGAGTAAGATGCAAGATCAAATGAACATGTCAAGATAAAGTACAACCAGATAGCATACTATAATGTCGAGCAAGAATGTCCTCTGAATATATATATACACATACCGAAACATCCACTATCATATAATGGCCTCTAGGGCATATATATATCCCACAATCTCCCACTTTAACTAAGGCTAATTATTGGCGTATCTCATACCCAACATCTCAAAAAGTCGCTCATACTGCGGCAGAGGGAGGGCCTTGGTGAGTGGATCCATGGTGTTATTCTTTGTGTCTACTCTCCGAATCTCGATCACTCGGCGATCAACTATCTCCCGGATCAAATGATATCGCCTCAGGATGTGTCTGGATCGCTGATGGGACATAAGCTCTTTGGCCAACGCCATAGCCCCATTATTATCACAATACATTGGTATTGGATCAATAATGGTTGGAACTACTCCTAGCTCCGAGATGAACTTCCTCATCCAGACGGCTTCCTTGGCAGCATCATTTGCAGCAATGTACTCAGCTTCCATCGTTGAGTCTGCAACGGTATCCTGTTTGGAACTCTTCCAACATACCGCCCCTCCATTGAGGGTAAATACAAACCCTGAGATAGATTTGTTGTCATCCTTATCACTCTGGAAGCTCGAATCGGTAAAGGCCTCCATTTGGAGATCCCCGTTACCATACACCAAGTACATTTCATTAGTCCTTCGCAAGCACTTAAGAATGTTCTTCACAGCTGTCCAGTGATTCTCCCCTGGGTTGGATTGATACCTGCTTACCATACTCAGTGCATAAGCTACATCAGGACGCGTACATATCATTGCATACATTATAGATCCTACGGCTGAAGCGTAGGGTATAATTCTCATGCGAGCTCTCTCTTCATCAGTCTTTTGACAAAAGTCCTTGGAGAGAGTGACTCCATGACTAGCGGGTAAGGCACCCCGCTTGGAGTCTTCCATACTAAAGCTCTTTAGGATGGTGTTAATGTACTTTGTTTAGGACAATCCCAACAATCTTTTAGATCTACCTCTATAGAACTTCATGCCGAGTATGTACGAGGCATCACCCAGGTCCTTCATAGAGAACCTTTGTGATAAGAACAGTTTGACCGATTTTAGCATAGGAACACCGTTTCCTATCAGAAGAATGTCATCCACGTACAATACGAGGAATGTGACAGTACTTCCTACAATCTTTTTATAAACACAAGGTTCATCTGGATTTTTGACGAAATCAAACTCTTTGATGACATCATCAAAACATATGTTCCAACTCCGTGATGCCTGCTTTAATCCATAAATGGATTTAAGCAACCTACATGCTTTCCCGCTGCTCCCACTATCAATGAAGCCCTATCCATATAAACGCATTCTTCTAAATCACCATTTAGAAAAGCCGTTTTAACGTCCATCTGCCAGATTTCATAGTCGTAGTGAGCAGCAATAGCATGTAGGATCCGAATGGATTTAAGCATGATCACAGGAGAAAAAGTTTCGTCATAGTCCAGACCTGGTCTTTGACGAAATCCTTTCACCATAAGCCATGCCTTATAGGTCTCCACCTGCCCATCTACACCGATCATTCTCTTAAAGATCCATTTGCACCCTACGGGTTTTACCCCAGAGGGTACAATATCCAAAGTCTATACTTTGTTGGTGTACATAGACTCCATTTCGGATCTCATGGCATCCAGCCACTTCACAGAGTCACCACTCGTGATAGCTTGTTGAAAACTGGTAGGGGCATCATCTTCCATGATGCAATCTTCTCTATCACCATCAATGAGTAAACCGTAGTATCTCTCCGGTAAGCGAGAAGTCCTACCAGATCTACGGAGTGGCTCTGGTTCATAAGATTCTGTTGCAACATCAGGTTCAACCAAGTCGTCATTTGTAACTTGTGTCTCTAGAACCTCTTCTAGATCTACCACATTGCCATCAGTATCATTTGGAAAAATCTCATTTTCTAAAAATGTGGCATGTTGAGAAACAAACACTTTTTGCTCCTCCTTGTGGTAGAATAGATATCCAAACGAATGTTTTGGATATCCCACATATATACATTTGATCGATCGTGTCTCGAGTTTGTCTGGATTCTGCTTTTTGACAAAAGATGGACAACCCCAAATCTTAACTCGTTTAAGAGATGGTCTCTTCCCATACCATATCTCATATGGAGTGCTAGACACGGTCTTGGTTGGAACTTTGTTCAGCAGAAAAGCTGCAGTCTCCAATGTATGCCCCCAAAAGGAGAGAGGTGACTCGGTATCACTCATCATGGATCGTACCATATCTAATAGGGTACGATTCCGCCGCTCTGACACACCGTTGTGCTGTGGTGTGTAAGGGGGACTGAGCTGAGAGAGAATCCCATTCTCTTTCAAGAAGTTCGAAAACTCTGTACTAAGATACTCTCCACCTCGATATGATCGAAGTATTTTGATGCTCATTCTTGTTTGTTTTTCTACTTCAGGTTTGTACTCCTTGAATTTCTCGAAATCTTTAGACTTATGCTTTAATAAAAACACATGACCGAATCTCGAGAAATCATCAGTAAAAGTTATGAAGTAAGAAACACCGCCTCTCGCATGTGTAGACATTGGCCTACATACATCACTATGTATGAGGCCCAAGAGCTCTGTAGCTCTTTCTCCGTGTCCAGTAAACAGAGTTTTGGTCATTTTCCCTTTGATACAAGACTGACAAGTCGCATAAGATTTATACTCAAAAGGATTTAAATATCCATCTTTATGAAGCTTGTTTAGTCTTGTTTCATTATATGACCAAGGCTACAATGCCAAAGAAAATCTGAAAATTTTCTTTTATTTGTGTGTTGTATGTTGAAAACTGTGTGTTGATTAAGGACGTATATCCCATTATTAAGTTAACCACAACCAATCAACTTTTGATTCAGTTTAATGTTCATAACATTGTGCTGCAATACAAAATGACATCCTTCATTGTCTAACAAAGAAACAGATATTATATTACAAAGTATGCTTGGTACAAAATAACATGGGTTCAAAACCAATATACAACCCTAGGTGATACTCTCCCACTGAAACTGCATGTACATTGGAACCATTTCCAACTCGGAGAGTATGATCACCGGTCTTCAAAACTCTGCTATTTCTTAATGCCTGCACAGAATTGCAGATATGAGAACCCGAACCGGTATCCAATACCCAGGAAGTAGAGTTTATAGAAAAACAGTTTTCAGTTATGAACACACCTGAAGCTGAAGCATCACCATGCTTCCTTTTCTTGTGATCAAAATACTCAGTACAGTTCCGCTTCCAGTGCCCCATCTTCTTGCAGTGAAAACATTCTCCTTTTCCCGACTCCGCAGCTTTGGATTTGTCTTTTCCCTTCGCCTTCTTAATTCCACCTCTCGGTTTGGTGGATTTCTTCTTATTCTTTCCCTTGGCCTTTGCTTTTGTGATGGAAGAGGAAAATTGTCCAACAAGAAGAGAGGGAGACTTCGCTTTAATCGTGCTCTCCGCACTTCTCAACATATTGAGAAGTTTGGGTTGTGACTTCTCCATGTTATGCATGTTGAAGTTCACTATGAATAGAGAAAAGGCAGAGGGAAGAGACTGTAGAACAATATCAGTATACTGTTCGTTATCCATTGTCCATCTGAGGTCCTCAAGCTCTTCAATAAGAGCTATCATCTTCAAAACGTGATCACCTACTGGCGTGCCAAGAGCCATCCGCATCTGAAACAACTTTCGAGATGCTTCATATCTCAGGGTCCGAGATTGCTCCCCATACAACTCTTTTGTATGGAGAAAGATGGATTGTACATCCATCTAGTCGTGCTGCTTTTGATGTGTATTGTCCATCGATGCAAGCGCGAGGCATTTGGAAGTAGCACAGTCAATATCCCATGTTTTGCGGATCTCCTTATCCGCAACAGAAGATTCAGGGCCTGGGGTAGGTAGGGCTGAGGCAGTGAGAACATATGATACTTGATCATATGTGAGAGCAATGTTAATGATCCTCAACCAGTCTTTATAGTTCGGCCCAGTTAGCTTATTTTTCTCTAACAGTAGCTTAAGTCCAGTCTTGGTAATCTGCCATTAGAAGAGAGAAAAGAATACACTCAGCGAAAGCTCTTGCAAAGATCAGATTGGTTTATTATCTTATCTAATCGATGTCCCACACTGCTATTATCAAATTTTCTTTCAAACCTTAAAAAGAAAACTAGCAAGGATTAATTACATTCTACAACTTCGGAAACCGTTCAGCCAGGCCAGTGCCGGTACTTTGAGGGAGGTTCCTTGTGCTGTCGCACGGACCTAATTAGAACAAACCTCGTTTTCCCAGAGGCGTAGCCCCGTTGACACCTTTCTAGACACCAAGTGGGTTAGCTAATTGTAAAGTGCAAAACTCTCCCGGGAGCAACTCTTGCTCACAGTGGGATCGGGATCTTACTTGTTAGTTATGTATATGCTCTAGAGGCCATTGTTGTACATATGATGTATATTATAATGGATGCTTGGATATACATAGAGAGGAATTTTCTTGCTCGATATGATAGTATGCTATCTGGTTTCACTTTGTCTAAACATGTTGGCTTGTATTGGTTTACTGTCTTGCTCACACAAATTGATAAAGCCCTTGGGATATGTACTTCACTACTTGGACTATGATGCAGTTCATACTAGTGGGGCCAGGGTAGTCCACGAGTACATCCTATAATTGTTCCTAGTCGAGGGAGTATCGAGACAGGGCATCGATACTCCAGAGTAGACTAGCGTATTCGCATCTTGACCCATATGATGGGCGATGGATGATCCCACATCCATTGGTGTTTGACATCAAAGATGGTATACGGGTGCTCAGTGGAGACTGGGTACACTGAACGGACTCTCCGAGAACTCCTAGATGGTATTATACCTATCGTCAGATAGCAGTTCTCTGGTGACACTGGTACAGGTTAGTCTGTAGACCCGAGATCGTCATAGAGTCTTGTGTGATTCTCACTGTGCTTTGATTTCCACCTTACCACGTTCATGAGAACGTGCAAAACGGTGGCTTTCGGATACAATCCCGAATCACATGGAGGCAATGAGCGATAGGAGGGGTTTCGTCTCTCCCGGTATTGGGGGTTGATGTTGCGCTGTGTTCGATTGGCAATAACTGGAAGTCCCTGGCCAGGGCTGATATGGAGATCTACTGGTAAGTGTTATCAGTGGTTTCTCGACCCGTTATGAGCCTCACATCGACACGACTTATCGGTTACTGGGGTCTGACGTTTACCACCCCTAGACTAGATATACGACATATCAGATGAAGAGACCGGACTGTACGGTAGTGTTACTGAATGGATTCACAGGAGTGTGAGCAGGCTTGCTTGTTGATCTTTTGATCGCTCAGCACCCTGGTGGCTTTTACGTTTAGCTGACCGCTTGCAGCTTGTGGGTGTTTGATATGATCATCACCTGCTGCCGGCGTATTGACGAGTCTTTAAAGTCCTACACAGAGGTTTCCAATCTCAGGCGAAACGGAGTAGGGACACTTATATGATATGTGCGAGACCAAGATTAATACGATATTTGATACCGTAATCTATTCTCGTGATATGTTATATCGGCCGGTTATATGTGATATAGCCAGATTATCGGATCAAGTATTGATTCGATAAAATGATAGATATTATATTAGTCGGTTATATGTAATATAGCCGGATTATTAAATCAAGTGTTGATTTAATAATTTAATGTATAATTATATATATGTGATATATTAAATTACATTAACTAATATATTTCTCACTTAAGTATTTCATTTTCTCACATTTGGATACATTTAACATATATGTGATATATATTTAATTTATTCTTTTCTTTTGTTACATTATATATTATATATATGATATATATTATTGTGACATGCTAGGTTATACATGCAACTAAGGTTTATGAGAATCACACCATGATTAAGGTTTATGGTTGGAATTATATATTTATTTTTAGATAATTCAAATTGTGTGGATATTGTTGAGATATTTATCCATGTTGACTTTGTCCACCCTCTTTGATATTTCTAAGATATTTATTAACCTAACCCTAACCCTAGCTCGTGGTTTAATCTCTATATGAGTTAGCCATGTCATAATTAAACTATGGTTTCATTTCTAACCCCATTCACTCTCTTCATCACTTCACTTGAGCATCTTCTTCTTCATCGATTTCTTGCTCTCTTGACTTGAGAAAAGTGATGAAAAATAGTGAGAATTAAAATTCTAAAGTAAGAAAAATTCCTACTTCATCATTCTCATCTATACTAGCCATATAGATTAGTGTGTTAGCTTCACTAATCCATAATTAGTGAAGAGATTGCTTGGGTTTGTGATTCCTCAAGGTATATATCATCTTGGATTGTGAAGTCTTCAAGCAAGGATTCCTCATTCATCTCATGGGGCCTCTCAAGAGTCCGGGAGCATGATGATCGCAGCAAAGGGACCTCAACTCGGAGCTTATGAAGCGAAGGAATGGACTACAAAGGTTGTAATCCCTATCACTTAGAAGTAAAGTAGTTTGCTTTAAGTTTCCGCATGATTTTCTAGTATCGATTCTAGGTTAGGGTTATCTAGAATGGCAATAAAAATTTGAAATTGGCATGGATGATGCCACCCGAAACCTTACTGCCGTGCTAGACATCCCAACAGTGGTATCAGAGCCTAGCTAGATAATTAGATGGATATGTATAGGATTACGAAACCAAAACAACTCCGAAACATCCAAATCGAAATCCTAGTTTCTGTCGAAAATTTTCAGGTGTCAAAATCTTTTTCAAACAGTTGCAGAATGTTGTATGAGATACAATATGAACACTATGCAAAATTCACCCCAACCCACCTACTTTTGGCCGTCCGCATTAGGGTTAAAACCGGCCTGCTCGGCCTGTTTGGTGCTTTCTGGGTTGAATTTTGCTCATTGTTCCAGTCTCTAGGGTTTGGTAATTCAGGTGTTGTCTGCTTTTTGCTAAATTTACATGTGATGTTATCTTTTTACAGAGGCAATTCGGAGTGTTTTGTATTTGTAATTCTAGTTTTGTTTCGGGTATTTTAGACCGTGTTAAAATTTTTGAACGGATATCAATAACTCACTTTTTCCCTTGCTGGAAATTTTTCTAAGTGTTGGTTCTTTTCTTCATTTAAAACTTTCAGAAACACATGCAAGCGATTATGTTGACCCTCTAGAAGAACCAAATCTTAACTCGATTATGTGACCGTCAGAACCGCCACTAAACCCTAGGGTTTGTGGTAGTTCAGCGGTGTCACATGTGAGGCATTGGTTGACCTTTCTACGGCCGGTTCATAGGAACTGTGGCATGTTCTGGGACCTTTTGAACTCCGCTCAAGTGTTGAGCTAATTAGGAAATTTTGGGTGTTTTTTTATTCGATTGGAAAGTTTAACAATGTCTAGTTATCTGGAATGTGATACAATATGTGGAATTCATATAGTTAGGCATGAAATCCGTAATATGTGATATTTCGGGTTTGTGATGTCTAAGGTGATTGTGGTTTCCAAATGTTGTAGTTTTTCACTTTCTTTTCTGCGACCGTAAGTGTAATATGTGGTGTATCGTCGGTTTCGTTGCTATACATCAACGACAATTGGGATACCCATATTTACTTACGTTGATGACTTGTGATGTTATGTGTTGCTGTGATATGTTATATTGGATCGTCGTGATTTGAATAGTCGGGGTTTTATGTGAGATGAGGGTTTTATTTTCATTCATGTAATATTCTTTTATTGGGGCACTTCCGGGTTGAGGATGATGTCACCATTGTATATTATTTACTTTTCCGCATTAGGATGGACCCATGGAGGGGAGCACAAGTAACCGAGTTCTAGAGTCCAGTGGGAGACCAACTATAGGAGTCGAGTCCGGGTCATCTAACTCTAGAATTGGTAGGGTTGCTTGCCTATCTTGTAGGGGTCTAGAGATGTGGGTTTGTCTATTCATCGCGACCGTGGAATCCGTATTTTATACAGGCTCAAAATAAAACATAGACCTCCCAGTATATCCAATATTTCATATGTTATTTTCTGCTGCTGATATTCTTTGATGTCATCATTTTATATGCATGAGACGAATGCTTTATTATTGTATATATGATATATAATAAGCGTTGCTTATGTTTTACACCCGCGCTAGTCCCGTCCCGGCATGCCGTTAGTTAAGTAACCTAACGGTGCATAACGAGACACTGTGGCGAATGCGGATGGCATAAGAATACGTTGTATATTCATTTCTTCTGTGATGCTTAGGAAGCATAAATGATGGGAATTCATTAATGAGATTAATAAAAGAAAAATAAACCTAATAGATGTTGTAGAATCAAATTTATAAAATGGGTAGCTCTTGTTTTTGCTTTGCATAGCAGTATTACTTGTAGAATATCCAGCACCTTATTCGATAAGGAAAGAGCCGAGATCCCTTCACTTGGAGTGACCTCTTTAGCGATACTAGCAAATGCTATAACTCATTCGGTTTTGTTTTTGACCGCTTCTATATTTTTTGCTTTGCATAGTGATATTTATGAAATATCCTGCACCTTATTCGATAAGAAAAGAGCCGAGATCCCTTCACCGGGAGTGACCTCTTTAGAGAAACTAGTAAAAGCCTCAAAAACACTCCTTTTCAAAATCACTTGTTTCTACAACGATATCAAGTTCATTACGCAAAAGGTTTTTCACACAAACCTGTCGTAGCCCTCCGTCATTTCAGATTGAGACTAGTTAGTATTCGTGCTACATTTGTTGGCCTTCATCAAGGCGTAGTGTGCGGTAGCTAATTAGTACTTATCTGTTAATTGCATGTGATGCCATTGGATTAGGGTAGTCGTGCGACTTTGTTGGCCTTCGTCAAGGGTCGTGCCGGTGGGTTTAATTCAATCAAGAAATGTACGGGTTGAACTTGACTAGCGGCCTATAATTTGTTGGCCTTCGTCAAGGTCATAGGTTGCTAGGGGTAAAAGTATTATCGGGAATTTCAAGTGTTGAAATTTACAATGAGATTGCATATCTTCTATGAGATAGTTGGATCCTGATACCCAATGCGAGTAAGAGTTACTCCTGGGAGAGTTTTACACATGACAATTAGCCGATCAAGTAGGTGTCTAGAAAGGTGTTAACGGGTTTATGGCTGTGGGAAAATGAGATTTATTTTAATTAGGTCCGTGCGATAGCACGGTGAACCTCCCTCAAAGTACCAACACTGGCCTGGCCGAAAGATTGGCAAACTTGTAAAGTGTAATTAATCCCGGCTATTCTTACCTTTTAGGGTTTGAAGGAAGATTTGATGAAAACAGTGAGAGCCATCCTGATTAGATAAGATAATAACCAATCTAATCTTGCAAGATCATACGCTAAAGTGTTTTCTTCTTTCTCTCTCCAGGTAGCGACCAAGCCAGGCCTTAATCAAGATAATAATATGGATGTATTGACTGAACCCGCTTATTATACTGAGCTGGGGAACGTTGGTTCCATTTTTTCTTATAAATGTTATAAGACTGAACAGGAAATAGGGGAATATCCGGATTCTCACGCAGCCCAAACGAAGAATGAGCATGTTGATGCATCTTCTTCGGGTGTGTTTGTTATCGAGAACTGTTTCTCAGTTCACTCTACGTCCTGGGTATTAGATACTGAATCAGGATCCCACATATATAATATGTTACATGGGCTAAGGAAAGGTAGGGAACTGGGAGAGGGTGATCATTCCATAAGAGTTGGGAATGGTGCAAATGTTGCAGCCAAAGAAGTTGGCGAATATCACCTTGTATTACCAAATGGTAATACATTGATTCTGAACGAATGCTATTACATTCCAACCCTGATATGCAATCTTATATCTGTTTCTTTAATAAGTAAAGAAGGATATAATTTTGTAGTACAGGATAATGTTATGAACATTTTTCTGAATCAAAAGTTGATTGGATCAGGCTCGTTAAATAATGGCATATACGTTCTAAATCAAACCACGGTTCTTAGTGTACAAAACACACACAAGAGGAAGAGTTCAGAAATGAACGAATCCTTCTTATGGCATTGTATACTAGGTTATATCAATGCGAAACGACAAGCTAAGTTACATAAGGTTGGATATTTGAATCCATTCGAATTTTCATCTTATGACACTTTCCAGTCATGTCTCAAAGGCAAAATAACCAAAACTCCGTTTAGTGGACACGAAGAAAGAGTTACGGAACTCTTAGGACCGATACATAGTGATGTATGTGGTCCGATGTCTACAAATGCCAGGAATGGTTCCTCATACTTCATTACATTCACTGACGATCTCTCAAGATACAGACATGTGTTCCTGTTGAAACACAAGTCTGAAGCTTTTGAGAAATTCAAAGAATATAAGCACGAAGTAGAGAACCAAACGGGTAAAAGTATTAAGATCCTTCGATCTGATCGAGGAGGAGAATACTTGAGCAATGAGTTCCTGAACTATCTAAAAGAGAATGGGATTCTTTCTCAGCTTACTCCTCCATATACACCACAGCACAACTGTGTATCGGAACGGAGGAATCACACCCTATTAGATATGGTGCGCTCTATGATGAGCACTGCTGAGTTGCCTATTTCCTTTTGGAGGTATGCGCTTAAGACAACCATACCCCTATTGCATATGGTTCCTACCAAATCAGTGCCTACCTGTTACGAACCAAAATTAGGCCAGTAACCAGCACTAAAACTACGTAACGCCTACAGGCGTACACAACTTAAGTAAGCCGAAACCAAGAAATCTAAACCACCCAAAACTGGATAAGCGGAGATAAACATAGTTAAAAACATTCGTAAAATCTTAAGTAAAATCTTTAACTTTAGTTTTCCTTCTTGAAAATTTCGGCAGCACCTCCTTTGTAAAAACTAGTCCCGAAAACGGGTACAACATAGATAAATATAAAGCATCCCAAACGGGAGCAAATCACGCCCAACGGCGGAGACAACCACCACAAGATATAAATACGACGCCGTAACGAAGAAATATAAATGAAAACTGCATAAAGAAGAAAAACTTTACAACAAGACCGGCTCCCACGAGCACGGCACCCAAAATCACCAAAATATAAACACCGAATCCTCACAACTCGTCTCTAAATCAAATACAAGAAGTGGTAGATGGAGAATACTAGACCCAACAAAAAGATATAAAATGTACAAAACGGATAAACGCGAACCCACCTAATAGCAAAGGCATCACAGCCAACCGTAGCGGTATCCGCAAAATTAGAGATGATAAGACGCCCAGCCGCGACTACTCTGAGGGTAAGCCCTGCAAAACATTGTGGCACAATGGGGGTGAGTTTCCAACTCATGAATAGTAATTAACATCATACTGTAATCGCAGGTATGCACGAACAACGATTAATCTATCACATGTAATCCGATAGCATAAGTATGGCAATATGAACATGCAAAAAAATTAATGTAAAGGTACATCATCAGGGTACTACAACTACATGAAGCAACGCATATAAAAAATAATCCTGAGTGTGGGATGATATAAAACATAAAACCTCATGCAAAATCATCAGCATGGAAAAAACCCCAGTGTCCCTCACTGACACATCAAATCCCAACATCCTCAGGCACCGCATCAAAAGATCGGCCATCACATCCTGTAAGTCTCATGGAACCTGAGTGTCTAACATCGACACCCAAAACATCATGAAAACACATACCTGTATGTGTATGTATGTATATATATATATGAGGATATCAACCGCGTATGTCCACCGACGATACGTAAAAATCATGGAAACCTGAGTGTCAAACACCGACACTCGAAACATCATGAAACCCGTGTCTAGCATCGACACGCAAATCCTCATAACTCAGGCGCTGTCACCACGACTGGCCCTGACGATATGTCGTATATCACTCCGGTCGGTATCCCCACGATAACCGCCGAGTCCAAATACAATCACCGGTAGGTACTTGCCCGCCTTCCAGGCTCATCGGCTATCATCTGCGATCATCTTGCCGAGGGGAACCGTACCGGGCTCCACCATGTACCCGCACATGGCCCACTACACTTCTCGTATCGGGTATATATGACACATCTCAGAACCAAGAAATCTCATGGTGGACGCATCGAAATATCATATCAAGATAAACCGGGTTTTCAAACAATATTTAGTTTCTTGAAATACCCCCCACGGTTCTCAACTCCAGAAATCACATGAAATCCATATCTAAATGCGTAAATCAATGAAAACTGATATATGCAATATAAAACAGCAATATGAGCATATCAAGGGAAAACCGTTCTTTTAAATGAATCCAGCTTTAAAATATATCATGTGGTTCCCAAAACCTCCGAAATCAAGTGCAGCATCATATGAGGGTACATGTAATTGTAGCAAGGAATAAGTATCTACATGTAAGCAAGTGTGTATGATGCATTTCATAAGCGCAATAGTCAACGTCTCAATATCACATGTCAAAACAATACCACTTAGGGTATATGCAACTATAGCAAAATATGTGGGTGTACATGTCAGTATGTATGCATGATGTACATGTAGCTGTAACCGAGTAAGTGGGTGTACATGTCAATATGTATGCATAATGTACAAGTAGCGATAGCAAAATATACATGAAATGGAATAAGAGTCACTATCCCAATTATCCCTGTCCAATACAATATCACGTATGTATGTGTCAACAGTATTTCATATGCACTATGGAATAAGAGTCACTACCTCAATTATCCCTATCCACTACAATATCACGTATGTATGTGGGTTGTGTGTGTCATGACAATTACTGACGGTGTGGGTGTAGCATACAAATTAGTGCTCATGCAACATGAACCGTCAGTAATGTGTTATGTCCAATAGGTACAAGTCAAGGTACAACAGGTAATACTATGCAATGACGTTCATATAAAATCAACTAATATGCAATAACATGCATCTATCATATCATATCAGCCCCGACACATAATGCCATACGAGCGATTTCCCTGTAGATGTAAAATCTACTCACAGGTGGTCTCGAGCTATGAAAATCCGACCACCTGCTTCCCCTTGTTCGTAGCGCCCGAAGTCCCCGCTTGCGATCCTAAAATTTCACAAACACATCACATAAGCTAAATATCCTACGCCGACGCAAAAAGAATGAAACGCAAGGATAACGTCCAGAAAATTACACTGCGCACCTGGCGCACTAAACGCGCACGACATCGGCAAAAACCCTAACTAGGGTCGCTAAACTACGCAACACCAAGTCTAGACTCCGATCGTACCGATCGCGCAAACACAACACAATAAAATACGAGGAATATAATAGATATAACCTCGCAACGACCAACTGTACCCACGTCCAAAATACACCGAAACCTAGTAAGCAACTTATCGCAATATGTTGCACAAGTCTAGAGCTAACACAATTCTAGCAACATCAAACGCCTTAAAATAGCTTAACTAAGTTATCAAAACCACCTCGATATTTTTAAACTTGCCTAATTAAGCTTTAGTAAAAATCTAGTAAACTAAAACTCTTAATTAGACAAAGTAGTAATTAACAATAATTATCATATTCTACTAGGTTATGTTTTTTCCCAATCTTCAATTAACATTAAACACTTCATCAAGCTTAAACCCTAACTTGAATTTCTTTAAAATTATTAGGAATGAATTAATCAAGATTTTAAAGCTATAATAACCATTTAATTAGCTAACTTAATGATTTAATACAACAAAATTAAAGATTTGGATTAGAAATTATACCTCTCAAGAACACAAAAGATCAACTTGATCCATCACCTTAGCCTCCAAAACCCATGTTTTTTAATGAAGATCCAAGCTAGATTAGTGAAGGGAAATTGATGGTTTAATTTTATTTAGGAATTTTTGGATTTATTTTGGGATTTTTTGAGGGATTTTGTGAACTTGAAGAAGATGAAATGAGCTTAGAAAAAGTTTTGGGCAGAATTGGGGGAGGGCTCGGCCAATAATAGAGGGGGGGTATTTTTGTGTAATTTGTGAAGAAGTTTCAAGAAAAAAAATAATTAATGCTCATTTAATGAAAAGTTCCACATTTTCTTCTCCTCTTTTCTTTTTAAAATTAAATCCTTTTGCTCACAAAATATCTAGATTTTAGTAGAGAAGATTATAAACTAATTCTAGTGATTACATTAGCAATGATCCCAATTTAAAACTAATTAATCCACATAAAAAAGTAATTTCCACTAATTAAGTGCATAAATAAGACATTAAAATAATATTTAATTAGAGAAAAATTCTATGTGAACCAAAACATCCCATTAACCCCGAAAGCCCGCGCACTAGCTTTATTCTAGCTAAACTAGATGCCGGCAAGTTTATACGGAAGTTTGATCACAATCGGGTTAAACGGAAAATACCGACTATTTTACCCTAAAACGGAAAAATTCGCATAACGATTTCTAAAACGTTACAATATCCCCCCTTATAGAAATTCGGTCCCCGAATTAAAATTTAACTACGCGTACTTTCGAAGAGATGAGGGAATTTCTTCCGCATCTCGCTCATGGCTTTCCAAGTGATCTCCTCATTAGTAGGGCTACGCCAAAGAACCTTCACAGATGGCAAGACCTTTGACCGAAGTTTCTTCACATGCCGATCCAAAATAACTACCGGCTGCTCAGTGAACGAATGATCGTGCTCAAGCTGAACGGTCTGGTACTGAATCATGTGAGAAGGATCATGAAGGTATCTACAAAGCATCGACACATGGAAAACGGGGTGAACATCCGGAAAACTAGGCGGGAGCGCCAAATGATAAGCAACAGAACCCACTCGCTCAAGGATCTCGAAAGGACCTACAAATCTGGGACTGAGCTTCCCCTTCCTCCCAAATCGCATAACACCCTTCATCGGAGAAATCCTCAGGAATACATGATCTCCCACTGCGAACTCAAGTCTGCGACGACGACGGTCGGCACAAGACTTCTGCCTGCACTGGGCTGCTCTCATCTTGTCCTGAATCAGCTCGATCTTCTCCGTAGTCTCCTGAACTAGCTGGGGTCACAAAACTCTACTCTCGCTGAGTTCGGTCTAACAGACTGGCGATCGAAACTTCCTACCATATAGAGCCTCAAAAGGTGCCATCTGAATAGTCTCCTGAAAGCTGTTGTTATAGGAGAACTCAATCAACGGCAAGTGATGATCCCAACTTCCACCAAAATCAAGCACACACGCACGGAGCATAACCTCCAGAGTCTGTATCGTCCGCTCCGACTGACCATCGGTCTGTGGATGAAAAGCGGTGCTAAAACTCAACCTAGTACCCAAAGCTTCCTGAAGTTTCTGCCAAAGACGGCTAGTAAACTAGGTGCCTCTGTCGGATACTATGCATGTGGGAACACCGTGCAAACACATAATCTCATCTATGTACAACTGAGCATACTAAGCATAACCGAAAGTGGTCTTCACAGGAAGGAAGTGAGTCGCTTTCGTCAACCGGTAAACAATCACCCAAATGGAGTCATACCCTCGACTGGTCTTCGGTAGACCCACAATGAAATCCATGGAAATCTGCTCCCATTTCCACTCTGGAACGGGTAAAGGCTGCAACTCTCCAGCCGGTGTCTGATGCTCAGCATTGACTTGCTGACAAGTCAAGCACCTCGAAACGAAGTCCGAAATTTCGCGCTTCATCCCTTCCCACCAGTAAAAGTCTCTCAAGTCACGGTACATCTTGGTGGAACATGGATGAACGCTAAAGGCCGACTGATGTGTCTGCTCTAGAATCTCGCGTCTCAACCCATCAGTATCTGGTACACACAAGTGAGTCCTACATCGTAGCACACCCTGGTCATCAATCATCAACTCCGAAACTGTATCCTGCCGAACAAGCTCAAGAATCTCTGACAAGGCATCACCGGGTTGCGCCTCACGGATACGATCAAGTAGTAGTGGACGGACGCGGACATGAGCAAGTTGTCCCCCAGCAGAAGTGAACTCGAACTGCACTCTACCATTACACAAGAGCTGCCAATCTGCAGAAGAATGTTGCTGAACTGCGCTCAATTGGGACAAGCCACCCCCGGGCCTACGACTCAAAGCATCAGCTACCACAATCGCCTTGCCCGGGTGATAAAGGATCTCGCAATCATAATCCTTCACAAGCTCCATCCAACGGCGTTGTCGCAGATTCAGTTCCCGCTGCTGGAAGATGTACTTCAAGCTCTTGTGATCCGTGAAGATCTGACACGACTCCCCATACAAGTAGTGTCTCTAAATCTTCAACATAAAAACCACCGCGGCCATCTCAAGATCGTGAGTGGGGTAATTCTGCTCGTGCTTCTTTAGATGCCTAGAAGCATAAGCAATCACTCTATCATGCTGCATCAAAACATAACCGAGCCCCACTCGAGAAGCATCACAGTAAATAACATAGCCGCCTGATCCAGAAGGCAAAGATAGAACTGGTGTCGTCGTCAACCGAGTCTTCAACTGCTGAAAACTCTGCTCGCACGCATCAGTACAAAGAAAAGGAACCCCTTTCCGGGTCAGTCCAGTCAACGGTGCAGCGATACTCGAGAAATCCTGAACAAAACAGCGATAATAACCAGCTAAGCCCAAAAAGCTGCGGACCTCAGTCACCGATATAGGTCTGGGCCAAGGCTGCATAGCCTCGATCTTCCTCGGGTCCACAAGAATACCATCACCAGTCACCACGTGACCCAGGAAGTCAACTCTATCAAGCCAAAATGCACACTTTGAGAATTTAGCATACAGCTGGTGCTCTCTCAATATCTGCAATGCAATCCTCAAGTGCTGCTCGTGCTCCTCACGACTCCTAAAGTAGACCGGTATGTCATCAATAAACACAATAATAAACTGGTCGAGGAACGGCCTGAAAATCCGGTTCATCAGATCCATGAACGCTGCTAGCGCATTGGTGAGTCCGAACGACATCACTAGAATCTCATAATGCCCATAGCGCGTACGAAAAGCAGTCTTCGGAATGTCATCATTCCGAACCTGCAACTGATGATAACCCGAACGCAAATCAATCTTAGAAAAATGTTTCCCACCCTGGAGCTGATCAAATAAATCGTCAATGCGAGATAAAGGATACCTATTCCGCACCGTAACTCGGTTCAATTGACGATAATCCATACACAACCTCAAACTGTCGTCCTTCTTCTTGACAAACAGAACAGGAGCTCCCCACGGCGAAACACTCGGACGTACAAGTCCCCTATCAAGCAATTCTTGAAATTGATCTTTAAGCTCTCTAAGCTCTGCCGGAGCCATCCGATAAGGCGGTATAGAAATAGGCTTCGTGCCAGGAATCAGATCAATGCAGAACTCAATATCGCACTCTGGCGGCATCCCCGGTAACTCATCTGGAAAAACGTCGGGAAACTCTCGCACGGTAGGAACCTGGTCCAACGACTCCACTGTGGCTCCGGTATCAAGAATGAATGCCCAGAATCCCCAACATCCCCTCCTCAAAAGCCGACTAGCGCAAAGGACAGAAATCAAATTGTGAGGGACGGCACCACGGTCCCCTTGCACAACAAACACAGACTCACCGGGAAAACAAAACCTAACAGTCTTCTCGCGGCAGTCCACGGACGCGTAGCAAGTAGCTAACCAGTCCATGCCCAGGAGAATGTCGAAGTCCAACATCTCAAGAAGGATCAAGTCGACGGACAGATTTTTGTCACCTAAATAGACAACACACGACCAGAACACGTATCTCGCAACAAACGACTATCCGACAGGAGTAGTCACGACAAGCGGCTAAGCTAGCAAACACGACACTCGGCCTAACCTCGGCACGAAGTGCGTAGAAACATATGAATGCATAGATCCTGGATCAAAGAGAACATGTGCTTCAAAAGAACATACAGAAAGGATCCCTGAAACTATGGCATTGGACGCCTGCGCATCCTGATGAGTCAAGGAAAACATGCGAGCCTTCCCTCTACCGGCAACTGGCTGTCCTCTGCCTCGGCCACCGGCTGTCCTCTGCCTCGGCCACCTCATCCTCTCAGCACAAAACCACCGCAACCACGACCTCTCTGAGCAGGAGTCTGACGCGGGGAAACAACAGGCATAAGTGGCAACGCTCTCTGAGGCGGAAAAGGTGGTAAGGTAACCTGGGGTACGGCTGCCCCTCTTTGACGTATCACGAAACAATCCCTAACGAGGTGCTGTAAACTACCACATCCAAAACACCCACGTGTCGACTGCTGACCCTCCTGGGAAAAAGTGCTGAACAACTGGCCGCGTCCCACGTCTCCGCTACTCCCCATTTCCGAACGAACTCTGTCTCTGTGTCTAAACCTCTGCCTCCGGGCTGCTATACCTGTACGAGCCCTCTTCGGTTCCGGAATAACCGACGACTCAGATAGGCGCTCCTCCACCAATAGGGCTGCATCCACTACTGCCGCATACGTGTCACAATGCAGAATGCTGATGGCTAGGAACAACTGGGTAAGCAGGCCTCGAACAAACCTCTTCACCCTCATCTCCTTAGTCGCTACCCAGTACGGAGCATACACAGACAGGTCGGTAAATAGTACATCATACTCAGACACCGTCATCCCCGGAGTCTGGCGTAACCACTCAAATCGGCGCGCTCGAGCATCCGTGACACTCGGTGGAAGAAAACGGGCGCGAAACACCGTCATAAATATGTGAAAGTATTAAGATCTTTCAATCTGATCGAGGAGGAGAATACTTGAGCAATGAGTTCCTGGACTATCTAAAAGAGAATGGGATTCTCTCTCAGCTTACTCCTCCATATACACCACAGCACAACGGTGTATGGGAACGGAGGAATCACACCCTATTAGATATGGTGCGCTTTATGATGAGCACTGCTGGGTTGCCTATTTCCTTCGGGAGGTATGCGCTTGAGACAACCATACACCTATTGAATTTGGTTCCTACCAAATCAGTGCCTACCTGTCACGACCCAAAGTTAGGCCCATAACCGGCATTTAAACTACGTAACATCTACAGGCGTACACAACTTAAGTAAGCCGAAACCCAGAAATCTAAACCACCCAAAACTGGATAAACGGAGAAAAAAATAGTTTAAAACATTCAGAAAATCTTAAGTAAAATCTTTAACTTTAGTTTTCTTTCTTGAAAATTTCGGCAGCAACTCCTTTGTAAAAACTAGCCCCGAAAACGGGTACAACAGAGATAAATATAAAGCATCCCAAACGGGAGCAAATCACGCCCAACGGCGGAGACAGCCACCACAAGATATAAATACGACGTCGTAGCGAAGAAATATAAAGGAAAACTGCATAAAGAAGTAAAACTTTACAACAAGACCGGCTCCTACGAGCACGGCACCTAAAATCACCAAAATATAAACAACACCGAATCCTCACAACTTGTCTCTAAGTCAAATACATGAAGTGGTAGATGGAGAATACTAGATCCAACAAAAAGATATAAAATGTACAAAACGGATAACCGCGAACCTACCTAATAGCAAAGGCCACACAGCCAACCGTAGCGGTATCCGCAAAAGTAGAGATGATAAGACGCCCTGCCGCGACTACTCTGAGGGTAAGCCCTGCAAAACACTGTGGCACAACGGGTGTGAGTTGCCAACTCGTGAATAGTAATTAACATCATATTGTAATCGCAAGTATGCACGAACAACGATTAATCTATCACATGTAATCCGATTGCATAAGTGTGGCAATATGAATATGCAAAAAAAATCATGTAAAGGTACATCATCAGGGTATTACAACTACATGAAACAATGCATATAAAAAATAATCCTGAGTGTGGGATGATATAAAATATAAAACCTCAGGAAAAATCATCAGCATGGAAAAACCCCAAGTGTCCCTCACTGACACATCAAATCCCAACATCCTCAGGCACCACATCCTCAGATCGGCCCTCACATCCTGTAAGTCTCATGGAACCAGAGTGTCTAACATCGACACCCAAAACATCATGAAAACATATACCTGTATGTATATATATATATGTATGACGATATCAACCACGTATGTCCACCGACGATACGTAAAAATCATGGAAACCTGAGAGTCAAACACCGATACTCGAAACATCATGAAACCCGTGTCTAGCATCGACACGCAAATCCTCATAACTCAGGCGCTGTCACCACGACTGGCCCTGACGATATGTCGTACATCACTCCAGTCGGTATCCCCACGATAACCGCCGAGTCCAAATACAATCACCGGTAGGTACTTGCCCGCCTTCCAGGCTCATCGCCTATCATGTGCGATCATCTTACCGAGGGGAACCGTACCGGGCTCCACCATGTACCCATACACGGACCACTACACTCCTCGCATCAGGTATATATCACACATCTCAGAACCGAGAAATCTAATGGTGGACGCATCGAAATATCATATCAAGAGAAACCGGGTTTTCAAACAATATATAGTTTCTTGAAATACCCCCCACGGTTCTCAAATCCAGAAATCACATGAAATCCATATCTAAATGCGTAAATCCATGAAAACTGATATATGCAACATAAAACACCAATATGAGCATATCAAGGGAAAACCGCTCTTTTAAATGAATCCAGCTTTAAAATATATCATGTGTTTCCCAAAACCTCCGAAATCAAGTGCAGCATCATATGAGGGTACATGTAATTGTAGCAAGGTATAAGTATCTACATGTAAGCAAGTATATATGATGCATTTCTTAAGCGCGATAGTCAACGTCTCAATATCACATCTCAAAACAGTTAGTTATGTATATGCCCTAGAGACAATTGTTGTATATATGATGTATATTATGATGGATGCTTGGATATATTCAGAGAGGACTTTCTTGCTCGTCATGATAGTATGCTATTTGGTTTCACTTTATCTTAACATGTTGAATTGTATTGGTTTACTGTCTTTCTCTCACATGTTGATAAAGCCCTTAGGATCTGTACTTGACTACTGGGATTATGATGAGATCATACTAGTGGGGCCACGGTAGTCGATGTGTACATCCTATAAATGTTCCTAGTCGAGGGTATATCGAGACAGGGCATCGATACACCAGAGGAGACTAGCGTATACGCATCTTGACCTATATGATGGGCGATGGATAATCCTATATCCAACAGGGTTTGACATCAAGGATGGTGTACGGATGCTCAGTGGAGACTGGGTACACTGGACGGACTCGCCTAGAACTCCCAGATGGTGATATACCACACGTCAGATGGCAGTTCTCCGATGACACTGGTACAGCGTAGTCTTTAGACCCGAGATCGTCTTAGAGTCTTGTGTGATTCCCAATGTGCTTTGATTTCCACCTTACCATGTCTAAGAGGGCATGCAAAATGGTGGCTTTTGGGTACAGTCCCGAATCACATGGAGGCAAATAGCGATAGGAGGGGATTCGTATCTCCCGGTATAGGGAGTTGATGTTGTGTTGTGTTCGATTGGCTATAACTGGAAGTCCCTGGCCAGGGTTGATATAGAGATATACTGGTAAGTGTTACCAGTAGTTTCTCGACCTGTTATGAGCCTCACATCGACACGACTTATAGGTTACTGGGGTCTGACGTATACCACCCCTAGACTTGATATGCGACATATCATACGAACAGACCGGACTGTACGGGAGTGTTACTGATTGGATTCATAGGAGAACGGATAGGCTAGCTTGTTGATCTTCTGATCGCTCAATACCTGGGTGGCTGTTACGTTTAGCTGACCGCTTGCAGCTTGTGGGTGTTTGATATGATCATCACCTGCTACCGGCATATTGACGATACTTTAGAGTCCTACATAGAGGTTTCTTGGCTCAGGCAAAACGGAGTAGAGGCACATATGTGATATGTGCAGGACCGAGGATAATGCGATATTTGATACCGTAATTTATTCTCGCGATATTTAGTTATGAACCGGGTCATCGGATCAATTGTTGATTCGATGAATCGGTACATGAGATATTAGTCGGTTATATTCGATATAGCCGGATCGTCGGATCAAGTATTGATTCGATGATTTAATGTATAATGATATATATGATGTATTGTATTACATTATCTAATATTGGCTCGCTTTCTTATTTCATTTTCTCACCAGATTAATATATTGATATGTATGCGATATATGTTAATTGTATTATTTTCTTTTGTTGCAAATATATAATATAAATGTGATATATATTATTGTGATATGATATGATTTATTATGAAATATGTTTAGTGATGATAAAAAGAGATTAGGGTTTGATTAGGGTTAGCTCCTTCTTGTTCATTCTAGAAGGATTTCCTTTTGTCTTGGTTAAGATATTATGGTTGATACTTATCCATGACTCATTCTTAACCTAACCAAACCCTAGCTCTAGTTTATTCTCTAAAAAGGTTAAGCCTCTCATCCTTGACCAGGGTTCCATAATCAATCATATACTCTTATTACTATTCATCACAAAAGGATTATCTCATTTATTCTTCATATTCTTCTCTCTTGAGTTTTTGAAAGAGCTCACTAGATTTTCCTTTGGTGATGATTTCTTATGAGAAATTGATATAAAAAGAAAGCATAAATACTACTCCATCATCCTCATCTAATATAGCCCATTAGATTAGGGTGTTCATTTCTTTAGAGTGACATCTAATATAGCCCATTAGATTAGGGTGTTCATTTCTTTAGAGTGAGAGAGGTTGGGTCATAGCAAGTTCGACGTAGATCATCGGAGAAGCGGAACACTACAAGCTAGCATGGATCGTTCGAGTCGAGGAGCCTCTCTTGAGTCCGGGAGATCGTGGATCGCGGCGAAGGGACTTCTACTCGATGCTTATGAAGCAAAGGAGCGGACTACAAAGGTTGTAATCCCTCACACTAAGTAGTAAAGATGTTTACATGCATGTAAAAACGCTAATAATCTAGAAAAGATCCCGGCTTTGGGTTGTTCGGCACATCTAAAATTTTATTCGGGCATGTTCGATGCCTTATGAACCTTCACAAGAGTGCCTAGGAACCCTACAGTAGTATCAGAGCTTAGCTAAAGCATTAGGCGACGTATTTACGAAGATAAAACTCCGAACGAACCCCGATATATCGAAGTTAACCCCCTCTCTGTACTTTTTCTAAAAACTGTGATTTTTCAAAATTAAAGATTCCTAAAAAATTCAGCAGGGAAATATAAATATTATTGTGAAAAACGTGTCACCAATCCGTACATACCACCGCGGAACCACGGCCGTACCGCGCTTGGGCCGCGGATCCGCGATGGGAATGTGGAGTCGGGTCTTAGTTTTTCTACAGTAATATCAGTATTTGTATTTTATATTTTCTGGGTATTTTTAATTTGACTCAAGTGTTGAGTGTTCTGGGGTTTATTTTGTAATCGTTGATTCGATCAGAAAATTTAAATTCGTTATTATTTCCGGATATTTAGAAACTGTTAAATTGTTCGAACGGATATCATTAACTCGCTTTTTCCCGGCACGAAAAACTTTCAAGTGTTGAATTTTTATTGGGTTTAAATCTTTCGGAAAAATGTGCAAGTAACACGGTGGACCCTCTAGAAGACAACAAACCTTAACTCGATTATGTGACCGTCTTGAACTGCCTCTAAACCTTAGGGTTTGGGGCAGTACGGCATGCCACATGTGAGTTGGCTTGACCCTTCTACGGCTGGATCACCGGTACTGTGACATATTCTGGAATTATTTGAACTCTGCTCAAGTGTTGAGAAATTTAGGAAATTTTGGGTATTTGATTATCTGTTCGGAAAGTTTAATACTGTCTATTTATCTGGAATGTGATACAATATGTGGAATTCATAGAGTTAGTCATGAAATGCGAAGTATGTAATATTTCAAATTTATGATGTCTAAAGTGATTGTGGAAGCCAAATATTGTAGTTTTACAATTTCTTTTCTGTGACCGTATGTGTAGTATGTAGTTGTATTGCCGGTTTTTTATTTTCATTCATGTAAAATTCATATGTATGTAATATTCTTTTATTGGGGCACTTCGGGGATGAGGTTGATGTCACCATTGTATATTATTTACTTTTCCGCATTAGGTAGACCCAAGGAGGGGAGCACAAGTAACCGGGTTCTAGGGTCCAGTGGGAGACCATTTCGAGGAGTCGAGACCGGGTCTCATAACCCTAGAATTTGCAGTGTTACTTGCCGCTCTCGTAGGGGTCTTGGGATGTGGGTTTGGCTATTCATCGCGACCATGGAATCCGTGTTTTATACCGGCTCGTATTGAAAACACGGACGTCCTAGTATATCCAATACTTCATATATGTTCTTCTGCTGTAATGTTCTGTGATGAGATCATATTACCGCCTGAGACGAATGCTTATACTATATATATATGCTGATATATAAATATTACTGCTTTCGTTTCTTCTGTGATGCTTAGGAAGCATAAGCTGATGAGATTTTATTAATGAGATTAATAAAAAGAAAAGAAACCTAAAAGATGTTGTAGAATCAAAACTTTATAAAAAAAGGGTAGCTACAGTTTTGCTTTGCATAGAGGTATATATGATATACCCTTCACCTTATTCGATAAGGAAAGAGCCGAGATCCCTTCACCGGGAGTGACCGCTTTAGCGAAACTGGCAGATGCTACAAAACTCGATTTGTCTTTTGATTGCTTTTAGAGTTTTGCTTTGCACAGTGATATATATGATATATCATGCACCTTATTCGATGGGGAAAGAGCCGAGATCGCTTCACCGGGAGTGACCTCTTTAGCAAAACTGATGAAAGCCTAAAAATCACTCCATTTCAAAATTTCACTTGATTCTACAACGATATCAAGTTCATTACGCAATAGGTTTTCAGAAAAACCTGTTATAGCCCTCCGACATTTCAGATAGATATTACTTAGTATTCGTGCTACGGTTGTTTGGCATTCGTCAAGGCGTAGTGTACGGTATCTATTTACTATTTATCTGTAGCATATGATGCGATTGGATTAGGGTATTCGTACGGCGTTGTTTGGTATTCGTCAAGGGTCGTGCGGGTAGGTTTAATTCAATCAAGAAATGTTCGGGTTGAACTTGACCAGCGGACTATGAGTTGTTTGGCATTCGTCAAGGTCATAGCACGTTAGGGGCAAAAGCACTATCGGGAATTTCAAGTGTTAAAATTTGCAATGAGATTGCATACCTCCTATGAGATAGTTGGATCCCGATACCCACTGCGAGTAAGTGTTACTCCTGGGAGAGTTTTACACAGGACAATTAGACGATCAAGTAGGTGTCTAGAAAAGTGTTAACGGGGTTACGCCTCTGGGAAATATGTGGTTTACTTTAATTAGTTCCGTGCGAAAGCACGGGGAACCTCCCTCAAGTACCGACACTGATCTGGCTGAAAGATTAACGAAATTGTAGGGTGTAATTAATCCCGGCTAATCTTACCTTTTAGGGTTTGAAGGAAGATTTGATAAAAACAATGGGAGACATCCTAATTAGATAAGATAATAACCAATCTAATCTTGCAAGAGCATACGCTAAAGTGTTTTCTTCTCTCTCTCTCCAGGTAGCGACTATGTCAGGCCATAATCAAGATAATAATATGGATGTATTGACGGAACCCGCTTATTATACTGAGCAGGGGAACGTTGGACCCGTTCTTTCTTATAAGAGTTATAAGACTGTACAAGGAATAGGAGAATATCTGGATTCTCAAGCTGCCTAAAAGAACATGCATGTTGATGCATCTTCTTCATGTGTGTTAGTTATTGAGAACTGTTTCTCAGTTCACCCTACGTCCTGGGTATTATATACCGGATCAGGATCCCACATATGTAAATTGTTACATGGGATGAGGAAAGGTAAAGAACTGGGAAAAGGTGATCATTCCATTCAAGTAGGGAATGGGGCAAATGTTGTGGCCAAAGCAGTTGGTGAATATCACCTAATATTACCAAGTGGTGATACACTGATTCTGAATGAGTGCTATTATATACCGAACATGATGTGCAACATTATATCAGTTTCTTTATTAAGTAAAGAAGGATATAATTTTGTAGTACATGATAATGTTATGAATATATTCCTAGATCAAAAGTTGATTGCATCAGGCTCGTTACATAATGGCATATTCATTCTAAATCAAAATACAGTCCTCAATATACAAAACACGCACAAGAGGAAGAGTTCAGAAATGAACGAATCCTTCTTGTGGCATTGTAGACTTGGTCATATCAATGCGACACGACTGGCTAAATTACATAAAGATGGATATTTAAATCCGTTCGAATTATCATCTTATGATACTTGCCATTCATGTATCAAAGGAAAAATGACCAAAGCTCCGTTTAGTGGACATGGAGAAAGAGTTACGGAACTCTTAGGACTGGTACATAGTGATGTATGCGGTCCTATGTATACACACGCCAAGAACGGTTCTTCCTACTTCATTACATTCACTGACGATCTCTCTACATACGGGCATGTGTTCCTGTTGAAACACAAGTCTGAAGCTTTTGAGAAATTCAGAGAATATAAGCACGAAGTAGAGAACCAAACGAGCAAAAGTATTAAGATTCTTCGATCTGATCGAGGAGAAGAAAACTTAAGCAATGAGTTCCTAGATTATCTAAAAGAGAATGGGATTCTCTCTCAGCTTACTCCTCCTTACACACCACAGCACAACGGTGTATCGGAACGGAGGAATCGTACCCTATTAGATATGGTGCGCTCGATGATGAGTACAGCTGAGTTACCTATTTCCTTCTGGGGGTATGCGCTTGAGACAACCATACACCTATTGAATATGGTTCCTACCAAATCAGTGCCTACCACTCCATATGAGATATGGAAAGGGAAGAGACCATCTCTTAAGTATGTTAAGATATAGGGTTGTCCAGCCTATGTCAAAAGACAAAATCCGGACAAACTCGAGGCAAGATCTGTCTTATGTAAGTTTGTAGGATATCCCAAAAATTCACAAGGGTATATATTCTACCACCCCGAGAAACAAAAGGTGTTTATTTCTCGACATTCCACTTTCTTAGAAAAAAGTTTTCTTATGAAACAGATTAGTGGCATTAAGGTAGAACTGGAAGAGGTTCCAGCGACACAAACTATAACAGAACACTTGGTAGAACCAGAGGATTCAGTAGTACCCGACGAACCCCAGCCTCTCCGCCGATCTAGCAGGGTTTCTCTTCCGCCTGAGAGATACTACGGTTTTCTCATTGATGGTGGAAGCGAGGATTGCATCATGGAAGATGATGACCTGACTAGTTTCGAGCAGGCCATCATGAGTGGTGACTCTGTGAAATGGCTGGATGCAATGCGATCTGAGATGGAATCCATGTACACCAATAAAGTATGGACTTTGGAAAATGCTCCTGAAGGGGAAAACCCATTGGGAGCAAGTGGATCTTTAAAAAGAAATTTGGTGTAAATGGAAAAGTTGAGACTTTCAAAGCTAGACTTGTAGCAAAGGGTTTTCGTCAACGACCAGGTGTGGATTATGACGAAACCTTTTCTCCAGTGGCTGTGCTTAAGTCCATCCGGATCTTACTTGCCATTGCTGCATACCATGACTACGAAATCAGGCAAATGGATGTTAAGACCGCCTTTCTAAACGGTGATTTAGAAGAGTGCATGTACATGACTCAGCCAGAGGGCTTCATAGATAGTGGGAGCAGCGGAAAGGTATGCAAGCTGCTTAAATTCATTTATGGGTTAAAGCAAGCATCGCGGAGTTGGAACATCTGTTTTGATGTTGTAGTCAAAGAGTTTGACTTCATCAAAAATATAGATGAACCTTGTATCTATAAAAAGGTAGCAGAGAGTAAGGTTGTCTTCCTCGTATTGTACGTGGATGACATACTCTTGATAGGAAATGATATTCCTATGCTGCAATCAGTCAAGCTCTTCTTATCACAAAGATTCTCAATGAAAGATCTAGGTGATGCCTCCTGCATATTGGGAATCATGATCTATAGAGATAGATCTAAACGGATACTGGGATTGTCCCAATCCAGGTACATTGACACCATACTAAAGAGGTTTAGTATGGAAGAATCCAAGGGTGGGAACCAACCCACGATCTCTGGACTCACTCTTTCCAAAGAGATGTCTCCCAAGACTGATTTGGAGAGAGCTCGCATGCAAGGGATACCCTATGCTTCGGCAGTAGGCTCTATCGTGTATGTGATGCTATATACTAGACCCGATGTAGCATACTCACTAAGTGTAGTGAGTCGGTATCAAGCAGATCCTGGAGAGAGTCACTGGACAGCTGTGAAGAACATTCTCAAGTACTTGCGAAGGACTAAGGACATGTTCTTGGTGTATGGTAATGGAGAACTCCGGGTGGAGTCCTTTACCGATTCCAGCTTCCAAAGTGATAAGGACGACTCTAAGTCGCACTCGGGATTTGTCTTTACCCTCAATGGAGAGGCGGTATGTTGGAAGATTTCCAAACAGGATACCGTTGCAGACTCGACGATGGAGGCTGAATACATCGCTGCCAACGATGCTGCCAAAGAGGCTGTCTGGATAAAGAAGTTCATTAGTGAACTAGGTGTGGTTCCATCCATTGAGCATCCAATACCTCTGTATTGCGATAACAATGGAGCTGTGGCTTTGGCCAAGGAACCCAGATCCCATCAGAAGTCCAGACATATTCTGAGGCGGTATCACCTGATCAGGAAGAGAGTTGATCGCCGGGAGATCGAGGTCAGGAGAGTAGATACGAAGGACAACACTACGGATCCACTCACGAAGGCCATTCCCCAGATACAGTTTGAGAGATTATTCGGGATGCTAGGTATGAGATACTACAGCAACTGGCCTTAGTGCAAGTGGGAGATTGTTAGTTATGTATATGCCCTAGAGGCCATTGTTGTACATATGATGTATATTATGATGGATGCTTGGATATATACAGAGAGGACATTCTTGCTCGTCATGATAGTATGCTATTTGGTTTCACTTTATCTTAACATGTTGACTTGTATTGGTTTACTGTCTTTCTTTCACATGTTGATAAAGCCCTTAGGATCTGTACTCGACTACTGGGATTATGATGAGATCATACTAGTGGGGCCACAGTAGTCGATGAGTACATCCTATAAATGTTCCTAGTCGAGGGTATATCGAGATAGGGCATCGATACACCAGAGTAGACTAGCGTATACGCATCTTGACCCATATGATGGGCGATGGATGATCCCATATCCATCGGTGTTTGACATCAAGGATGGTGTACGGGTGCTCAGTGGAGACTGGGTACACTGGACGGACTCGCCGAGAACTCCCAGATGGTGATATACCACACGTCAGATGGCAGTTCTCCGGTGACACTGGTACAGCGTAGTCTGTAGACCCGAGATCATCATAGAGTCTTATGTGATTCTCACTGTGCTTTGATTTCCACCTTACCACGTCTAAGAGGGCGTGCAAAACGGTGGCTTTTGGGTACAGTCCCGAATCACATGGAGGCAATGAGCGATAGTAGGGGATTCGTCTCTCCCGGTATAGTGAGTTGATGTTGTGCTGTGTTCGATTGGCTATAACTGGAAGTCCCTGGCCAGGGATGATATAGAGATATACTGGTAAGTGTTACCAGTAGTTTCTCGACCTGTTATGAGCCTCACATCGACACGACTTACCGATTACTGGGGTCTGACGTATACCACCCCTAGACTTGATATGCGACATATCAAACGAACAGACCGTACTGTACGGGAGTGTTACTGATTGGATTCACAGGAGAACGGACAGGCTAGCTTGTTGATCTTCTGATTGCTCAATACCTGGGTGGCTGTTACGTTTAGCTGACCGCTTGCAGCTTGTGGGTGTTTGATATGATCATCACCTGCTACCGGCGTATTGACGATTCTTTAGAGTCCTATACAGATGTTTCTTAGCTCAGGCAAAACGGATTAGAGGCACATACGTGATATGTGCAGGACCGAGGATAATGCGATATGTGATACCGTACTTTATTCTCGCGATATTTAGTTATGAACTGGGTCATCGGATCAAGTGTTGATTCGATGAATCGGAACATGATATATCAGTCGGTTATATTCGATATAGCCGGATCGTCGGATCAAGTGTTGATTCGATAATTTAGTGTATAATGATATATATGATATATTGTATTACATTATCTAATATTGGCTCGCTTTATTATTTCATTTTCTCACCAGATTAATACATTGATATATATGCAATATATGTTAATTGTATTATTTTCTTTTGTTGCAAATATATAATATATATGTGATATATATTATTGTGACTTGATATGATTTATTATGAAACATGTTTAGTGATGATAAAAAGAGATTAGGTTTTGATTAGGGTTATCTCATTCTTGTTCATTCTAGAAGGATTTCCTTTTGTCTTGGTTAAGATATTATGGTTGATACTTATCCATGACTCATTCTTAACCTAACCAAACCCTAGCTCTAGTTTATTCTCTATAAAGGTTAAGCCTCTCATCCTTGACCATGGTTCCATAATCAATCATATACTCTTATTACTATTCATCACAAAAGGATTATCTCATTTATTCTTCATCTTCTTCTCTCTTGGGTTTTTGAAAGAGCTCGCTAGATTTTTCTTTGGTGATGATTTCTTGTGAGAAATTGATATAAAAAGAAAGCATAAATACTACTCCATCATCCTCATATAATCTAGCCAATTAGATTAGGTTGTTCACTTCTTTAGAGTGAGAGAGCTTGGGTAATAGCAACTTCGACGTAGATCATCGGAGAAGTGGAACACTACAAGCTAGCATGGATCCTTCGAGTTATGGAGCCTCTCTTGAGTCTGGGAGATCGTGGATCGCGGCGAAGGGTCTTCTACTCGGAGCTTAAGAAGCGAAGGAGCGGACTACAAAGGTTGTAATCCCTCACACTAAGTAGTAAAGATGTTTACTTGCATGTAAAAACCCTAATAATCTAGCAAAGATCCCGGCTTTGGGTTGTTCGGCACATCTAAAATTTTATTCGGGCATGTTTGATGCCTTATGAACCTTCACAAGAGTGCCTAGGAACCCTACAAAAACAATACCACTTAGGGTATATGCAACTATAGAAAAATATGTGGGTGTACATTTCAGTATGTATGCATGATGTACATGTAGCTGTAACCGGGTAAGTGGGTGTACATGTCAATATGTATGCATGATGTACAAGTAGCTATAGCAAAATATACATGAAATGGAATAAGTGTCACTATCTCAATTATCCCTGTCCAATACAATACGTATGTATGTGTCAACAGTATTTCATATGCACTATTGAATAAGAGTCACTACCTCAATTATCCCTATCCACTACAATATCACGTATATATGTGGGTTGTGCGTGTCATGGCAATTACTGATGGTGTGGGTGTAGCATACAAATTAGTGCTCGTGTAACATGAACCGTCAGTAATGTGTTATGTCCAATAGGTACAAGTCAAGGTACAACAGGTAATACTATTCAATGACGTTCATATGAAATCAACAAATATGCAATAACATGCAGCTATCATATCATATCAGCCCCGACGCATAACGCCATACTGGCGATTTCCCCGTAGATGTTAAATCTACTCACAGATAGTCTCGAGCTATGAAAATCCGACCACCTGCTTCCCCTTGTTCGTAGTGCCCGAAGTCTCCACTTGCGATCCTAAAATTTCACAAACACATCACATAAGCTAAATATCCTACGCCTACGCAAAGATAATGAAACGCAAGGATAACACCAAGAAAATTACACTGCTCACCTAGCGCATTAAACGTGCACGACATCGGTAAAAACCCTAACTAGGGTCGCTAAACTACGCAACACAAAGTCTAGACTCCGATCATCCCGATCGCGCAAACACAACACAATAAAATATGAGGAATATAATAGATATAAACTCGCAACGACCAACTGAACCCACATCCAAAATACACCGAAACCTAGTAAGCAACTTATCGCAATATGTTGCACAAGTCTAAAGCTAACACAATTCTAGCGACATCAAACGCCTTAAAATAGCTTAACTAAGTTATCGAAACCACCTCCATATTTTTAAACTTGCCTAATTAAGTTTTAGTAAAAATCTAGTAAGCTAAAACTCTTAATTAGACAAAGTAGTAATTAACAATAATTATCATATTCTACTAGGTTACGTTTTTTCCCAATCTTCAATCAACATTAAACACTTCATCAAGCTTAAACCCTAACTTGAATTTCTTTAAAATTATTAGGAATGAATTAATCAAGATTTTAAAGCTATAATAACTATTTAATTAGCTAACTTAATGATTTAATACAACAAAATTAAAGATTTGGATTAGAAATTATACCTCTCAAGAACACAAAAGATCAACTTGATCCATCACCTTAGCCTCCAAAAACCATGTTTTTTAATGATGATCCAAGCTACATTAGTGAAGGGAAATTGATGGTTTAATTTTATTTAGGAATTTGTGGATTTATTTTGGGATTTTTGAAGGATTTTGTGAACTTGAAGAAGATTAAATGAGCTTAGAAAAAGTTTTGGGCAGAATTTGGGGAGGGCTCGGCCAATAATAGAGGGGGGTATTTTTGTGTAATTTGTGGAGAAGTTTCAAGAGAAAAAAAACAATTAATGCTCATTTAATGAAAAGTGGCACCTTTTCTTTTTCTCTTTTCTTTTTAAAATTAAATCCTTTTTCTAAAAAAATATCTAGATTTTAGGAGAGAAGGTTCTAAACTAATTCTAGTGATTAGATTAGCAATGATCCCAATTTAGAACTAATTAATCCACACAAAAAAGTAATTTCCACTAATTAAGTGCATAAATAACACATTAAAATAATATTTATTTAGGGAAAATTTTTATGTGAACCAAAACTTTCCATTGACCCCCAAAGCCCACGCACTAGCTTTATTCTAGCTAAACTAGATGCCGGCAATTTTATACGGAAGTTTGATCACAATCGGGTTAAAACGGAAAGTACCGACTATTTTACCATAAAATGGAAAAATTCGCATAACGATTTCTAAAACGTTACACTACCACTCCATATGAGATATGGAAGGGGAAGAGACCATCTCTTAATAATGTTAAGATATGGGGTTGTCCGTCCTATGTCAAAAGGCACAATCCGGACAAACTCGATTCAAGGTCTGTCCTGTGCAAGTTTGTAGGATATCCCAAAAATTCACGTGGGTATATCTTCTACCATTCCGAGGAACAAAAGGTGTTTGTTTCTAGAAATGCCACCTTTTTAGAAAAGGAATTTCTTGATAAAGAGATTAGTGGCGAGGAGGTAGAACTGGAAGAAGTTCCAGCAATACAAACTACGACAGAAGATTTGGTAGAACCAGAGAATTCAGTAGTTCCCGACGAACCCCAGCCTCTCCGTCGATCTAGTAGGGTTCCTCATCCACCTGAGAGATACTACGGTTTTCACATTGATGGTGGAAGCGAGGACTGCATCATGGAAGATGATGACCCGACTAGCTTCGAACAGGCCATCACGAATGGTGACTCAGTGAAATGTCTGGATGCAATGCGAACTGAGATGGAATCTATGTATGCGAACAAAGTATGGACTTTGGAAGTTGCTCCTGAAGGGGTAAAACCCATTGGGAGAAAATGGATCTTTAAGAAGAAACTTGGTGTAGATGGAAAAGTTTAGACGTTCAAAGCTAGACTTGTTGCAAAGGGTTTCGTCAACGACCAGGTGTGGATTATGACGAAACCTTTTCTCCAGTGGCTATGCTTAAGTCCATCTGGATCCTACTTTACATTGTTGCATACCTTGTGTTGGGGTAAATATTTGCACCCCGGTTGACCGATTCAAAGTCAAGGTCAACCCTAAGCCAGGTGGGCCCAAGCCCAGGTCAAGCAGGCCCATGCCCAAGTCGAGCCCACGGCCAGCCTCCCCATGCCAACAAAAAATCATGTAATAAATAATTGTTATGTAATTTTTTATATATGAATGTATGCAAAATGAGCATAAAGCCAATATTTTGTAAGCCCATGGCTTATGTGCAAAAATGAAATGGCACATGAGCCATGGGATAGGCAAAATGCCATTTTGTAAAGACCAAGGGGCTATATGTAAATATGTAAGCCTATATAAGGCAACATGATGATGAATAAAAAAATATAGACGTTTCATTCTCTCAAAAACCTAGGGTTTGTGCCTCTTTCCCCTTTCTGAAGGTTCTAAACCTTCTTCTTTCCTTTGAAACTAAATCAAGAGTTTTACTTTTATTTTTCCAAAACTAAGTAGTTTTCCACCACAAAACCCATAAAGGGGAACTCAGATCTCCCACCAGATCTCAAAAAGGAGAGATTTTTAAAATCTCCTACTTCTTGATCTTCAAGATCCGGCAAACAACGGAAGAAGGAGACCCATCTCCAGAAACCCCACCTTGGGGAAGAACAAGGGTTCAAGGGGAGAAGCCCTTCATCAGCTTCAAAACATCCTAGGATTTTAACTCCATATATATATATATATATATATATATATATAATAGATATTTTCTTTCTAAAGCATAGCTTCTAGTTCTGGGACTAAAAGCCCATTTTTCTCGCCGGCGCCCAAGCGCTCAAGCGCCCACGTGCTGACACCCGGCGCGCTAGCGCTCGAGCGTAGATCGCCCACGTGCCGACACGTGGCGCACTAGCGCCCTGCGCTCAAGCGCAAAGCGCCCACATGCCGACATGTGGGGCACTTGCGCTCCAGCGCCCAGCGCTCAAGCGCAAAGTGCCCACGTGCCGACACGTGGCGCGCTTGCGCTCCAGCGCCCAGCGCAAGCGCAAAGCGCCCACATGTCGACACGTGGCGCGCCTGCGCTCTAGCGCCCTTCGCTCAAGCGCAAAGCGCCCACATGTCGACACATGGCGCGCTTGCGCTCCAGCGCCCCGCGCTCCAGCGCCCCGCGCTCCAGCGCAAAGCGCCCACGTGCCGACACGTGGCGCGCCCGCGCTCAACCGCCCAGCGCTCAAGCGCAAAGCGCCCACATGCCGACACGTAGCGCGCTAGCGCCTGAGCGCACAGCACCTAAGCGCACAACCCTCAAGGCGCTGACCCCACGCATCCTTTGGATGCCCTTTCCATTTCTTTTTTTTATATATATGTATATATAAATACACACACACACACACACATACTCTGCAACACTCTCCCTCCCAAAAAAAATTGGGCCGGGGCGCTGCGCCGCACCCCACAAGGGGGCTGCTAGCCCCCTTGACCCCCAGCCCGCTATCCGGGTAGCGGGACCCCCGTAAAAACTCTGTGTGGCTCCCGATATATCCAAAAACCCCTTTCAAAACACAACACACGTACACTGCACATTGAGTTCGCATGACCAGTCTAACCCGTCAATCGGAGGTTCCCTCGCTACAAAGGCGAGGGGTAATTAACGGCAGCTTAGTCCGCGGCTGCCGGAGATTCGGATCCCCACAATCACTAAACCCCGGCCTACCCTAGGCAGGGGGAATCTGTAGTACGCCTGACAAGCGCGCACGTATTCCCATCTCAATGGGATGACGAAAAACACCCTACAGATTCTGGCACGCCCGGTGGGACATATCTCTCCTCCCATATTTCGGGTTAAACGTTCATGCGAACTCAATCAATATACATTGATTATCTGTACTGAAATCATGTTTCTGTTTGCAGGGGTTGACAATTTTAAGTTGCCATCTTCAAACGTAAGTCGGTGTTTGAACGACTTTCCTTGGCCCCAGCTGGGGGCAAGGCCGTCAACACCAACAAAGCAACAAGGCATCTCGGGCAAGCTCCAGCGGTGCCCTTGACAACTGCTCAATCGGGTAACTTCTCTAAAATCCCCGTCAGATGACCTCTCAGTCGTTAAACTGGAAACAGATGACCTCTAAGTCGTTAAACTGGAAACATATGATCTCTAAGTTGTTAAACTGGAAACAGATGACCTCTAAGTCGTTAATCTGGAAACAGAGGACCTTTACGTCGTTAAACTGGAAACAGATGACCACCAAGTCGTTAAACTGGAAACAGATGACCTATAAGTCATTAAACTGGAAACAGATGACCTCTAAGTCGTTAAACTCGAAACAGATGACCTCAAAGTCGTTAAACTGGAAACAGCTGACATCTACGTCGTTAAACTCGAAACAGATGACCTCTAAGTCGTTAAACTGGAAACAGAGGACCTCTACGTCGTTAAAATGGAAACAGCTGACCCCCACGTCGTTAAACTGGCAATGACTGACCACCACGTCGTTAAACTGGGAACATTCGACCACCACATCATTAAACTGGGAACTGTCGACCTCTAAGTCGTTAAACTGGGAATGTAAAATATATATATATATATATGTAAATAAACAAAAAATGTGTAAATAAAAGAAAAATAATGAAAAGACGAAATGATGGGGCAACTCGCAATAAAAATCAGCGAGTAAAATAAAGATGAAAATAAAGCCGAAATGATAGGGAACCTGCGAATAAGAGCCGAAATGATAGGGCAATCGCGATCTTCGCGATAAGAAAAGCTGAAATGATAGAGCAATCGCGGTAAAACGAAAAAAACAACAAAAACAAAAACAAAACAAAACAAAAAACAAAAAAAACAACATAAAAAACAACAAAACAAAACAGCGGCGAATGATGAGTCGCTCCTGGTATCATATTCCAGTGCAGCGATGCAGACGCCAACAAAAATCTAATTTCCCAAAATTCCACCGGCCCTACGGCCAGTCCCCAAATTGACTACCGTATACTATCCACGGGCTCAAATAATTCTCATCATACCCATATCACACCGTAATCACCAGTTACGCGGCTGGTCTCCGTCTTTGGAATTATGCTCCATTGGGAAGACCCACTCATGTGTCCTCACGATGTATGAGGAGAACAAACCTTCGTGGGATCCTTATGACTCGCGAAGGAAAAACACACTTAGGAGTCCCCACGACTCCTAAGGAGAAAGTACACCTACGAGATCCTTACGACTCGCAGGGAGAAAATGCTTTTATGGGACCCTCAAGGCCCATAAAATTGAAAAGCCTTAGGTGACAGGGACCTAAACATGTCTCTTAAGCCATCGCTCCCCAATCCCCAAGTGGCGAATGATGAGTCGCTCCTGGTACTATGTTCCAGTGCAGCGATGCAGACGCCAACCAAATTCAAACTCCCATACCCCAATGGCGAATGATGAGTCGCTCCTGGTACCATGTTCCAGTGCAGCGATGCAGACGCCAACCAAATTCCAACTCCCATACCCCAATGGCGAATGATGAGTCGCTCCTGGTACCATATTCCAGTGCAACGATGCAGACGCCAACAAAGTCCTAAAATTTTTCCGGCCCTACGGTCTGGATCATACATCCTACAAAACCGTATACATCTCTCCCAAGTCCTACCGATGAGGCCACATTCAAAGTCCCACCAAAAAAAATAAATAAATAAATAAAAAGAATGGTATGTCCACAAGCAAAACGGGCATGGATGAAAACCCGAAAGGGCTCCGTGATTAAAAACGGCAGGACTGCTGGCGAGTTTGTGAAAACCCGAAAGGGCGCAAACTCATAAAAAGAGATGAAATGCACGCGCATAGTCCTCTCGACTTTGTAAGGAGAAAATTCCCGCGTGAGATCCTTACGACTCACAATGGAGCAACACACTTAGGAGTCCACACACTCCTAAGGAGAAAATACACCTACGAGATCCTTTCGACTCGTAGGGAGAAAATGCTTTTATGGGAACCTTACAGCCTATAAAATTGAAAAGCCTTAGGTGATAGGGATCTAAACCTGCCTCCTAAGCCATCAATTCCCAAATCCTCCCGGGGAAATGATGAGTTGCTCTTGGCATTATTCCAGTGCAGCAATGCAGATGCCGACAAAAACCATTTCCCAAATCCTCCCGGGGCAAATGATGAGTTGCTCTTGGCATTATTCCAGTGCAGCACTGCAGATGCCGACAAAAACCAATTCCCAAATCCTCCCGGGGCAAATGATGAGTTGCTCCTGGCATTATTCCTGTGCAGTAATGCAGATGCCGACAAAAACCAATTCCTAAATCCTCCCGGGGCAAATGATGAGTTACTCCTGGCATTATTCCAGTGCAGCAATGCAGATGCCAAACAAAAACCAACTCCCAAATCCACTCATGACAGATGATGATTCGCTCCCGGTACCATATTCCAGTGTAACGATGCTGATGTCAACTCAAATCAAACAAATCAAACCAACCAATTCCAACATCGACCTCTGCGTCAAACAACAGACACTCCGTTTCGGGGACACGTCAACCAGCGACACTCTGCATCGGGGAAATGTCCAACAGAGACACTCCGCATCAGGGAAACGTCCGACAACGACACTCCGTAACGGGGAAACGTCAAGCAAACACTCCGTTTCGGGGACACGTCAACCAGCGACACTCTGCATCGGGGAGACGTCCATCACAGACACTCCGTAACAGGGAAACGTTAAGCAGACACTCTGTTTTGGGGACACGTCAACCAGCGACACTCAGCATCGGGGAAACGTCCAACACAGACACTCCGCATCAGGGAAACGTCCGACAACGACACCCCGTAACGGGGAAACGTCAAGCAGACACTCCGCCTCGGGGATACGTCAACCGGCCGATACTCCGCCTCGGGGAAACGTCAAGCAGACACTCCGTTTCGGGGGCACGTCGACTACAGACACTCCGCCTCGGGGAAACGTCGACCAACGACACTCCGCGCCGGGGGCACGTCTACTAAATCACTCTGAGCCAGGGAAACGTCTACCATGGACACTCCATCTCGGAGACACGTTAAGCATCGATCATCTATGTAGCAACAAGGGCAGTGCAGGCTCCCCACAAAACTGGAACCCAAATCGCTCCGGGTTAGAGCGTCGACCGTCCATGTCGCAAAAATGGCAGTGCAGGCTCCCCACAAATCGGGAACCCAAATCGCTCCGGATCAGAGCGTCGACCGTCCATGTTACAAAACGGGCAGTGCAGGCTCCCCATAAATCGGGGACCCAAATCGCTCCGGGTCAGAGCGTCGACCGTCCATGTCGCAAAAACGGCAGTGCAGGCTCTCCACAAATCGGGAACCCAAATCGCTCTGGATCAAAGCGTCGACCGTCCTGTCGCAAAAAGGGCAGTGCAGGCTTCCTACAAAGCAGGAACCAGATCACTCCGGGCCAGGGAGACGTCTACCACGAACACTCCATCTCGGAGACGCGTCAAGCGTCGACCGTCCAGGTCGTAAAAAGGGAAGTGCAGTCTCCCCACAAATCGGGAACCCAAATTGCTCCGGATCATAGCGTCGACCGTCCATGTCGCAAAAACGGCAGTGCAGGCTCCCCACAAATCGGGAACCCAAATCGTTCCGGATCAGAGAGTCGACCGTCGAGGTCGCAAAAACGGCAGTGCAGGCTTCCCAGAAATCGTGAACCAAATTGCTCCGGATCAGAGCGTCGACCGTCCAGGTCGCAAAAAGGGCAGTACAGGCTCCCCACAAATCGGGAACCCAAATCTCTCAGGATCAGAGCGTCGACCGTCTACGTCGCAAAAAGGGCAGCGCAGGCTCCCTACAAATCGGGAACCCAAATCGCTCCGGATCAGAGCGTCGACCGTCTACGTCGCAATAAGGACAGCGCAGGCTCCCCACAAATCGGGAACCCAAATCGCTCCAGATCAGAGCGTCGACCGTCTATGTCGTAAAAAGGACAGTTCAGGCTTCCCACAAATCGGGAACCAAATCACTCCAGGTCAGAGCGTCGACCGTCCATGTCGCAAAACGGGCAGTGCAGGCTTCCCACAAATCGGGAGCCAAATCGCTCCGGATCAGAGCGTCAACCATCCATGTCGCAAAAAGGGCAGTGCAGGCTTCCCACAAATCGAGAACCAAATCGCTCCAGATCAGAGCGTCGACCGTCCATGTCGCAAAAAGGGAAGTGCAGGCTTCCTACAATGCAGGAACCGGATCACACCGAGCCAGGGAAAAGTCTACCACGGACAATCCGTCTCGGAAACGCGTCAAGCATCGACCGTCCATGTCGCAAAATGGGCAGTGCAGGCTTCCTACAAAGCGGGAACCAGATCACTCCGGGTCAGGGAAACGTCTACCACGGACACTCCGTCTCGGAGTCGCGTCAAGCGTCGACCGTACATGTCGTAAAAAGGGCAGTGCATCCCAAAAAGTGGGAACCAAAGCTAGTGCCTGCTCGCAAAAGAAGATCCATCAATCTCATGCACACGAACCACATATGTTGTGTGCATTATTGATGGTGGCAATTTATTGGGGTAAAAATTTGCACCCCGGTTGACCGAGTCAAAGTCAAGGTCAACCCCTAGCCTGGTGGGCCCAAGCCCAGGTCAAGCGGGCCGATGCCCAAGTCGAGCCCGCGGCCAGCCTCCCTATGCCAACAACAAAATCATGTAATAAATAATTGTTATGTAATTTTTTATACATGAATGTATGCAAAATGGGCATAAAGCCAATATTTTGTAAGCCCATGGCTTATGTGCAAAAATAAAATGGCAGATGATCCATGGGATAGGCAAAATGCCATTTTGTAAAGCCCAAGGGGCTATATGTAAATATGTAAGCCTATATAAGGCAACATGATGATGAATAAAAAAATATAGACTTTTCATTTTCTCAAAAACCTAGGGTTTGTGCCTCTTTCCCCTTTCTGAAGGTTCTAAACCTTCTTCTTTCCTTTGAAACTAAATTTCCAAAACTAAGTAGTTTTCCACCACAAAACCCACAAAGGGGAACTCAGATCTCCCACCAGATCTCAAAAAAGAGAGATTTTTAAAATCTCCTACTTCTTGATCTTCAAGATCCGGCCAACAAAGGAAGGAGGAGACCCATCTCTAGAAACCCCACCTTGGGGAAGAACTACGGCTCAAGGGGAGAAGCCCTTCATCAGCTTCAAAACATCCTAAGAGTTAAACTTCATATATATATGTGTATATATATATATATATATATAATAGATATTTCCTTTCTGAAGCATAGCTTCTGGTTCTGGGACTAAAAGCCCATTTTTCTCGCCGGCACCCAAGCGCTCAAACGCCAAGCGCCTACTTGCCGACACGTGGCGCGCTAGCGCTCGAGCGCAGATCGCCCACATTCCGACACATGGCGCGCTAGCGCTCGAGTGCGCTGGCGCTCGAGCGCATAGCGCCCACGTTCTGACACATGGCGTGCTGGCGCTCGAGCGCGCTGGCGCTCGAGCGCAAAGCGCCCACGTGCCGGCACGTGGGGCCCAGCGCTCAACCGCAAAGCGCCATATGCCGACACGTGGCGCGCTTGCGCTCAAGCGCCCAGCGCAAACGCAAAGCGCCCACATTCCGAAACGTAGCGCGCTTGCGCTCCAGCACCCTGCGCTCAAGCGGAAAACGCCCACGTGCCGACACGTGGCGCGCTTGTGCTCCAGCGCCCAGCGCTCAAGCGCAAAGAACCCATATGTCGACACGTGGAGCGCTAGCGCTCCAGCGCCCCGCGCTCCAGCGCAAAGCGCCCACATGCCGACACGTGGCGTGCTTGCGCTCCAGCGCCCCGCGCTCCAGCGCCCCGCGCTCTAGCGCAAAGCGCCCACATGCCGACATGTGGCACGCTAGCTCCTAAGAGCACAGCACCAAAGCGAATAGCGCTCAAGGCGCTGACCCCACGCATCCTTTGGATGACTTTTCCCTTTCTTTTTTTTATATATATGTATATATAAATACACACACACACACACACACATACTCTACAACACTCTCCCTCCCAAAAAAAATTTGGGCCGGGGCGCTGCCCCACACCCCGCAAGGGGGCTGCTACCCCCCTCGACCCCCAGCCCCCTATCCGGGTAGCGGGACCCCGTAAAAACTATGCGTGGCTCCCGATATATCCAAAACCCCCTTTCAAAACACAACACACGTACACTGAACATTGAGTTAGCATGACCAATCTAACCCGTCAATCGGAGGTTCCCTCGCTCCAAAGGCGAGGGGTAATTAACGGCAGCTTAGTCCGCGGCTGCCCGAGATTCAGATCCCCACAATCATTAAACCTCGGCCTACCCTAAGCAGGGGGAATCTGTAGTGCGCCTGACAAGCGCGCGCGTATTCCCATCTCAATGTGGTGACGACAAACACCCTACATCATGACTACGAAATCTGGCAAATGGATGTTAAGACCGCCTTTCTAAATGGTGATTTAGAGGAGTGCGTGTACATGACTCAGCCAAAGGGCTTCATAGACAGTGGGAGCAACGGGAAGGTATGCAAGGTTCGTAAATCCATCTACGGGTTAAAGCAGGCATTGCGGAGTTGGAACATCTGTTTTGATGTTGTAGTCAAAGAGTTTGACTTCATCAAGAACGTAGATGAACCTTGTATTTACAAGAAGGAATCAGAGAGTAAGGTTGTCTTCCTCGTATTGTACGTTGATGACATACTCTTGATAGGAAATGATGTTCCTATGCTGCACTCGGTCAAGCTCTTCTTATCACATAGATTCTCAATGAAAGATCTAGGTGATGCCTCCTGCATTTTGGGGATTAAGATCTATAGAGATAGATCTAAACGGATACTGGGATTGTCCCAATCCAGGTACATTGACACCATACTAAAGAGGTTTAGTATGGAAGAATCCAAGCGTGGGAACTTACCCACGATCTCTGAACTCACTCTCTCCAAATAGATGTCTCCTAAGACTGATTTGGAGAGACCTCGCATGCAAGGGATACCCTATGCTTCGGCAGTAGGCTCTATCATGTATGCGATGCTATGTACCAGACCCGATGTAGCATACTCACTAAGTATAGTGATTAGGTATCAAGCAGATCCAGGAGAGAGTCACTGGACAGTTGTGAAGAACATTCTCAAGTACTTGAGAAGGACTAAAGAGATGTTCTTGGTGTATGGTAACGGAGAACTCCAGGTAGAGTCCTTTACCGATTTGAGCATCCAAAGTGATAAGGACGACTCTAAGTCGCACTCGGGATTTGTCTTTACTCTCAATGGAGTGGCGGTTTGTTGGAAGAGTTCCAAACAGGAAACCGTGGCAGACTCGACGATGGAGGCTGAATACATCGCTGCCAACGATGCTGCCAAAAAGGCTGTCTGGATAAAGAAGTCCATAACTGAACTTGGTGTGGTTCCGTCCATTGAGCATCCAATACCTTTGTATTGTGATAACAATGGAGCTGTGGATTTGGCCAAGGAATCCAGGTCCCGTCAGAGATCCAGGCATATTCTGAGGCGGTATCACCTGATCCGGGAGATAGTTGATCGCCGCGAGATCGAGGTCAGGAGAGTTGACACGAAGGATAACGCTGCGGATCAACTCATGAAGGCCATACCGCAGATACAATTTGAGAGACTCATCGGGATGTTGTGTATGAGATACTACAACAGCTGGCCTTAGTGCAAGTGGGAGATTGTCAGTTATGTATATGCCCTAGAGGCCATTGTTGTACATATGATGTATATTATACTAGATGCTTGGATATACATAGAGAGGACTTTCTTGCTCGATATGATAGTATGCTATCTGGTTTCACTTTGTTTTAACATGTTGACTTGTATTGGTTTACGGTCTTGCTCTCACATGTTGATAAAGCCCTTGGGATATGTACTTGACTACTAAGACAATGATGCAGATCATTCTAGTAGGGCCAGCGTAGTCTACGAGTATATCCTATAATTGTTCCTAGTCGAGGGAGTATCGAGACAGGGCAACGATACTCCAGGGTAGACTTACGTATTCGCATTTTGACCCATATGATAGGCGATGGATGATCCCACATCCATTGGTGTTTGACATCAAAGATGGTATATGGGTGCTCAGTGGTGACTGGGTACACTGAACGGATTCACCGAGAACTTCTAGATGGTATTATACCTATCGTCAGATACCAGTCCTCTAGTGACACTGGTACAGGTTAGTCTGTAGACCCGAGATCGTCATAGAGTCTTGTGTGATTCCCACTGTGCTTTGATTTCCACCTTACCACGTTCATGAGAACGTGCAAAACGGTGGCTTTTGGGTACAGTCCCGAATCACATGGAGGCAATGAGCGATAGGAGGGGTTTTGTCTCTCCCGGTATCGGGGGTTGATGTTGCGCTGTGTTCGATTGGCTATAACTGGAAGTCCCTGGCCATGGCTGATATGGAGATCTACTTGTAAGTGTTATCAGTAGTTTCTTGACCCGTTATGAGCCTCACATCAACACGACTTATCGGTTACTAGGGTCTAACGTTTACCACCCCTAGACTAGATATGCGACATATCAGATGAAGAGACCGGACTGTACGGTAGTGTTACTGAATGGATTCACAGGAGTGTGAGCAGGCTTGCTTGTTGATCTTCTGATCGCTCAATACCCGGGTGGCGGTTAGCTGACCGCTTGCAGCTTGTGGGTGTTTGATATGATCATCACCTACTGCCGGCATATTGACGAGTCTTTAGAGTCCTACACAGAGGTTTCCTGCCTTAGGAGAAATGGAGTAGGGGCACATATGTGATATGTGTTAGTGTATATGCCCTAGAGGCCATTACTGTATCATACTAGTTTGTATATTACTTAATGGTGCTTGGGATATTCACCTTGTTTGTACAATCTTGCTCAAAATAGTAGTATGCTACTTGGTTTGTTTCTACTTCAATGTGTACATGTGTTTATTTTAGTATATCACCTATACACATTAGTGTAGCCCTTAGGATCTTTGCTTGATTACCAGCGTTGTGATGGCAGTCACACTAGTGGGGGCTGGGTAATCTATAAGCACATCCTTATGCAGGTCCCTAGTCGCAGGACTATCGAGACAGGGCATCGATACTCCGGAGTAGACTAGCGTATGCGATTCTCATCCCAGAGTGGGAGGTGGTCTGTCCCACAGCCATCAGTACGTCGTACTGGAGATAGTATGCGGGTGCTCGTTAGGTTAAGGGTACACTGGACAGGACTCGTCGGGAACTGACTAGTTGGTATTATGCCTATCGTCAGTTATCAGTTCCCAGGTGACATGAGTATAGCTTAGTCCGCTGACTTGACACTGTCACTTCACCTCGAGTGTGTTCCCACTGCACTTTGATTACTACAATACCACGGCTCAAAGGAGTCGTGCAAACAGGTAGTAGTTGGGTGCAGTCCCGAAGCACTTGGAGGCAGTGACGGTTAGATAGGATTCGTCTCTCCCGGTATTGGGGGTTGACATCGCGCTGTGTCTAGGAGAGCCATTACACGAGTAGTCCCTGGCCAGGGCAAACGAGATATACTAGTAGGCTTCCAGTGTTATCTCAGGGTGTTTTGGGCTTCACTCCGACACGACTTGTACCGCTATTGGGGGACTGACGTTTACCGCCCCCTAGGCCCGCCATGCGATGTATCAGACGAACAGACCGGACTGTACGGAGAATGTCACATTCAGGCTCAGTAGGAGTTCAGATGGGTTTCACCTCGTCAGTCTTCTTGTCGGCATCTACCTGGGGACCGTTACGCACAGCTAGTGCCGCTTGCGGTCTGTGGTTAAACCCACTACCAGCGTAGTGTCGAGTCTTTAGAGTCCCACACAGAAAGCTATTCGCCATTAGGCAAAAGAGTAGAGGTCGCATGGTTTTGCGACAGGTCGCATGATTTTGCGGCAGGGTTCGGTCACATCCGTGCACTTGTGCACGTACAGTGTCCGGAAAGTTTACACTAGCAGGCTTTGGTTTAAGCCAGATCCTAGTGTACCTTTTGGGATTGGTTTTATCCAGTATGCATTCGTGTTCCTCGGAACACGGATGCGGGTGTGTATGCACAGTTGATGGAGAGACAGAGGCAGAGGATTCTCATTAGGGTTGTTGACCGTTGACAGTTGACTATTGACTTTTTGCTCAACCCTAATGAGAATATGATATGTGATTAACAATTATATTAATTAAGTATTCTGGTGACATGGTTGTTGAGGGATTGACTTTGTTGACTTGTTGACTTTTGTTGACTTGTTGACTTTGTTGACCGGTTGACTAGGCTTGACTAGTTGACCATCATGATAACTATAGCTATCATTTCATGGCAAAGACTTTTGCTTGCTTGCTCTTTTGTGCAAAATGATTGCATGAAATGATATGGCTATGGTTGTTTAAACCATCACATAATACTTGATTGATATGAGGTGTTATGATTGTTTTGGATTATGAGAGCCAAATGAGAAAAGTCTTCTCTCATTCTTTCATGCTCATTCTCTCTCTTGTTCTTGAGCTCTCATCTCCTCTGCTTGCTCTCCCTCTCTTAACTGTATGGTTCACTTGTCTCATGAGTTGTGAACCAAGAACCATAGATAAAATCCCATACAAACTCTTCTCTACTCACTCTAGTTCACAAGGTTTAGCAAACCGAGTGAACTAGTTTCTTCAAAGTTCAAAGAAGGAGCCAAAGGTTGAAGCTTTCAGGTGGATCTATCTTCGGCGCAAGGAGACGACGGGGAGAAGCCGATTTGGACGACCATCGAAGCTTGAAGACGAAGGAGTTAGAGAAAAAGAAAGGTATAACCCCTAACCGAGTAGTTAGCAACTCGTAGTTAGGTTGTTAGTTAGATGTTTAACAAAGATCCGGGTTTTAAGTCCATGTTACCACCTCTAAGAAAATCATTTTTTATCAAATTTCGTATGCCCGAAAGTATCGGGAGAGGTAGCATGGACTTACAGTGGTATCAGAGCCTAGTTAAACTCTACCTAACATGTTAGCAAAGTAGCTAGAAGATCGATCAAAGAAAAAGTCACAAAACAAACCCGATATGTCCAGTTTCTGCCGATTTTTTTCTGTTTAAAAATTGATAAATTTTATCTTAAAAATCGGCTCAGGCTTTTTAATAAACACCCACAAAATTTGGTCCCACGATCGAGTCAAAGCGCCGCGGAAACGCGGCGGGAGTACGCTTCCGCCGCGGTTCCACGGCCGAGTTGACTCGGCCGAGGTCCAAATTTAGTGCAGTGTTTTTCTGGGGTTGTTTTGGGATGTTTGGAATATGTGTTTTCAGCCCAGATTTTCCAGAACGAAAATTTTGTGTTTGGGGCCTAAAAATCCGTATTTTTGATCGAACTTCTAAAAGACTTGAGCTGACGGGTTTTTCTGTGTTGTGATATTTGTATTGAACGTCTGCTAATCACTATATGTCGATTAGTGGGGGTTATACAAATCTGTGATCTGTAATGTTGTTGGAAAGTGTATATGAATTCGTTGGATTGTCGCGGGTGAATAGCCGGGGGGTTGTGAGACGGGAGTTTTTCTTTTCTTTCAATTCATGTAAATTTGTAAATTGATGTAATAATTATTTGTATGACCGCACAACCGGGTCGGGGTTGTAGCCGTCATTGTATAATTTCTTTTTACTGTTTTTGCTCCTAGGATAGACCCATGGAGGGGGTGCACAAACTACCGGGTATCTCGAAGTGCCGAGTGGCCTACTCACGGTGTTGAGGGAGGTTGCTCCACTTCGGGTACTTGGCAGGTAGTTTGCCGCACCCGTAGGGGTCTTGGGTGGGGTATTGGCTATTCACCGCGATCGTGTAATCTGCTTTTCGTTACAGGCTCGTACGAATTGCGGATTCCTAGTATATCCAATGTATTCATATGTGATCTGAAATGTCTATCATTGCAATATATCTATATATGATATTATTTAGGCGTTGCTTATGTTTTACAGCTGCGCTAGCCCAGCCCCCGCTCTGTCGTTAGTTAAGTAACCTAACGGGTAATGACGGGGCCCCGTGGCGAATGCGAATGGCATAAGCGTACGTCATATTTTGGTTGTTTTCTGCAATGTTAGGATTAAATGATGGGACGCATTAAAAGAACTAATGCAAGAATATCACGCATTAAAAGAACTAATGCAAGAAAATAAACCAAGTAAAAGTCGTTGGAACACTTTCGAAAAACCACTCGGTTCTTTTCAAAACTAACTTTTAAATGCGGAGTTTGAGCCACTCCTTTTAAAAGCTATCTCGTTCCATCGATTATATCAAGTTCTCTACGTTCACGGTTTCGCCAAAATCATTCGTAGCCCTCCGTCGTTTCACATGAATAGTCAATAGTATTCAAGCTGTGTTTGTTGGCCAAAGTCAAGGCATAGTGATTGGTAGTTATTGGGTATTCATGTGCAGCATAGATAGATGCGTTGGTTTGGAACAGTCATACTGCCTTGTTGGCCAAAGTCAAGGTTAGGTGCGGGTGGATTCAAATTAACCTGGAGAACGACGGGTAGAACTTGACATGTGACTTATGATTTGTTGGCCAAAGTCAAGGTCATAAGAGCATGGGCCAAAAATCCACATCGGGAGTTTCATAAGTACTGAAACTTGCTAGTGTTGCATACCATTTGGAGTGTGATGATTCTGGTAGGATTCCTTCAGTTTCGTCACGCGATGATATTTGGATCCCGATCCTACTGTGAGTATATGCTACTCCTCGGGAAATTTCTCACTTAACGATCAATGCTATAAACCAAGTAGGTGTCTAGAAAGGTGTTAGCGGGGTTACGCTCCAAGGGAAAAGAGGTTCTTAAATTAAGGAACTTCGCGAAAGCGTTGGAAAACCTCCCTCGAAGTACCGACACTGGCCTGGCTGAACGGTTAAGCAAGTATTGTACGGTGAGATTGATCCTGACTAATTCTTCCTTTTTGGTTTGAGGAGGATTCGAGAAACAGTGGGAGCCATCCTGTTTAGACAAACTAAAAACCACTCTAAACTTGCAAGAGCATCATGCTGAGTGTTTCTTCTTCTCTTTCCTAATTGCAGCGACCAACCGACATGATTGGACTTAAGTTACTTCTAGATAAAAACATACTGACAGGGCCAAACTACAAAGATTGGCTCAGGAATGTCAAAATGGCAATCACTTAAGACAAGCTGGGGTATCTTCTTACCACCAAAGCTCCCCCTGTCCCTGGTCCCACTTCCAGCGTCGCGGATAAGGAAATCCGTAAGACTTGGGAGATTGATAGCGCGAAGGCCAAATGCCTCGTGCTTGCCTCTATGGACAATGAACATCAGAGGAGGCACGAGAATATGGACCTGGAATCCATATTTCTTCATACAAAAGAACTGTATGGAGAGCAGTCTCGTATCGCAAGATACGAAGCGTCGAAAAAGTTATTTTCGGCAAGGATGGCCGTCGGATCATCAGTAGCAGAACACGTGCTTAAGATGATCGGCTACATTGAGGAGCTCGCGGACCTAGGGACCACATTGGAGAGTGAGCTCTATACGGACTTAGTTCTCCAGTCCCTTCCTTCCACTTACGCCCAGTTTATACTGAACTTCAACTTGCAAGAAAAAGAAGTTGAACTTTCAGAGCTCCTCAACATGCTGAGGAGCACAGAGGGCACCCTACAGAAAGGTAGGGAAACATCCACTTTGTTTGTAGGAGATCATCTTCTTCTAGGTCCAAGGCGAAAACCAAGGGAAAGAAGAAGAAAGCCCCCGCCAAACCAAGGGGCGGTGTTAGTAAAGTGGATACGAAGGGAAAAGCTAAAGCAACAAAGAAAGCGGGGGAGCTTGTGGATAAGGAAGAATGCTTCTATTGTCATAAGAAAGGACACTGGAAGAATGATTGCAGAGCCTGGAAGGCCAGAACACAGGAATTGAAGCAGGTTGCAGCTTCAGCTTCAGGTGTGTATGTTATTGATAACTGTCTTTCAATAAACTCTGCTTCCTGGCTATTGGATACCGGATCAGGATCTCATATCTGTAATTCTTTGTAGGCGTTGAGAAACCGTAGGGTTTTGAAGGCAGATGACATGACCCTCAGAGTTGCGAACGGAGCTAGCATGGATGCTAAGGCCGTGGGGGACTATCACCTGGGAATGTCAGATGGACATGTTTTGGTTTTGCGTAATTGCTTTTTTGTACCCAACGCAACTTGTAATATCATTTCTGTATCTGTAGTTTCTAAAGAAGGTTATGAATTTGCGTTTGTAAGTAATGTTGTAAACATTCACCTTAATCATGTTTTGATTGGGTCAGGTACATTGAGCAATGGGATATACGTATTAAACCAACCACAGATTTTCAATGTCCAGAATACACACAAAAGAAAGTCTCCGGAAATAAATCAGACATTCTTATGGCATTGTAGACTAGGTCACATCAATGAGAGAAGGTTGACGAAGTTACATACAGAAGGATATTTGAATCCGTTCGAATATCAATCGTATGCCACTTGTCAATCATGTCTCAAAGGAAAGATGACAAAGACTCCGTTCACTGGACACGGAGTAAGAGCGAGCGAGCTCTTGGGACTCGTACACAGCGACGTGTGCGGTCCAATGTCTACACATGCGCGAAGCGGTTATTCTTACTTCATTACTTTTACGGATGACTGCTCGAGGTACGGTTATGTCTTCTTAATGAAACATAAGTCCGAAGCCTTTGGAAAATTCCAGGAATATAAGAATGAAGTAGAAAAACAAACTGGCAAAAGTATTAAGATTCTAAGATCGGATCGAGGTGGAGAATACTTGAGTGCCGAGTTCCTGGACTATTTAAAAGAGAACAGAATTCTCTCTCAGCTTACTCCTCCATACACTCCGCAACATAACGGGGTATCGGAGAGACGGAACTGAACCTTATTGGATATGGTATGGTCCATGATGAGTAACGCTGAGTTACCGCGATCATTCTGGGGGTATGCGCTAGAATCAGCTGCATACCTTTTGAACCGAGTTCCTACTAAGACTGTGCCTACTACACCATATGAGATGTGGTGTGGGAAGAGACCCTATCTTAAGCACATTAAGACATGGGGATGTCCAGCTTTTGTTAAAAAGCAACATGCGGACAAGCTCGAGGCACGCTCGGTACAGTCTAAGTTCGTGGGATATCCAAAGAACTCCAAGGGATATTTCTTCTACTGTTCTTGTTTCTCGTCATGCCTACTTCTTGGAAACTGAGTTTTTGGAAACCCAGATAAGTGGGAGCACAGTAGAACTGGAAGAAATTCCAGAACCACGAGCTATTACTGAAAGCTTAGTGGAACCAGAGGGTTCAAAAGAACATGACATTCCTACGCCGCTCCGCAGGAGTAGTAGGCAGTCTCATCCGCCCGAGAGATACTACGGTTTTCTCATAAACGGGGATAGAGAGGATTGCATCATAGATTATGATGAGCCTACTAGCTTCCAGCAGGCCGTTCAGAGCGTTGACTCGGTAAGATGGCTGGATGCAATGCGGACCGAAATGGAGTCCATGTACACCAACAAAGTATGGACGTTGGACATTGCTCCAGACGGGGTAAAACCCGTAGGATGCAAGTGGATCTCCAAAAGGAAGATTGGTGTAGATGGACAGGTTGAGACCTATAAAGCTAGACTGGTTGCAAAGGGTTTTAGTCAGAGACCTGGTTTGGACTATGACGAGACCTTTTCTCCAGTAGCTATGCTGAAATCCATTCGGATCCTTCTTGCCATTGCTGCCTTCCACGATTATGAGATTTGGCAGATGGACGTAAAGACCGCTTTTCTAAATGGAAATTTAGAGGAGTGTGTCTATATGGACCAGCCAGAGGGTTTAATTCAGAGTGGGAGCAGCGGAAAGGTGTGCAAGTTGCTTAAGTCCATCTACGGACTAAAGCAGGCATCGCGGAGTTGGAACATCTGTTTTGATGAGACGGTCAAGGAATTTGGCTTCATCAAAAATCCAGATGAACCATGCATCTATAGTAGATTTGTAGCGATGCCAAGGAATTCGCCTATCATATGGGTCAAAATGCGAATACGTAAGTCTACCATGGAGTATCGATGCCCTGTCTCGATACACCCTCGAGGAATTCGCCTATCATATGGGTTTTTGATCAAGGAATTCCTTTTGACCAATCAAAAATCCAGATGAACCATGCATCTATAGTAGATTTGTAGCGAGAACTGTAGTATTCCTCGTTTTATACGTGGATGGCATTCTTTTAATAGGAAATGACATTCCTATGCTACAATCTATCAAGGGGTTCTTGTCGCACAGGTTCTCCATGAAAGACCTGGGTGATGCCTTATACATCCTGGGGATCCGGATCCATCGTGATAGATCCAAGAGGATATTAGGACTTTCACAGTCCAGGCACATCGACACCATACTGAAAAGATTCAGTATGGAAGATTCCAAGCGCGGTAACCTACCGGCTTGTCACGGGATCACCCTCTCTAAAGAGATGTCTCCAAAGACTGATTTGGAAAGGGATCTCATGTCCATTATACCCTACGCTTCTGCGGTAGGCTCTATAATGTATGTGATGTTGTGTACCAGACCGGATGTAGCTTATGCACTGAGTGTGGTAAGCCGGTATCAGTCAAACCCTGGGGAGAAACACTGGATAGCGGTAAAGAACATTCTCAAGTACCTGAGAAGGACTAAGGAGATATTCTTGGTGTATGGAGGAAAAGACCTCCAGATCGAGGCCTTTGCTGACTCCAGCTTCCAGAGTGACAAGGATGATTCCAAGTCCATGTCGGGTTTTGTCTTTACCTTCAATGGAGGGGCGGTGTGTTGGAAGAGTTCCAAACAGGAAACCGTTGCAGACTCGACGATGGAAGCAGAATACATCGCTGCATCTGATGCCGCAAAAGAAGCTGTCTGGATAAGGAAGTTCTTGAAAGAGCTTCAGGTGGTTCCGTCCATTGTTGATCCAATACCTCTGTATTGCGACAACAACGGGGCTATAGCTTTAGCGAAGGAACCCAGGTCCCATCAGAGATCCAGACACATCTTGAGGCGGTATGACCTGATCAGGGAGATCGTGGATCGCCAGGAGATCGAGGTTCGGAGAGTCTCTTCAGAGGATAACACTGCAGATCCATTCACCAAGGCTTTGCCCCAGTCTCAGTTCGAGCGGCTGATCGAGATGATAGGTCTTCGATACGCCAGTACATGGCCTTAGTGCAAGTGGGAGATTGTTAGTGTATATGCCCTAGAGGCCATTACTGTATCATACTAGTTTGTATATTACTTAATGGAAGCTTGGGATATTCACCTTGTTTGTACAATCTTGCTCAAAATAGTAGTATGCTACTTGGTTTGTTTCTACTTCAATGTGTACATGTGTTTATTTTAGTATATCACCTATACACATTAGTGGAGCCCTTAGGATCTTTGCTTGATTACCAGCGTTGTGATGGCAGTCACACTAGTGGGGGCTGGGTAATCTATAAGCACATCCTTATGCAGGTCCCTAGTCGCAGGACTATCGAGACAGGGCACCGATACTCCGGAGTAGACTAGCGTATGCGCTTCTCATCCCAGAGTGGGAGGTGGTCTGTCCCACAGCCATCAGTACGTCGTACTGGAGATATTATGCGGGTGCTCGTTAAGTTACAGGTACACTAGACAGGACTCGTCGGGAACTGACTAGTTGGTATTATGCCTATCGTCAGTTATCAGTTCCCAGGTGACATGAGTACAGCTTAGTCCGCTGACTTGACACTGTCACTTCGCCTCGAGTGTGTTCCCACTACACTTTGATTACTACCCTACCACGGCTCAAAGGAGTCGTGCAAACAGGTAGTAGTTGGGTGCAGTCCCGAAGCACTTGGAGGCAGTGACGGTTAGACAGGATTCGTCTCTCCCGGTATTGGGGGTTGACATCGCGCTGTGTCTAGGAGAGCCATTACACGAGTAGTCCCTGGCCAGGGCAAACGAGATATACTGGTAGGCTTCCAGTGTTATCTAAGGGTGTTTTGGGCTTCACTCCGACACGACTTGTACCGCTATTGGGGGACTAACGTTTACCGCCCCCTAGGTCCGCCATGCGATGTATCAGACGAACAGACCGAACTGTACGGAGAATGTCACATTCAGGCTCAGTAGGAGTTCAGATGGGTTTCACCTCGTCAGTCTTCTTGTCGGCATCTACCTGGGGACCGTTACGCACAGCTAGTGCCGCTTGCGGTCTGTGGTTAAACCCACTGCCAGCGTAGTGTCGAGTCTTTAGAGTCCCACATAGAAAGCTATTCGCCTTTAGGAAAAAGAGTAGAGGTCGCATGGTTTTGCGACAGGTCGCATGGTTTTGCAACAGGGTTCTGATTGACACGAAAGAGTGTGTTTTTGTAGTTAACCGCAATCAATAACGGTGTCGCGCGTAGCTAGACCGAGATGAGTACGGGTCGTCCTCTGGGAAACGTTGAACCTTTTATTTTTACTTTAGATGTGTTGAGAAAGAGAGGAGGAATAAATAATTTTGTGAAAAGTTTCTAGATCTACTTTAAACAAGAATGTTAAATATAGATCTAGATTATTTTAGAGATTTAAATAATATAATAATAGGGCTTGTAGGGTTCGTTAGGATTTAGTAGTTATGGAAGATTAATTAAAAGTTACTCTTTTTATCCATTAATAGATTTAGAACTAGAACGACGGTGATGCGTATAGATTAGGGTTTCTGGAGGGAAAAGGAATCCCACTCTTAACCCTTATCTCGACACGGAACTCCGTTCATATCTAGCCTTTACCAAAACAATCATTAATCTAATCTCTAATCGCGGTCGGAACTAGCAAAGAATTGCTAGCGCGCCCGATTAGGATGTTAATGATTCTTTTGATAAAGTTCCTAAACTTTATAGGACTTAAAAAGGGTTTAATTATTTTCATCGTCCATTAGCCTACCCTAATCCTACGAACCCTAACAAGCGGAGAATTACTCGCGCATGTTGGGAGAAAAAGAGATGGAGAGAAATTGCATAATTAAACTACGAAGAAATAGAATAAGAAAAAGAACTACCTTTATTAATCAACAAGATCAAGTACACTTTGATTCCTTAGAAAATGATTACAAAAACCTAGTTTGCTTCTCGATCTCTTCTAAGGAGGTAGATGAACAGTTGATGATCAGCCTGGATGCGTGAGCCGTCTTGGACTTCGTGATCTCTTCGGCTTGATAGCTTTTTCCAAGAGGCCCTCGGTGCCTTTATATAGTGAAAACCCAGAATCTTATTGTTGAGAACTTGGTAAAATTCAGCATAGAATAATTCCCCAAAATCTTTCACTCCAATTCCATAAGATTGCGGCGGATCCGCGGCCCCAGGGTGGGTTTGGCCGCGGATCCGCGCTCAAGGGACAAGATTAATTGATAATTTTTCTTTTGCTTTCATCTGGTGACATTTGGCAATCCTAGGCATCTTCATATTTCAGAAATATTCTCTCGGTTGCTTCCAGACTTGGTCTCCAAGTTTGCTTCTTAATTTGGCAAGTTTTCTTCAACAAATTGATTTGTTTGTTAAATCCTTCATAACAACTTGGAAATATTCTGCACAACAACTCAAATAAGATTTTAGTAGACTTTGTTCTACTAGAATTAGACCAATAATATTATTTGCATACATTTTCCTACCAAATGATAATTAAAATATATTAACACATGGAAAATGGTGCTTTTACACATAAACCCTCATATGTATAATATATTATAATAAAGTCCTTTTTTAATATGAAAATGGTAGGAAAAATGTAATACAAATGTGCAGTTTTATCAACTGAACAAATACCCCCAAACTTATCTTTGATCGTCCCGAGCAAACTAGTTTATTCAAGAGGAGAAAAAGAAAGGAGAAAACTAAGCACACTTTCGTAGGCAGACACGATTGCACTGAGCACGTGCAACAAGCCGTTAAACCTCTAGGTGTCCCTAGTAGGAGGAGTGTTGTCTCCTGAGGGTTTTCAGCGGATTACACCCACAAAATCCAATAACAAAAGAAAGATGGTGAAATTTACATATAAAGACAAGAACCATAAAAGAAATACTTTGAAAAGAAGAGTTTCCAACTATACTAGCTTTTCAGTTGTCATGAGCCCTATCTTAATAGTCATGAAAAAATGTTAGAAATCACATCATCTCTCAATAAAACATCGTCATTATTCTTCATTCCTACCTTTTATCCAAACATTGATCATATAACCCCACGTGTGTGTAAATAACATCCCTACACTCGGAGAATTCAATTCAAGCTATCATACTCTTGTCCATCTAGCTCAGTACTTTATGAATACTTAGGTTTGCTCACACCTTTTCATGCGACCGCTAATACTTCTTGAGGTACTAACCGACCGATTACTCAAGTGCTTGCTGATTTGGTGATAGTATTTTCCTTGTCTTGCACCACCTAAGGCTTAGCAGTGACTCCCAGACCAGTTAGCCTTAGGGCACTAGGTGAAGAGGCACCCTCGCTATATTTTTTTATTGCTGCCTTGGCGATACAAAACCAGTGTTCATTTTTTTTTCTTTTCACCATTTTTATACTTCCTTCATACTTTGGCTTTTAGACAAGAGCATTTCAAGGTATCCTCTACTATCCCGAGTTTCAAGACGTGTGTATGTGCATATAGTAGGGTATCAACATTCAAATGTTCGGCTTCCAGAATAGAAACTATTTTTCAGACTTATTTTTATCCTCAGATTAGTGACTTCCTTCATCTTACTAACCCTTGGGACAACAGCTCATAACTACTTATTACTAGTTCGTATAAGAAAACTTCTAATTTTCTTGGTTTTCTTAAACTATTCCTATCTTTTGGATGTAATGTTTCACTTTCTACTCTTTTGTTATAAAAGAAATTTTATTTTATTATTTTTTTTTGTTGAAAAATTGTGCTTATGCAAAATATGATGCAAATTGATGTGTAAATAAGCACAAACCTCCCCCAAACCTGTTTACAGCAGTGTCCTCACTGATGTCATCCGTTAAGCTCAAAAACCTGTAGACTTGGGAGGAAATTATTAAAGGGGGCAAGAATATATGAAAGTGAAAATGCTCCCCCAAACTTATTTTTGGCTTACAAATTTGAGGACAAAAGTTATGATCAAGAGCCAAAAATATACCCCCCCCCCAAACATGAGTTAGACAATACGAAGCATTTTAAGAGGGGGTGAGTCATTTGGTCAAAGCAAGACTTTACAAAGACCAAAAGTTAACACCAACCATTCAAAGATTTTATCAGTATATCGTATAGGTTGGTGGAAGAATGTGTTGTATCGACTCAAGAAAAAGTGGGGAAGGCATAAGAGGTGGTCTGGAAAGGGTTTGAAATTAAAGAAAAGAAAGAATGAGGATGAATGTGAATGATTAGAAAGAAGGAATGGTGACGGTTCAACCTCTAGAGGTGGAGATTGATCAATCACAGAATCCGTATTGTTTAAAAATTCAAGTTCGTCAGCAAAAAGTTCTTCAAAACTTTTATCAATAGTGTGATTGAACATTTTGCTATCAAAGAGTTTTATGCCAGAATTTATTCTACTTTTTGCTTGACACGAAAGAGTGTGTTTTTGTAGTTAACCGCAATCAATAACGGTGTCGCGCGTAGCTAGACCGAGATGAGTACGGGTCGTCCTCTGGGAAACGTTGAACCTTTTATTTTTACTTTAGATGTGTTGAGAAAGAGAGGAGGAATAAATAATTTTGTGAAAAGTTTCTAGATCTACTTTAAACAAGAATGTTAAATATAGATCTAGATTATTTTAGAGATTTAAATAATATAATAATAGGGCTTGTAGGGTTCGTTAGGATTTAGTAGTTATGGAAGATTAATTAAAAGTTACTCTTTTTATCCATTAATAGATTTAGAACTAGAACGACGGTGATGCGTATAGATTAGGGTTTCTGGAGGGAAAAGGAATCCCACTCTTAACCCTTATCTCGACACGGAACTCCGTTCATATCTAGCCTTTACCAAAACAATCATTAATCTAATCTCTAATCGCGGTCGGAACTAGCAAAGAATTGCTAGCGCGCCCGATTAGGATGTTAATGATTCTTTTGATAAAGTTCCTAAACTTTATAGGACTTAAAAAGGGTTTAATTATTTTCATCGTCCATTAGCCTACCCTAATCCTACGAACCCTAACAAGCGGAGAATTACTCGCGCATGTTGGGAGAAAAAGAGATGGAGAGAAATTGCATAATTAAACTACGAAGAAATAGAATAAGAAAAAGAACTACCTTTATTAATCAACAAGATCAAGTACACTTTGATTCCTTAGAAAATGATTACAAAAACCTAGTTTGCTTCTCGATCTCTTCTAAGGAGGTAGATGAACAGTTGATGATCAGCCTGGATGCGTGAGCCGTCTTGGACTTCGTGATCTCTTCGGCTTGATAGCTTTTTCCAAGAGGCCCTCGGTGCCTTTATATAGTGAAAACCCAGAATCTTATTGTTGAGAACTTGGTAAAATTCAGCATAGAATAATTCCCCAAAATCTTTCACTCCAATTCCATAAGATTGCGGCGGATCCGCGGCCCCAGGGTGGGTTTGGCCGCGGATCCGCGCTCAAGGGACAAGATTAATTGATAATTTTTCTTTTGCTTTCATCTGGTGACATTTGGCAATCCTAGGCATCTTCATATTTCAGAAATATTCTCTCGGTTGCTTCCAGACTTGGTCTCCAAGTTTGCTTCTTAATTTGGCAAGTTTTCTTCAACAAATTGATTTGTTTGTTAAATCCTTCATAACAACTTGGAAATATTCTGCACAACAACTCAAATAAGATTTTAGTAGACTTTGTTCTACTAGAATTAGACCAATAATATTATTTGCATACATTTTCCTACCAAATGATAATTAAAATATATTAACACATGGAAAATGGTGCTTTTACACATAAACCCTCATATGTATAATATATTATAATAAAGTCCTTTTTTAATATGAAAATGGTAGGAAAAATGTAATACAAATGTGCAGTTTTATCAACTGAACAGGTTCGGTCACATCCGTGCACCTGTGCACGTACAGTGTCCGGACAGTTTACACAAGCAGGCTTTGGTTTAAGCCAGATCCTAGTGTACCTTTTGGGATTGGTTTTATCCAGTATGCATTCATATTCCTCGGAACACGGATGCGGGTATGTATGTACAGTTGACGGAGAGACAGAAGCAGAGGATTTTCATTAGGGTTGTTGACCGTTGACAGTTGACTATTGACTTTTTGCTCAACCCTAATGAGAATATGATATGTGATTAACAATTATATTAATTAAGTATTATGGTGACATGGTTGTTGAGGGATTGACTTTGTTGACTTGTTGACTTTTGTTGACTTGTTGACTTTGTTGACCGGTTGACTAGGCTTGACTAGTTGACCATCATGATAACTATAGCTATCATTTCATGGCAAAGACTTTTGCTTGCTTGCTCTTTTGTGCAAAATGAGTGCATGAAATGATATGGCTATGGTTGCTTAAACCATCACATAATACTTGATTGATATGAGGTGTTATGATTGTTTTGGATTATGAGAGCCAAATGAGAAAAGTCTTCTCTCATTCTTTCATGCTCATTCTCTCTCTTGTTCTTGAGCTCTCATCTCCTCTGCTTGCTCTCCCTCTCTTGATTGTATGGTTCACTTGTCTCATGAGTTGTGAACCAAGAACCATAGATAAAATCCTATACAAACTCTTCTCTACTCACTCTAGTTCACAAGGTTTAGCAAACCGAGTGAACTAGTTTCTTCAAAGTTCGAAGAAGGAGCCAAAGGTTGAAGCTTTCAGGTGGATCTATCTTCGGCGCAAGGAGACGACGGGGAGAAGCCGATTCGGACGACCATCGAAGCTTGAAGACGAAGGAGTTCGAGAAAAAGAAAGGTATAACCCCCTAACCGAGTTGTTAGCAACTCGTAGTTAGGTTGTTAGTTAGATGTTTAATAAAGATCCGGGTTTTGAGTCCATGTTACCACCTCTAAGAAAATCGTTTTTTATCAAATTCCGCATGCCCGAAAGTACCGAGAGAGGTAGCATGGACTTACAATATGTGCGCGACCGAGATTAATACGATATATGATATCGTATTCTCTTCTAGCGATATGTGATATCGGCCGGTTATATGTGATATAGCCGGATTATCGGATCAAGTATTGATTCGATAAAATGATACATATTATATTAGTCGGTTATATGTAATATAGCCAGATTATTAAATCAAGTGTTGATTTAATAATTTAATGTATAATTATATATGTGATATATTAAATTACATTAACTAATATATTGCTCACTTAAGTATTTCATTTTCTCACATTTGGATACATTTAATATATATGTGATATATGTTTAATGTATTCTTTTCTTTTGTTACATTATATATTATATATGTGATATATATTATTGTGACATGCTAGGTTATACATGCAACTAGGGTTTATGAGAATCACACCATGATTAGGGTTTATGGTTGGAATTATATATTTATTTTTAGATAATTCAAATTGTGTGGATATTGTTGAGATATTTATCCTTGTTGACTTTGTCCACTCTCTTTGATATTTCTAAGATATTTATTAACTTAACCCTAACCCTAGCTCATGGTTTATTCTCTACATGAGTTAGCCATGATATAATTAAACCATGGTTGCATTTCTAACCTCATTCACTCTCTTCATCACTTCATTTGAGCCTCTTCTTCTTCATTGATTTCTTGCTCTCTTGACTTGAGAAAATTGATTAAAAATAGTGAGAATTAAAATTCTAAAGTGAGCAAAATTCCTACTTCATCATCCTCTTCTATACTAACCATAAAGATTAGTGTATTAGCTTCACTAGGTTAGTTGTATGTATGCCCTAGAGGCCATTACTGTACATATGATGTATATTGTAGTGGATGCTTGGAGATATATATGGAGGACTTTCTTGCTCGACATAATAGTATGCAATCTAGTTGCTCTTTATCTTAATATGTACACTGATTGTCTCTATGTTACATGTTGATAAAGCCCTTAGGATGGGTACTTGACTACCAGGATTATGATGCAGATCATACTAGTGGGGACAGTGTAGTCGCTAAGTACATCCTTCAAATGTTCCTAGTCGTGAGTGTATCGAGACAGGGCATCGATATACCAGAGTAGACTAGCGTATAGCTTCTCGGCCCATGTAGACGGGCGATGGATGATCCCATATCCATTGGTGTTTGACATCAGAGACAGTATACGGGTGCTCAGTGGAGACTGGGTACACTAGATGGACTCGCCGAGAACTCCCAAATGGTATTATACCTCACGTCAGATGGCAGTTCTCTGGTGACACTGGTACAGGTTAGTCTGTAGACCCGAGATCGTCATAGAGTCTTGTGTGATTCCCACTGTGCTTTGATTTCCACCTTACCACGTTCAAGAGAACGTGCAAAACGGTGGCTTTTGGGTACAGTCCCGAATCACATGGAGGCAATGAGCGATAGGAGGAGTTTCGTCTCTCCCGGTATTGGGAGTTGATGTTGCTCTGTTATCGATTGGCTATAACAGGAAGTTCCTGGCCAGGGCTGATTCAGAGATTTACTGGTAAGTGTTACCAGTAGTTTCTCGACCCGTTATGAGCCTCACATCGGCACAACTTATCGAGTTACTGGGGTTTGACATTAACCACCCTTAGACGAGATATGAGACATATCGGACGAAGAGATCGGACTGTACGGTAGTGTTACTGATTGGATTCGCAGGAGTATGAGCAGGCTTGCTTGTTGTTCTTCTAATCGCTCAATACCCGGGTGGCCGTTACGTTTAGCAGACCGCTTGCGGCTTGTGGGTGTTTGATATGAACATCACCCACTGCCGGTGTATTGACGTGTCTTTAGATCCTACACAGAGGTTTCCTTGTTGGATATAGTGCCCTCAAAGTCAATTATTGGATCGCAGGCACGTGATTGCAATGATTGCAGAGGACCTATACCGATATAACAGTCTTACTCGAGATGATAGTATGCTATCTGGTCTATCTTTATCATCATGTAGATGTTGATAGAGCCCATAGAATTCTTTTTTGACTACCAGCCGTATGATGGCTATCATATATGTGGGAGCTGGGATCTATAAGCACATCCTTAAAGTGTCCCTAGTCGTGGGAGTTTCGAGACAGGGCATCGATACTCCGGAGTAGACTAGTTTATACAGTCGAGACCCCGACGAGGGGCGGTGGCCGGTCTCACAAGCCACTGGTGTCAGTTGGATCACCTAAGATGTATATAGGTGCTCATTGGGTTATGAGTACACCGGACAGGACTCGCCGGGAACTTGCTGGTTGGTATTATACCTAGCGTCAGATAGCAGTTCCCTGGTGACATGTGTACAGGTTAGTTCATCGACCTGAGGTCGTCATTTGTCTCGTGTGAGTTCCCACTGTACTTTGATTTATACCCTACCACGGGTCAAAGGAATCGTGCAAATAGGTATTTTTTGGGTACAGTCCCGAGCCACATGGAGGCAGTGAGCAGATCGTCGGGGATTCGTCTCTGCCGGTATTGGGGGTGAGATCGCGCTGTGTTTAGGAGAGCCATTACACGAAATCCCTGGCCAGAGTAATCGAGATTTACTGGAAGGTATTCCAGTAGTATCTCAGAGTGTTCTGGGCCACTCTCTGATACGACTTATACAGCTATTGAGGGTATGACATTTACTGCCCCCCTAGGCCCTATATACGATACTCATAGACGAATGGACCGGACTGTATGGATATTGTCACTGTCAGACCCAGTAGGGTTTCTGGATGAGTTCGCTCGTCAGCTTCCCTTCCAATCAATAAATAGGCAACCATTACGTACAGCTAGTACCTCTGACGTGCTAGTGGTTATACCCAGTGCCAGTGTGTTGATGAATCATTAGAGTCCCCCACAGACATTTTCCTAAGTTCTGGCGAAACGTTGTAGAGGCCGTATGGTTTTATGGCAGGGTTCGGAAAATGCACGTGCGTTTACGCACATGTCATATTTCGGGCAGATAATATTGGTGGGCTTTGGTTTAAGCCGGATCCGAGTATTATACTGTGTCGATATAATATCTTTATCTAAGTTGCATTTGTATTCGGTCGTAATACAAATGCGGGTATGTTTATACTGTTATAGGGTTATCCTGAAATTCATTTCGGGATCGCTTTTGGAAGTTGCCAGTTTCCAGTTTTCTATCACCCGTCTTTAACATTCGGTTAAAGACAGATTTATCTTTTCTTGGGTGAGTCATGGTTCTAGATGGTTCTTGATGGTGACTTGGCTAGTGAGTCATTAGTTCATTAATGAAGCATTAAATGAGTAGTGATGTGTTATGATGACTAGATTATGATTCAATGTTTGCATTAATGATAAATGCAAGGTGTTAGGTGACTCATTTCTTCATTAATGCTTATGATCACCCCCTCCTCTCTCCTACACTCACCCCCCTATTCTTATATTGGCCGGCCATATTAGTGGAGGGAATGGATTGATTTTTGGGAAAAGATTATGATAGTTTAGTTCATGGAAATTTCATATAGCTCAATTTCCATTTACCCGATTCAATTGGCAACTTCATTAACCGTTCGTCCATGGCTTTGGACGTAACGAGACAAAGTGTTCTACTCATTCTCTACATCAATCTTGGTCATCTCTTTTAGCAAACTTGATGATCTAGTTGCCTCGGTTCAGAGGCGGGAGCCCGTTTAAAGATCCGTCGACGTGGTGCCACCTGGACGACGAGACTGGAGATCGAGCGAGTTCGGATCAGCTGCAACAAAGCATGGGATGATGGTTGAAGACCGAAAGACTCGGATCGTTCGGTATAACAATTCTACCCTCTTTACAGTATGTTAGTTTAGCGTTAATGGTAGATCCGGGACATAGTTTGCGATAGCGCCAGTTTATAAAAGTTTTTGTTCCACATTTGGCGTCTGTTAGACTGCCGGGGCGCTACCGTAGACTTACATTCCTGGCTTAAGCAAAATGGAGTAGCAGCACATATGGGATATGTGCGGGACTGAGATTAATGCGTATATGAGATAACGCATTCCATTCTCATGATGTGTGACATGATTGGTTATATGTGATATAACCGGGTTTTCGGATCAAGTGTTGATTCGATAAGATGTTGCATTTGATATTGGTCGGTTATATGTGATATGACCAGATCATTAAATCAAGTGTTGATTTAATGATTAAATGTATAATTATATATTTGATATATTACTTTACATTAACTATTATTGGCTCACTTAAGATTGTTTTCTCACTTTATGTGCACATAGTGTATATGTCATATATGTTTGTGTATATGTTTGTATCATGCTTGATGATACATACAAACATGGGTGTGTGTATGACTTACACCATACTTAAGATAATGGTTAGGGTTTTTATATATTTTGTAATTCAAAATTGGTGGCATTTTGTCATGGCATGAAGCTTCATGAAGCTTAGTGATAACCATTGACCAAGTCCACTTGTTTTGTTTTACTAAAGATATTTATTAACCAAACCATTAGCTTAAACCATGGTTATGTCTCTACAATGGTTAGTATATGATACTAACTCACTCATGGTTGCATGACTCATTATTATTATTCACCTTTGTTTTTTTTCTTGAGTTGCTTTCTTCATCTTCTTCCTCTTGCTCTCTAGCTCCATGGAAAATGGTGAAAATGAGTGAGAAAATAAAATCTAAAGTAAGCCCACTTCCTACTTCATCATCCTCTATTACTTGCCATTTAGTTTAGGGTGTTCTCTTCACAAAGTTCATTACCTAGTGATGGATTAGCTTGAGTTTGAGTATCCTCGACGTAGATCATCTTCGGCCTCGAAGACTACGAGCAAGCTTGTTCATTTCTCCGAAGGAACCCATACTAGAGTTCGGGAGATCGATGATCGCAGTGAAGGGACGTTAACACGGAGCTTTAGAAGTGAAGGACTGGTCTACAAAGGTCGTATTCCTCGTTCACTTTCCTTTGTAAAGTTGTTTGCTTTATATTCCGTCGATTTCTAGTAAACGATTCTATGTTTAGGGTTAGTTAGAATGACAAAATTTGAATTTGGCATGGACGATGCCTCCCGAAACCTTGCTGCCGTCCTAAGTAACCCTGCAGTGGCATAAGAGCCATGCTAAAAATTTAAACGGATTTTGGTAAGATTACGAAACCGAAATACTCCGAAACTTGAAACGCGAAAATGCAATTTCTGTCGATTTTAAATAATTGTCAAAAAAAATTTAAAACAAGTACAGAGTGCTATATGGGATATAACATGAACACTAGAGAAATTTGAGGCATTTCAGAGAAAATTTGGCCGGCCACCACCCCCCCATCTCGGGCCAAATCCGAGAACCCCCCCTCAATTTTTTTCAGTGTTCCAACGACTGGGTTTTGGTGTTTCAGGTGTTGTTTATTTTTGCTAATTTTGCATGTGATGTAATCTTACACTATAAGAAATTAGGAGTGTTTCGTATTCTTAGCTTTAACAATGTTTCGGGTTATTCACATATTGTCCAGGCGAAATTAAAAGGTTCGAACGATTGTCAAAAACCCATTTTCCCAAGATTAACGTATTCGGAAAAATATGCAAGTGATTCTGTGGACCCTTTAGAAGAACGAAACATTAACTCGATTATGTGGCCGTCAGAACTGCCACTAAACCCTAGGGTTTGTGGTAGTTCAGCGTTGTCACATGTGACGCGTTGGTTTGACCCTTCTACGGCTGGTTCATTGGTACTGTGGCATCTTCTGGGTTTTATTAAAACTGTGCTCAAGTGTTGAGCTGTCGGGAAATTGTGGAACTTTGATGAATCGATCAAAAAGTTTAACGTCGTCCGGATATTATATGATGGGATACAATATTTGGAATCTACAAGAAGTTCTGAGATAACTAGTTTGAATTTTATAAATCTAGCAGTTTAGTCTCATTTGATCGGTTGCCACGGGATTTTGATGTGATCAAAAGTCCGTCGCAATCACGTAGTGTACGCGGATACTCGCCGGGTAACATTATTAGATAGCCACACCCCATATGTAAGTCTACGCTAGCGCCCCGGCCGTCTACAGACGCCAAATGCGGAACAAAAAACTTTTAACTGGCGCTATCGTATACTTTAACCCGGATCTGCCATTATTGCTAAACTAACAATCTGTAAAGAGTGTAGAAAGGTTATACCGAACGAACCGAGTCCTTCGTTCTTCAACCATCATCCCACGCTCCGTTGCGGCTGCTCCGATCTCGTCGATCTCCGATATCCTCGTCGAGGTGGCACCACGTCGACGATTCTTTAAACGGGCTCCCGCCTCTGACTCGAGGCAACTCGATCGTCAAGTTTGCTAAAAGAGACGACCAAGAATGATGTAGAGAATGAGTAGATGACTTTGTCTCACTTCGTCCAAATCCGTGGACGATCGGTTAATGAAGTTGCCGAGGGAATCGGGTGATGGAATGAAATGAGCTGTGAATTCCATACACCGAAAACTATCATAATCTTTTGCAAATGAAAACTCAAGTGAGAGAGAGTGTGAGGAGAGAGAGGGCCGGCCACTATATATGGAGAGGGGGGGTGAGTGTAGGAGGAGGGGAGAGTAACCATAAGACTAAATATCTCACAAAATATCCTTAGCTAAACAAGATTCATTAAAGCTAAAGCATGACTCACAAACCTAGTCATCATGCATTAATGAACCATTAAAAGCATCCAATGAAAACTCAACACCAATTAATCCTAGTCATCTCATCTAGAACCTTCTAGAAGCTTCTAGAACACTGACTCACCTCAACTGAAGAAAAGATAAATCCGTCTTTAACCGAATGTTAAAAGACGGCTGATAGAAAACTGGAAACTGGCAACTTCCAAAAGTGATCCTGAAACTACGTTCAGGATAACCCCGAAACTGTATAAATATACCCGCATTTGTATTACAACTGAATACAAATGCAACTGAGACAAAGATATTATACCTACTCAATATAATACTCGGATCCGGCTTAAACCAAAGCCGACCAGTATTATCTGCCCGAAAAATAACACGTGCGTAAACGCACGTGCATTTTCCGAACCCTGCCATAAAACCATACGGCCTCTACAACGTTTCGCCCGAACTTGGGAAACTGCCTGTGGGGGACTCTAATGACTCGTCAGTACCCTGGCAGTGGGTTTAACCACAAACCGTCAGCGGCACTAGCAATGCGTAACGGCTGCCCATGGACTGACCTCAAGGGATGCCGATGAGCGCACTCATCCGGAAAACCCTACCGAGCCTAACAGTGACAATGTATATACAGTCCGGTCCGTTCGTCTATGAGTATCGCATATCTGCCTAGGGGGCTAGTAACGTCAGACCCCCAAGAGCAGTATAAGTCGTGTCGGAGTGAAGCCCAATAACACCCTGAGATACTACTGGAGTACCTACCAGTAAATCTCCTGCCATGGCCGTGGGCTTTGTGTAATGGCTCTCCTAAACAAAGCACGATCTCGCCCCCAATACCGGGAGAGACGAATCTCCTGCCGATCCGCTCACGTGCCTCCATATGGCTCGGGACTGTACCCAAAAACTACCTGTTTGCATGACTCCTTTGAGCCGTGGTAGGGTAGAAATCAAACCACAGTGGGAACTCACACGAGACAAATGACGACCTCAGGTCGATGAACTAACCTGTACATATGTCACCAGGGAACTGCTATCTGACGATAGATATAATACTAACTAGCAGATTCCCTGCGAGTCCTGTCCGGTGTACTCATAACCCAATGAGCACCTGTATACATCTTAGGTGATCCAACTGACACCAGTGGCTTATGAGACCGGCCACCGCCCCTCGTCGGGGTCTCGACTGTATACACTAGTCTACTCCGGAGTATCGATGCCCTGTCTCGAAACTCCCACGACTAGGGACCACAATTAAGGATATGCGTATAAACCACCCAACTCTCACGTATATGATCGCCATCATACTGTTGGTGGTAAAGCAAGATCCTAAGGGCTCTATCAAAGTGTAACATGTAATCAGTCACCTGAACATGTACACGACTGATAAAGGCAAACCAGATAGCATACTATCATCTCGAGTAAGACTGTCATACCGGTATAGGTCCTCCGCAATCATTGCAATCACGTACCTGCGATCCAATAATTGACTATGAGGGCACTATCTCCAACAATCTCCCACTTGCACTCATGGCTAATTATTGCGATGTCGACTACTCACAGCCCGTGTGAAACCGAACATCCAACTCCTCTACTAATCAGTTTCACAAAGCCCGTTTGTAAAACTATTGTGTTCGAGAAATAGCCTCAGTGAGTGGATCCGCCTAGATGTTTCTTTCTATATCTCTCTAAATCTCAAGTTCGCGGAGAAAGCCATCTCCCGAATTGAGTAATACCTGTCTTAGAATATGTCTGGATATCTGATGGGACCTAGTTCATAAATGAACTCCAAATCCAAACTTCTTAGACTGTATCGATCACTGAACCTAATCAGTATCCGGCACCATGCCACCCACAGTATCCTCTTGAACCACCTGTCCATAATACTGTCCCTCTTCGTCAGAGGGAAAACTATAACTCTGACAATCACTCTGTCATCCATGTCACCTTTGAAGCCTGGAATGATAACCGTCTCCCGAAAGAGGCTGCCGTCATCAAATCCGTAGAATATGCACTTATGTTCTAAATCTGCTTCCTTATGTTTCTCCAGGATTGGATTAATACAAACTTATTGCATCTAGTGCAAAAACATCTGGTGTGGTACTTGACATCTCACGATTGACTCAACTGCCTAAGCATGTGATCTGTCAATCATGCACATCCCTCTCCCCTTTAGTCTATACGACACCTTTAGAGAGGGTGACTCCATCACCTGCAGGTACACCACCATGCTAGGAGTCATCTATTCTAAAAACCATTAGAATACTGTCAAAGTACCCACATTGGGAAACTACCCAAATCCAGATCTAAAACCATAGATCTAGAAACCATAATGTCTGATATTATATCCATATCCTGTCTGGAGAAACAACTGTGTGACGACTACAGTACAACCGATCGTAGTATAGGAATTTTACTTCCTACTCTGTGTATGTCATCCAGATACCATGACATCACACCCTACTACCTTCTTAACAGATCCATCCCCTATTCTGATTGAAGTCAAACCTATGACTGTCACATCAAAATTAGATGATCTATCTCCGCTCTAACTGCTCTAGTCTATAAATAGACATAAGCTACTTGCCCACCATGCTTCCGTTGCTCCCACTGACTACGCCAACCCTCCTACCGGGTCTCATAACCTGGAACAACAGTAGTGTCAAGTCTGGGTAGATAAGAACCTCCCTGTCACCGTCCTTGAGGCTACCGGAGTACCTCTCGGGTGTCTGAGGTTACCCACCAAATCTGCAGAGTGGCTATTGGAATGTCAAACCTGATTGAATATATAGGTCCTATTAAATTTTCCGTAATCGTTTGCGGTTCTGGAATCACTTCCAGTTCTACCATACTCCCACTACTGTTTTCTGAAAAAGATCCATTTTTACTAAAACTGTGGCGAGTCAAGAACAATATCACTATTGATCTTCCAAATGGTAGAATATCAACCCTCGTCATAGCCAGGGTCAACCCACAAACAGCCATTACAGAAACGTGCCCTGAGTTATCCAGAGTCTGGTTTTAAGCATAAGCTGGACAACTCCCCGTACCTTAATATCTTTTAAGGTACGATCTATTTTATATCCAAAATAGAAACTTTGGCACTAATTTAATTGGAACCAAGATTCAATCCATGCAGCTGTCTCCAGTGCATATCAACTTAATGGAAAGAGGCTAATCAGCATTACTCAACTTAGGAATCCATCCAATTATGAGTAACCTGAAAGAGAAACACGTTTCTCAAAACTATTACTATCATCTGAATACTAATCACAAGAATCTACATCTTCGATCTCTTTGAAGAATCCCGATACTTCTGACACCTGGTTCTCTACTTTATTCTTATACCCACAACTTCTCAAAACTTAGACCCTGTATTTCTATGAAACACTTGTCTAAATACTAGAGAAGTTATAAGTAAACAGAACATAGTACGAGGACCTACCCCTTTGTCCTGATGGACACTTGGACAACATACAATACTCTGTATAAGTCCGCTGAGTTAAACAACTCAAAACCTGTGCGTCGTAGGTTGAAAACTGTACCCTGGCGATTTCCTCAAATATCACCAATTACAACGAATTCCGCTATAAAGAGGATGATCACCTAATTCCCAATATCTTACTCCCACTCATCATCTGTAAAACCATACAGATATGAGAATGAAACCTGGTAAATACATACCCTTGGAGTAAGTGTCTAATCGGGAAAACAGTTTTTCTTTTCACAATGCACTGAAACATGAAAATGTTTCGTAGGGGTATCCTGGTATTCATAGCAATGCCTCTTCCATAATCCAATTCATGACTTCAACCGTATATTTTATGCCATCTCTCCAAATCCCTTTATTTGTCTTTATTCGTTACCTTCTGTACACCATCGTTAGGCTAAATGGTTTTCTTCCTTCCCTACCGTTCGGCACCAGCCTATGGTTTGGAAGAAGACTATCCAGTAAGCATAATAGGTGTACCCTCCTAAACCAAGAAGTACTCGCATCTCGAGAGAAGGTGATGATAAAAGACAACTGAATAATACCTTATTCCTTTAAAGGTGAAATAGGAGTGGCGATGAAGTACGCGGTTTTAGTCGTGAATGATATCAGTCGCAATTTACTTTGCCCTCTTTCTAATCCCTTTATTTTGTCTTTACATATTACCTTCTGCACACCCTAATTAGGCTAATTGGTTTTCTTCATTCCCTACCTTTCGGCACCAGCCTATGGTTTGGAATAAGACTATCCAATAAGCGTAATAGGTGTACTCTCCTAAACCAAGGAGCCCTCGCAACCTGAGAGAAGGTGATAATAAAAGACAACTGAATAAACCAATTCTATTTCTCCTGAACCTGGATCCATCCCCGAAGAAGTCCCTTCGAGTTCGTATATAACCATACGATGGATCTATCCAATAGAAGTGGATATCCATAGTAATACGGGTGTTCTGAGAAATTCAAAGGGTAAAAGAAGGAGTGACAATGACTTATGCAACTCAGACAATCCAAAAGCCAGTATTTTAAGAGGGTTCGGTCAACTTGGTCACTGAGTCATAGTCTAGGGTCGGTCAAAGGTCGCTGCCAAAGAGAGAGAGAAAAGAAACACTCTGCATGCACTCTATCCTAGATCAGAATGGTCATCACTTTATCTAATCCGGAAACCTCCCACTGTCCTGTCAAATTCTCCTCCAAACCTAAAGAAGAATCAATCGGAATCACCCGAAGAGTAAACCAACTCATCAGTGGGAATCGGGATCCAACTCTCATCGCATGATAACGTGACGAAATCCACTCGTGTTACCACACTCCAGAAGGTATGCGCATGCCTGGCAAGTTTCAGTTTCTTTAGAAACTCCCGATATGATTTTTGCCCCATGTTCTTATGACCTTGGCGAAAGTCAACAAATCATAAGTCACATGTCAAGTTCTGCCCGTCATTATCTTGTTACTTTGAACCCACCCGTACATACCTTTGACGAAAGCCAACAAGGTAATACGACTGTCCCAAACCAACACATCTATCTATGCAACAAATGAATACCCCAGCAACTACCAAACACTATGCCTTAACGAAAGCCAACAAACATAGCTTGAATATTACTGACCATCCATAAGAAACGACGGAGGGCTACGGCTGGTTTTTGGCAAAAAACCTTTAACGTAATGAACTTGATCTCGTTGAAGGAACCTGATAGCTTTTTAAAATATAGTGGCGAAAACCTTTTGCTAAAGAGGTCACTCCCGGTAAAGGGATCTCGGCTCTTTCCTCGTGGAATGAGGTGCAGGATATTCCACTGAATACCGCTATGCAAAGCAACATGTAATCGACTATAGTGAAGTTATTACCCTGACGCAAACTTCTGCCCAAGGGGTCAGTCCCGGTGAAGGGATATCAACCCTTGCCCCGTCGAATGAGGTGCAGGATATTCCACTGAATATCGCTATGCATAACAAAAGAAAACGTCTTTGCAATAACACTTTTTAAATTTGTTCCAACAACATCCAAACAGGTTTGTTTTACTTTGCATTGATCAGAATCAACACAGTCCCATCATTTAATCACACCAGAAAAGAACGAAAATAAAATGTACGTATATGCCATCCGCATTCGTCACTGGGTCCCGTCATCACTCGTTAGGTTACTTAACTAACGACAGAGCGGGGACTGGACTAGCGCGGGTGTAAAACATATACAACATCTAATAGTATATAAACCAATATACAATAATCGCTCCAGGCGTGATAGTATGCAACATTACAGAAAAGTAATAAGCATCACAGAACAATACAGATAATCTGGGATCCCCGAGTTTCACAGAGCCGCTGCTGAAACTCGACGTTCCCCTGTCGTGTGGATAGCCTGTGCAATGAAACCTAGACCCCTACGGGTGCGGCAAGTTACCCGCCAAAACCTGAAGCGAGGCAGCCCCCTACAGCATAGTGAATAGACCACCCAGCACTCCATGGAATCCGGTAATCTTGGGCACCCCTCCTTGGGTCAACCTGTACCCCCTACGAGTGCGGCGAATAGTCTGTCAATTCTAGAGTGGGACCCCTCTGCCTCTCAAAGCCATGAGATGCGGACCCGTTGCCCCCCAGAACCCGGCTATCCGTGCACTCCGTTGCGGGGCAAAACCTAGTACAGTAATGAAAAATAGTACAATAGGTACATCGACCGCAACCTGGTCGTGCCCCAAAAGAATATTATACAACAGGCAGTGACGGCAGTCCACAAGTTGGACGCTCGTCCCGCAATATCAAATGTACAAATAAACTCAAACTGTACTACCATTGCACACTGCTATCCACCACGACAAATCCGCAACATCACAGCACAATACAGAACTTCAACGCGAATGTCACGTTCGCAAACCAGTCTAAAAGAACTATAGCAATCAGACGAGGTTTACCGATCAAATGACATTCCCGGTCGGAGATATAATGTAAGCACTGTAAACTAACATGTTTAAATTTCGATCGACCAAATATCAAGAAGTGGGCCCCACGACTTACTGGTGAACAGTAACAAAACCTGGCCCCAAAAGATATATACCAAAAATCCCAATTTCCAACAGAGAACCCACTGTACAAAGTTTGGGAGCATGAGCTCACCAAGTGGCTGCGGATGCGCGGCCAAACCATGGGTTTGGCCGCGTTTCCGCGGCAGTTTGGTGGAGTCACGTGCCCAAATTTTGTCGTGGTTCTTAGAAAAGCCTGCACAGATTTTTAAGACATGCAGAAAAATTTTTGGAGACCATTTAAAATCAACAGAAACTGTCAAGCTTGGATTTTGCAATTTTCGATTTCCGGTGTCACGACCCGAAAGTACGGAACGTGACCGGCACTTAGATTACGAAGCGTCTAGAGGCGCCACGTAACCTAAGTAAGCCGAAGCCCAGAAATCTAAACCATGAAAAAGAAGAAGAAGCAGTAAAAGAAAACAAGTATAAAACATCAGCAAATTTTACCAAAAATTTCGGCAGAGTCTCCTCTGTAAAAACTGGCCCCAAACGGGTACAACAAGTATAATATACATAAACAATAAAAAGCATCCCCAAACGGGAGCTAGCCTCGACGCCAACAGGCGGAAACAACCACAACAAGCACAATAATATACAACGCCAATAGGCGAGGCTCAAACTCAAAAGAAAACAAAACCACCAGATCAGAATAATACATGCGCGACTCTAAGGTCGAAATAAAAGGCTGGTCCTATAAACTTATCAAGTAATACAAATATGGTTGATGGAGCTTACTAGATACAAATGAATGAATAAAAGTACAAGGGTGGTTCGGATACAAGTAAACCAACCTACCGTGCAAATCACCCTGAAGAAAAGATGTGCCAACAAGCTGTCACGGAAACCTGTACATCGAACCTGTAATAAAATTTGGCACAACGGGGGTGAGTTGCCAACTCGTGAGTAGAAGACATCTACGAAAAGAAATCGAATGCACGACACTATCCTAGATCATAATAATACACTATTATATCCCAATCAACTAGTAATAGCAGGGTAAAACTACGTGTAAGTGCAGATACTCCGTGCTCGTGTCAGTGCCTCATATAATAATATGTCATATGAAATGAAATGCATGCACCTTGAATGTAAAGTAGCAAATCCTGAAATCCAGATATATATGTATAAGAAATCTTTAGCTATTATCATAGTAAAATGTGTATAAGAATCTGAAATCTCAACAATGAAATCCATGGAAATCCGTGTCAAGCATCGACACAACACATGTAATCTCAAGTCTCAATATCCCGGGCTCCGTCAGTCCGGATCAGCCCATATCATCAAATCTCACGACAACGGTCGGTATCCTCCGGATATCCGCCGCGCCAAACATCACCGGTAGGTAGCCTTCCCCTGCCAGGCTCATCGTCTACAACTCGATCTTCTTGCCCGGGGGTACCATACCGGGCCCACCATGTACCCGAGACGGTTCATCCACTCCTCGAATCGGGTCTCGAAATCCATCAGAAAACATGAAATCTCATGGTGGACGACACATACATCACGAGAAAACCGCATCTTATGTTTTTAAAAAGAGAGGAGGAGGAGAGAGAGAAGTGTTTACATATTCTTGCGGTTTTCCCCAAAATCCAGAAATCTCATAGAAATCCAAATCTCAAAATCATGAGTAACTATATGATAAGTGTCGGCATATGCCCATAATACTGCATGATAACATGAAAATATGAATGCATGAATGTCTAAGCAATGAATATCATGTCTGTACTAATGTCAGAGAATAATCACAATATTATATCTGTCTAGTTGTTAACTGATTCTATCTATAAAAGACAATATGATCTAAAGTGTACGTGACATAGCAATTACCGATGATGATGTGTGTGAGCCGGCAAATAAGTGTGCGTGGAATATGCGCATCATCGGTAATAGTGTTGGTGTCCTAACAGGTAAAGTTTATACTGATTATAGCAACATATAAAAGAACATGCACCATGATGATTACAGTATGAATGTAAATACAGGTGTGCATTATCCACTCCTCTGCGAGATACGAGTACAACTACCACTATGTGAGTCGAACCTAAACCAGTGTCCATCTAACATCCTAAGGAACTAAACCTAATAGACTAGTCAGTAAGAAACTAAAGTCTACCTAAGGTCTGAATCAATATCTCTAATAGTCGGCGATCCCACCTCAATAGCGTCGCGTACGTAGTACAGCTTCCTCGAATCAAGAATGCGGATCAATCATCGTATCTAAGCCTCGTACGGTAAAATCCATCGTACGGTATCCCTATATCGGGGTACGGGTCAAGTATCTCCTAGGTGTCTCATTATTAGTAATGGGTCATCATCAACACATCTCATGATCAAGGTTCTAAACTGTGATCGCATACATCAATCATATATCATTGCCATCATGATAAGCATCATTAGTTTATCCTTAGAAATATCATGTCACATGTATCATATTGTGATTAAGTCATACTTATATGATATCGGCATCAGGTCACACCAATATAATTTCGTAATCAAGTTATACATATATCATATCGTGGTCAGTCACAAGTTACAGTCCGGGTACTATTCTAGCGTCCCATGTACATCAATATCACCACCACTCTTTATGATTTATATATATTCATGTTCATTATCTCATTCTCTAATGATTCCGCTAACACTTTAATACGACTGTATAGCCAAGAATTACGGCATCAAGCCCCGCTACATTGTTTCATCATATCTCGGATATCATATCACATCAATGAATCACATATACGTGTTGTATATATATGTATATACCTATACCTCGTTCTATATATATACATATACACGTATACCCCATGTCGAGTTTCAGTGTGTGTGCGTGGGTGTGTTTCTATCTGAAACCTACGAACCTCTTCCAAGGTACTCATTCTCGGATATGGTTTTCCTAAATCAGTCTAGTCCAACCTAGGGTCAATACTAGGGTCCTACTAGGGTCACATCTGATTTCCTAATGTCAATAAGTACCATTCCTATTCTACGTTGCGGGGGTGCTAAACGCCATCCACCCGACTTCCCCCCGTAGATATACATCTACTCACCTGGTCCATGTCTGCCGAAGACGGTGTCGCCATCCTCCTCTTCATCGCCCGCAGTCCACGTGAGGGGTACCTAAACGCAAACATATAAATAGTATCGTAAACCGAATCACATACAAAAGTCAAACTATACAAGGAACAAGCATAGGTTAAAACCTATGTCCCGTCCACGCAAAAGAACCAAATACCGCTCGATATCGGCATACAAACTCCGATGGATCGAGATAACATCAAAAAACAACTTGTAGTTTTAAAACACACTACTTATACCATAAAACACGATTAAATCCATCGAAACCCTAAAATCTATCAAACCGTCCAATTTCGCAAAAACCCGAAATGCCAGTATACCGTTTTTCATCAAAACTTGGAACAAGGATATCAAATAGGCCTTGAAGGAAGGCATGAATGAGGGGAGACCGGTCTAAGGGCTTAAATGAATCTAATGGTCATAAAACTCATTAAATAGCATTACTAGACTATACAAACCATTACTATATTTTTATTACACAATTTTACATTTATTTGAAATTTCTAGTTTGCAACTTTTAACAATTTTAACATTTTTTAAGCAAAATACCACAATTCAACCGCAAAACGTGATTTTGCATAAATTAATGACTTAAACCACAATTCATGATGATAATGATATAATGAAACCATGATTATATTTTTAATCTCATTTATATAGGAATTTCTAAAATCTAGTTTACAAAATTAGCAATTTTATCACAATTTATCAATTAACCATAGAAACTAGCAATCAAACTAAGTTTTTCTTTCCATTAACATGCTAACATTTCCACTAAAACTATAATCCAATGATAACAACCCAAATTTGAATTTTATATTAACCACAAACACATTTTGCAAAAACCTAGTTAGCTAATTTCCTAATTTAAAACAATTTTAAATGAAAATTTTACAATTCAACAACCATGCAATATTTTCCAATTCTAAAAGTGTTAAACTAACTATTATAACCCTAAATAATTAACAAAAATCATAACTTGAATTTACAAACCCTAACTTGAACTTTTAAAAAAAAACATAGAATTAATTCATTAAACCTAATTAAGCTTAAATGAACATCTAAAACAATAAATCAAAAGAAAGAAATTATACCTCCCAAAATATGAAATCCAAACAAGAAATGAGCCTCCAAAATGCATGCTTTCCATCTCCAAATTTCATATAAAAATGAGCAAGGAATAGAGAGTATGGCATAAATAGGATTTTGTGGAATTTTAATGGAATTTTTAATGTATTTTTAATGAATTTTGATTAAAAATGAGGTGGGAAAAGGTGGGGGGGCAGCCATGGAAGGTTGTGGCCGGCCCTAGAGAGGTGAGGGAGAGAAAGAAGAGAGTGGGAAAAGTGTGTGGAAGTTTCAAAAGAAGAAACATCAATAAAAGTCTTTTCATGCTTTATTTATTTATTTATTTATATCTTTACTATAGCAACTCAAGAAAGCTCTAGAAAATAGGAAAAATTTGCAAATAATTTTTACATGATACATAATAAATTCTAACATGCCATGGTTCATTTTTACAAACTAAAACCATTTAAATTTGTAATTTACACTAATTTAGTGTAAAAATAAAGCTTATGTTAATATTTAAAATAATTAATTTAGGAAAAATATTTTATTAAACTAAAAATTTATAAGTGGCTAAATAAACACCATTTAATAGTAATTTCATAATTAAAATGGATATTTTTAAAATTATAATGAAAAACAATCGCGGTTTGGTTTTACGAAAAATACATTTTGCTTTACCGAAAATCATAAAATTCACTTAAACAATTTTATTCATTTAATTATTTATTTAATTATTTTTAAAACGTTACAATCTTCCCCCCTTTAAGAAATTCAGTCCCCGAATTTAAATTAAAACTCCCCTTCCAAATACTAAAACATTTAGCAAAACACTCAAATCGTCGGGGCTCCGAAATCATCAATACATAACAAAAATCAACTCCGTCAAGCATGACGCAATCATCGGAGTTATGGCGATAATAAAATATCATAACCCAATATGAAAACCATCATAATATACATCAATCTATAACTTATATACAGTTCGCATCCTAGTAAAATCGCCTAAACCTCATAATAAAGAAGCATACAAAAACCCCTCTTGAAAATCGCCGTGCAATGCACGTGTCACGGTATAAGTAGCGGACGTTTAATTTAAAAAAATAGCTATATATATATATCTTTTATTTAACATACACGTCCCGCCTGGTTACTAAATCAAATAATAATGATTATGAAAACATACTGCTCAAACTAAAATCAATCCCAATCACATCAATAAAATGTCATGTGCGTCCGGTGCGCACTGAAATCGAAACCAAATGCAGAAACCATGAATACCCACAAAACAAAACTAAGTGCAACAGGTGTGCACCAAAAACATCTGTCAAGTGCAACGGGCGTGCACGACTCAAAATCAGGTGAATCCAATCTGCACAAAACCCTGATTTAGTGCATCTGGTGTGCACAAAATCGTATTAAATGCGCCAAGTATGCGCAAGAATCCTAATCAGGTGAACATGGTGCACGAAAACATACATCGAATGTCAAAATCGAAATCACAGCACAAAAATACATGAAAACTAGGTCGAAACATATGTCAAAATCATGTGCAACCCCTATGCACAAAATCAATCAAAAATCTCAAAATATATAAAACCAAATCATGTGTACTGGGTGTGTACTAAACAACATCAATACAACTGATATATGAAATACAAATAGAATGTAATGAAGGTACACACATGAAATACCAATCGTAGAACAAAGTCCTCAAAATACCAAAATCCAATCAACGAAAATATGAAATTCAAATCACTAAATTACAATCGTAAACACTATCGTCAATGTGCGCCTCTTTCCTCTGATGTCGGCTGCTTCAAACTTGTCCTTTTATAGGTGTGCTGACTGCGCTACCAACGGCAATACTCATATTTAGAGTCTCCCACGTAGTCGATCCCTTCACCTGATATCCGGACTATATTAAACTTTTCGATCGACCCATCAAAATCCCATAATTTCCCGAGAGCTCAACACTCAAGTACAGTTTAAAAATATCCGGTACATACCCCAGCATCGATGATCCAGCTGTAGAAGGGCAAACCCAAGCCTCACTAATGGCACTGCGGAACTGCCGTAAACCCTAAGGTTCAAGGGCGTTCTCGTGGTCATTATGTCGAGTTAGGGTTTCATTCTTCTAAAGGGTCCATCGAAATACCTGCATGTTCTTCCGAATACTTTAAACTTGGGAAAATGGTTTTCTGATAATCGTTCGAACCCTTTAACTTCATCCGGACGGCATGTGAATCCCCTTCGTCCGCACGCTAAGCAATGCTTCAATCCTCAAGAATAGCCAATACTCTAATGGTTATCGCATTCGAGCCGCAGCTCCCTCTGCCAGTGTGCCCGTGGTAACAGAAACTACCATCCGATATCGACGAAGATAGATCAAAGGAACGAATGAAATACGGTGCAAACAATGTACATACTAGGGCTCCTTAAGCAGAATAGTGTATCGTAAGTATGCCGCGGACCATACCTACGGTACGTTACTCTACCCAAATCACCTACTCCATCAACCAAGGGTCACCTAGACTTATACAAGGTTAAACCTAGCGCTCTGATACCAACTTTGTCACGACCCGAAAGTACGGAACGTGACCGGCACTTAGATTACGAAGCGTCTAGAGGCGCCACGTAACCTAAGTAAGCCGAAGCCCAGAAATCTAAACCATGAAAAAGAAGAAGAAGCAGTAAAAGAAAACAAGTATAAAACATCAGCAAATTTTACCAAAAATTTCGGCAGAGTCTCCTCTGTAAAAACTGACCCCAAACGGGTACAACAAGTATAATATACATAAACAATAAAAAGCATCCCCAAACGGGAGCTAGCCTCGACGCCAACAGGCGGAAACAACCACAACAAGCACTATAATATACAACGCCAATAGGCGAGGCTCAAAACTCAAAAGAAAACAAAACCACCAGATCAGAATAATACATGCGCGACTCTAAGGTCGAAATAAAAGGCTGGTCCTATAAACTTATCAAGTAATACAAATATGGTTGATGGAGCTTACTAGATACAAATGAATGAATAAAAGTACAAGGGTGGTTCGGATACAAGTAAACCAACCTACCGTGCAAATCACCCTGAAGAAAAGATGTGCCAACAAGCTATCATGGAAACCTGTACATCGAACCTGTAATAAAATTTGGCACAACGGGGGTGAGTTGCCAACTCGTGAGTAGAAGACATCTACGAAAAGAAATCGAATGCACGACACTATCCTAGGTCATAATAATACACTATTATATCCCAATCAACTAGTAATAGCAGGGTAAAACTACGTGTAAGTGCAGATACTCCGTGCTCGTGTCAGTGCCTCATATAATACTATGTCATATGAAATGAAATGCATGCACCATGAATGTAAAGTAGCAAATCCTGAAATCCAGATATATATGTATAAGAAATCTTTAGCTATTATCATAGTAAAATGTGTATAAGAATCTGAAATCTCAACAATGAAATCCATGGAAATCCGTGTCAAGCATCGACACAACACATGTAATCTCAAGTCTCAATATCCCGGGCTCCGTCAGTCCGGATCAGCCCATATCATCAAATCTCACGACAACGGTCGGTATCCTCCGGATATCCGCCGCGCCAGACATCACCGGTAGGTAGCCTTCCCCTGCCAAGCTCATCGTCTACAACTCGATCTTCTTGCCCGGGGGTACCATACCGGGCCCACCATGTACCCGAGACGGTTCATCCACTCCTCGAATCGGGTCTCGAAATCCATCGGAAAACATGAAATCTCATGGTGGACGACACATACATCACGAGAAAACCGAATCTTATGTTTTTAAAAAGAGAGGAGGAGGAGAGAGAGAAGTGTTTACATATTCTTGCGGTTTTCCCCAAAATCCAGAAATCTCATAGAAATCCAAATCTCAAAATCATGAGTAACTATATGATAAGTGTCGGCATATGCCCATAATACTGCATGATAACATGAAAATATGAATGCATGAATGTCTAAGCAATGAATATCATGTCTGTACTAATGTCAGAGAATAATCACAATATTATATCTGTCTAGTTGTTAACTGATTCTATCTATAAAAGACAATATGATCTAAAGTGTACGTGACATAGCAATCACCGATGATGATGTGTGTGAGCCGGCAAATAAGTGTGCGTGGAATATGCGCATCATCGGAAATAGTGCTGGTGTCCTAACAGGTAAAGTTTATACTGATTATAGCAACATATAAAAGAACATGCACCATGATGATTACAGTATGAATGTAAATACAGGTGTGCATTATCCACTCCTCTGCGAGATACGAGTACAACTACCACTATGTGAGTCGAACCTAAACCAGTGTCCATCTAACATCCTAAGGAACTAAACCTAATAGACTAGTCAGTAAGAAACTAAAGTCTACCTAAGGTCTGAATCAATATCTCTAATAGTCGGCGATCCCGCCTTAATAGCGTCGCGTACGTAGTACAGCTTCCTCGAATCAAGAGTGCGGATCAATCATCGTATCTAAGCCTCGTACGGTAAAATCCATCGTACGGTATCCCTATATCGGGGTACGGGTCAAGTATCTCCTAGGTGTCTCATTATTAGTAATGGGTCATCATCAACACATCTCATGATCATGGTTCTAAACTGTGATCGCATACATCAATCATATATCATTGCCATCATAATAAGCATCATTAGTTTATCCTCAGAAATATCATGTCACATGTATCATATTGTGATTAAGTCATACTTATATGATATCGGCATCAGGTCACACCAATATAATGTCGTAATCAAGTTATATATATATCATATCGTGGTCAGTCACAAGTTACAGTCCGGGTACTATTCTAGCGTCCCATGTACATCAATATCATCACCACTCTTTATGATTTATATATATTCATGTTCATTATCTCATTCTCTAATGATTCCGCTAACACTTTAATACGACTGTATAGCCAAGAATTACGGCATCAAGCCCCGCTACATTGTTTCATCATATCTCGGATATCATATCACATCAATGAATCACATATACGTGTTGTATATATATGTATATACCTATACCTCGTTCTATATATATACATATACACGTATACCCCATGTCGAGTTTCAGTGTGTGTGCGTGGGTGTGTTTCTATCTGAAACCTACGAACCTCTTCCAAGGTACTCATTCTCGGATATGGTTTTCCTAAATCAGTCTAGTCCAACCTAGGGTCAATACTAGGGTCCTACTAGGGTCACATCTGATTTCCTAATGTCAATAAGTACCATTCCTATTCTACGTTGCGGGGGTGCTAAACGCCATCCACCCGACTTCCACCCGTAGATATACATCTACTCACCTGGTCCATGTCTGCCGAAGACGGTGTCGCCATCCTCCTCTTCATCGCCCGCAGTCCACGTGAGGGGTACCTAAACGCAAACATATAAATAGTATCGTAAACCGAATCACATACAAAAGTCAAACGATACAAGTAACAAGCATAGGTTAAAACTTATGTCCCGTCCACGCAAAAGAACCAAATACCGCTCGATATCGGCATACAAACTCCGATGGATCGAGATAACATCAACAAACAACTTGTAGTTTTAAAACACACTACTTATACCATAAAACACGATTAAATCCATCGAAACTCTAAAATCTATCAAACCGTCCAATTTCGCAAAAACCCGAAATGCCAGTATACCGTTTTTCATCAAAACTTGACATTTAAATGAAACTAATGGTCATAAAACTCATTAAATAGCATTACTAGACTATACAAACCATTACTATATTTTTATTACACAATTTCGCATTTATTTGAAATTTCTAGTTTGCAACTTTTAACAATTTTAACATTTTTTAAGCAAAATACCACAATTCCACCGCAAAACGTGATTTTGCATAAATTAATGACTTAAACCACAATTCATGATGATAATGATATAATGAAACCATGATTATATTTTTAATCTCATTTATATAGGAATTTCTAAAATCTAGTTTACAAAATTAGCAATTTTATCACAATTTATCAATTAACCATAGAAACTAGCAATCAAACTAAGTTTTTCTTTCCATTAACATGCTAATATTTCCACTAAAACTATAATCCAATGATAACAACCCAAATTTGAATTTTATATTAACCACAAACACATTTTCAAAAACCTAGTTAGCTAATTTCCTAATTTAAAAAAAATTTAAATAAAAATTTTACAATTCAACAACCATGCAATATTTTCCAATTCTAAAAGTGTTAAACTAACTATTATAACCCTAAATAATTAACAAAAATCATAACTTGAATTTACAAACCCTAACTTGAATTTTTAAAAAAAAACATAGAATTAATTCATTAAACCTAATTAAGCTTAAATGAACATCTAAAACAATAAATCAAAAGAAAGAAATTATACCTCCCAAAATATGAAATCCAAACAAGAAATGAGCCTCCAAAATGCATGCTTTCCATCTCCAAATTTCATATAAAAATGAGCAAGGAATAGAGAGTATGGAATAAATAGGATTTTGTGGAATTTTAATGGAATTTTTAATGTATTTTTAATGAATTTTGATTAAAAATGAGGTGGGAAAAGGTGGGGGCAGCCATGGAAGGTTGTGGCCGGCCCTAGAGAGGTGAGGGAGAGAAAGAAGAGAGTGGGAAAAGTGTGTGGAAGTTTCAAGAGAAGAAACATCAATAAAAGTCTTTTCATGCTTTATTTATTTATTTATTTATATCTTTACTATAGCAACTCAAGAAAGCTCTAGAAAATAGGAAAAATTTGCAAATAATTTTTACATGATACATACTAAATTATAACATGCCATGGTTCATTTTTACAAATTAAAACCATTTAAATTTGTAATTTACACTAATTTAGTGTAAAAATAAAGCTTATGTTAATATTTAAAATAATTAATTTAGGAAAAATATTTTATTAAACTAAAAATTTATAAGTGGCTAAATAAACACCATTTACTAGTAATTTCAAAATTAAAATGGATATTTTTAAAATTATAATGAAAAACAATCGCGGTTTGGTTTTACGAAAAATACATTTTGCTTTACCGAAAATCATAAAATTCACTTAAACAATTTTATTCATTTAATTATTTATTTTATTATTTTTAAAACGTTACATCCGGTCGGATCGATGTTTTAAACGCGTTAGCACAAGTTAGTATAGCAAAATTGTGAGGCTCTGATACCACTGTAAGTCTACGCTAGCGCCCCGGCTGTCTACAGACGCCAAATGCGGAACAAAAACTTTTAACTGGCGCTATCGTATACTTTAACCCGGATCTGCCATTATTGCTAAACTAACAATCTGTAAAGAGTGTAGAAAGGTTATACCGAACGAACCAGGTCCTTCGTTCTTCAACCATCATCCCACGCTCCGTTGCGGCTGCTCCGATCTCGTCGATCTCCGATATCCTCGTCGAGGTGGCACCACGTCGACGATTCTTTAAACAGGCTCCCGCCTCTGACTCGAGGCAACTCGATCGTCAAGTTTGCTAAAAGAGACGACCAAGAATGATGTAGAGAATGAGTAGATGACTTTGTCTCACTTCGTCCAAATCCGTGGACGATCGGTTAATGAATTTGCCGAGGGAATCGGGTGATAGAATGAAATGAGCTGTGAATTCCATACACCGAAAACTATCATAATCTTTTGCAAATGAAAACTCAAGTGAGAGAGAGTGTGAGGAGAGAGAGGGCCGGCCACTATATATGGAGAGGGGGGGTGAGTGTAGGAGGAGGGGAGAGTAACCATAAGACTAAATATCTCACAAAATATTCTTAGCTAAACAAGATTCATTAAAGCTAAAGCATGACTCACAAACCTAGTCATCATGCATTAATGAACCATTAAAAGCATCCAATGAAAACTCAACACCAATTAATCCTAGTCATCTCATCTAGAACCTTCTAGAAGCTTCTAGAACACTGACTCACCTCAACTGAAGAAAAGATAAATCCGTCTTTAACCGAATGTTAAAAGACGGCTGATAGAAAACTGGCAACTTCCAAAAGTGATCCTGAAACTACTTTCAGGATAACCCCGAAACTGTATAAATATACCCGCATTTGTATTACAACCGAATACAAATGCAACTGAGACAAAGATATTATACCTACTCAATATAATACTCGGATCCGGCTTAAACCAAAGCCGACCAGTATTATCTGCCCGAAAAATAACACGTGCGTAAACGCACGTGCATTTTCCGAACCCTGCCATAAAACCATACGGCCTCTACAACGTTTCGCCCGAACTTGGGAAACTGTCTGTGGGGGACTCTAATGACTCGTCAGTACCCTGGCAGTGGGTTTAACCACAAACCGTCAGCGGCACTAGCAATGCGTAACGGCTGCCCATGGACTGACCTCAAGGGATGCCGATGAGCGCACTCATCCGGAAAACCCTACTGAGCCTAACAGTGACAATGTATATACAGTCCGGTCCGTTCGTCTATGAGTATCGCATATCTGCCTAGGGGGCTAGTAACGTCAGACCCCCAAAAGCAGTATAAGTCGTGTCGGAGTGAAGCCCAATAACACCCTGAGATACTACTGGAGTACCTACCAGTAAATCTCCTGCCATGGCCGTGGGCTTTGTGTAATAGCTCTCCTAGACACAGCACGATCTCGCCCCCAATACCGGGAGAGACGAATCCCCTGCCGATCCGCTCACGTGCCTCCATATGGCTCGGGACTGTACCCAAAAACTACCTGTTTGCACGACTCCTTTGAGCCGTGGTAGGGTAGAAATCAAAGCACAATGGGAACTCACACGAGACAAATGACGACCTCAGGTCGATGAACTAACCTGTACACATGTCACCAGGGAACTGCTATCTGACGATAGATATAATACTACTAGCAGATTCCCGGCGAGTCCTGTCCGGTGTACTCATAACCCAATGAGCACCTGTATACATCTTAGGTGATCCAACTGACACCAGTGGCTTGTGAGACCGGCCACCGCCCCTCGTCGGGGTCTCGACTGTATACACTAGTCTACTCCGGAGTATCGATGCCCTGTCTCGAAACTCCCACGACTAGGGACCACAATTAAGGATATGCCTATAAACCACCCAACTCTCACGTATATGATCGCCATCATACTGTTGGTGGTAAAGCAAGATCCTAAGGGCTCTATCAAAGTGTAACATGTAATCAGTCACCTGAACATGTACACGACTGATAAAGGCAAACCAGATAGCATACTATCATCTCGAGTAAGACTGTCATACCGGTATAGGTCCTCCGCAATCATTGCAATCACGTACCTGCGATCCAATAATTGACTATGAGGGCACTATCTCCAACACCATGGCCCCGACCAAGTGACTGTAAGAGAACCCCATCACCAAAAGCATCCGTTCGGGTGCTCGCGGCAGCGGTGTTCTGCCTTAGTGCACTTCGTCGACGGCATCGGGGGGTGCGGACGTCTACTAAAGTTTCCGATGAGCATTTGATCAGGATGTCGGGAATCTTGCTGAATTACCCGACTTGATATTGAAAAGTGTTTTCGAGATCGAGACTAAAATGCGGGGTTTATAATTGTTAGGCATGCGATGTCTAAGGAATTCATTTGGTTAGGCATGTGATGTCTAAGGTGGTTGCGGATTCCAAATGTTGTAGTTTTTCACTTTCTTTTCTTCGACCGTAAGTGTAATATGTGGAGTATCGCCGTTTTCGTTGCTATACGTCAACGACAATTGGGATACGCATATTTACTTACGTTGATGACATGCGATGTTATGTGTTGCTGTGATATGTTATATTGGATCGTTATGTTTCGAATAGCCGGGGGTTTTATGTGAGATGAGGGTTTTTATTTTCATTCATGCAAAATTCATTGTATGTAATATCTTTTATTAGGGCGCTTCCGGGTTGAGGATGATGTCACCATTGTATATTATTTACTTTTCCGCATTAGGATAGACCCAAGGCGGGGAGCACAAGTAACCGGGTTCTAGGGTCTAGTGGGAGACCATCTCGAGGAGCCGAGACCGGGTCTCCTAATTCTAGAATTGGTAGGGTTGCTTGCCGCACTCGTAGGGGTCTAGGGGTGTGGGATTGGCTATTCATCACGACCGTGGAATCCGTGTTTTACACAGGCTTAAAATAAAACCCGGAAATCCTAGTATATCCAATATTTCATATGTTGTGTTCTGCTGCGATTTATCTGTGATGTGATCACTGTATATATTGAGATAGATACTGGATATAGTATATGTGATGTATTATATAGACGTTGCTTATGTTTTATACCCGCGCTAGCCCTGCCCCGCTCTGCCGTTAGTTACCTAACCTAACGGTGCACGAGGGGACATCGAGGCGAATGCGGATGGCATAAGCGTACGTTGTATTTATCTTTGATGTTTAGGTAACTTAAAATGATGGGACTTCACTAATGAGATTAATGAAAGAAAATAAACCTAAAGATGTTGTGGAATCGAATTTTCAAAAACAGGTAGCTCTAGTTGTTGCTTTGCATAGCAGTATTCCTTGTAGAATATCTAGCACCTTATTCGATAAGGAAAGAGCCGAGATCCCTTCACCGGTAGTGACCTCTTTAGCAATAACTGGCAGATTCTACAACCCTCGGTTTGTATTTTGATTGCTTCTATATTTTTTGCTTTGCATAGTGGTATTTGTGAAATATCCTGCACCTTATTCGATAAGGAATGAGCCGAGATCCCTTCAGCGGGAGTGACCTCTTTAGCAAAACTAGTAAAAGCCTAAAAAACACTCCTTTTTCAAAATCACTCGATTCTACAACGATATGGAGTTCATTACGCAAAGGGTTTTCTTAAAAACCTGTCGCAGCCCTCCGTCATTTCAGATAAGTACTACTTAGTATTCGTGTTGCGGTAGTTTGGCCTCAGTCAAGGCGTAGTGTACGGTAGCTAACTAGTGCTTATCTGCTAGCATACGATGCGATTGTATTATGGTATTCGTACGGCGTAGTTTGGCCTCCGTCAAGGGTCGTGCAGGTGGGTTTAATTCAATCAGGAAATGACGGGTTGAACTTGACTAGTGGACTATAAGTAATTTGGCCCCCGTCAAGGTCATAGGACGCTAAGGGTAAAAACCATTATCGGGAATTTCAAGTTTTGAAATATGCAATGAGATTGCATACCTTCTATGAGATTGTTGGATCCCGATACCCACTGCGAGTAAGAGTTACTCCTGGGAGAGTTTTACACATTACAATTAGCCGATCAAGTAGGTGTCTAGAAAGGTGTTAATGGGGTTACGCCCCTTGGAAAACGAGGTTTATTTTAAGTAGGTCCGTGCGAAAGCACGGGGAACCTCCCTCAAAGTACCGGTACTGGCCTGGCTGAAAGATTGGCGAACTTGTAGGGTGTAATTAATCCCGGCTAGTCTTACCTTTTAGGGTTTGAAGGAAGATTTGAAAAAAAACAGTAGGAGCCATCCTGATTAGATAAATTAATAACCAATCTAATCTTGCAAGAGCGCACGCTGAGTGTTTTCTTCTCTCTCTCTCCAGGTAGCGACCATGTCACGCCTTAATCAAGATAATAATATGAATGTATTGAGAGAACCCGCTTGTTATTCTGAGCTGGGGAACGTTGGTCCCAATCCAACTTAAACTGTTATAAGACCGAGCAGGAAATAGGGGATTACGAGGATTCCCGTGCTGCCCAAACGAAGAAAGTGCATGATGATGCATCTGTTGGATATATGTATGCCCTAGAGGCCATTATATGATAGTGGATGTATTTATACATGTATATATATATATATATATGTATTCAGTGTACATTCTTGCTCGACATGATAGTATGCTATCTGGTTCTTCTTTATCTGATATGTTGATTTGATCATGCTTTTATTCATTCATACATGTTGATAAAGCCCTGAGGATATAGGCTTGACTACTGTGATTATGATGGAGATCATACTAGTGGAACATTTGTAGTTTATAAGCATATCCTGAAAAGTCCCTAGTCGTAGGTGTATCGAGACGGGGCATCGATATACCAGAGTAGACTAGCGTATATGATACTAGACCCATACGATGGGCGATGGATGTTCCCACATTCGTCGATATTTGACATCGAGATCGTATACGGGTGCTCAGTGGTGACTGGGTACACTGGACGGACTCGCCGAGAACTGCTATATGGAATTATATCTATAGTCGGATAGCAGTTCTCAGGTGACACTGGTACGGGTTAGTCTGTAGACTCGAGATCGTCATAGAGTCTTGTGTGTTCTCCCACTGTACTTTGATTACCATCCTACCACGACTCTATTGAGTCGTGCAAACAGGTGGCTTTTGGGTACAGTCCCGAGACACGCGAAGACGATGAGCGATAGGAGGGGTTTTGTCTCTCCCGGTATTGGGAGTTGATGCTGTGCTGTGCTCGATTGGCTATATCAGTAAGTCCCTGGCCAGGGCTGTTGAGATTTACTGATAAGTGTTATCAGTAGTTTCTCGATCTGTTATAGACCATTCATCGGAACGACTTATTAAGTTATTGGGGTCGACGTTACCATCCCTAGACTCTATATGCAGCATATCTGACGAAGAGACTGGACTGTACGGTAGTGTTGCCGGTTGGCTCGATGGGAGTTGTGACAGGTTCACTTGTTTTCTTCTGATCGCTCAATACCCGGGTGGCCGTTACGTTTAGCTGACCGCTTGCGGCTTGGGGGTGCTTGATATGATCATCACCCACTGCCGGCGTATTGACGAGTCTTAGAGTCCCACAATGGAGTTACCTAGTCCAGGCGAAACGATGTGGTGCGCATATGAGATACGCACGTGCACCCGGTTAAAATGCACGTATGAGATACCGTATATTAATCGGGCGGTTTGCTTTTGGTCGGGTCGTATGTGATATGACCGGTTTGCTAAATCAAGTGTTGATTTATCATTGACCATCAGTTTCTCACTTTAAACCCTTTCTTGTCTTTTTGTTGTATGCATGCATGTATGAATTTATTCTCATTAATGCATATAGGATGTGCATGCATACATACATGCATACATAATTCTATCATGGTTGTTGATATAGTGGATGCTGGCAATATAAGACTCACACCATTTATAAATATATGGATATTTCTTTTTTGGAAAAGAAAAATGGAAATGGAAATTGTTATCATGGTTTAATATTTTATTCATACACTAACCTTTGCTTTAACCATGATTCATTTTCTATAGCCATTTTTGATCCAAAACAAATATGTAGATATTTTATAACTATGGTTAAGAATGAGAAAGAGAAAATATATATTTTTTCATTTCTCATTTTTAACACAAGTTTATCATTATCTTGAGCTCTTCACAAGCCATCATCTTCTTCCTCCTTTCTCTCTTGCTCTCTAGTTTTCTCTTGTGAGCAAAAGAGTCATCATGTTAGGGTTTTGAAGTGAGAAAACAAACCACATCACCATTCTACACTAGTCTTGCCCATTAGTGTAGAGTGTTAATTTCTATTTCTTCTCTCGATCTAGTGGAGCTTCAAGCTTGGACAAAGAGGACTCCGGGTGGATCGTCATGGACCTAGAGGATCTCAAGTGAGCCTTTTCCAACCCTCAAGTAGACAAGGAGTCTAGCGTACGGAGCTACAAAGGTTGTACTCTCAAAACCCTAGCTTTTACTACTTGTGTTTGTGTTATAGTTTTGTTACCCTAGCTTTTCTAGTTTGATCCTTAGGTATGTTTCTCTAGCACCATATAAAATTTAAATATGGCATGTGTGATGTCTCCGAACCCTTGTAGTGGTGCTGTAGGAACCCCTTCATGGTATCAGAACCAAGCTAGAGCCTTAGGGTAACCTAGACGACGTTAAAAACCTCGAACGAACGAAAATCGACGCCCGAAGGTGCTCTCTGGAAATTTTTCTAAAACCTGGATTATTTCAAATTAAAAATAGTTAAAAAAATTCAGCAGGGTATAGTATGGGCCCATAAGAAGTACGACGCCCTAACTCATCCGTACGACCGCGGAACCGCGGCCATAGTGGCCTTTCTACAGCGGTTCCGCGGCGCAGTAGGTGGGTCATGGGCCTTATTTTCTTATGCAGGTCCGTATGTATTTTTTGCAGTTACTGGTATTTTTAAAATCTTCTTAGGTGTTGAGCTTTCTGAGAAGTCTTTGGGTGTTCAATCGTTCGATCGAATATTTTAACGGCGCCTAGTTCATTAATATTTGATACAATAATTGGAATCTATAAATTTGTTTGTTGCGTGTAAATCTAGCAGTTCGGTCTCGGCAACAATCAGAAATCTTGTTGAATTATCCGGTTTTTTTTTGAAAAGGTGTTTTCATGGATGAGACCTAAATGCGAGCTTTACATTGTTAGGCATGAAATCTTGTATATGTGATATTCCGGGTTTGTGTTGTCTAAAGGCAGTTATGATTCCAATTGTTGTAGTTTTTCATTTTATTTCTCTGTGACCGTAAGTGTAGTATGTGGTATATCGCCGGTTTCGTTGCTATACATCAACGACAATCGGGGTACGCATACTTACTTACATTGATGATATGTGATATTGTGTGTTGCTGAGATTTGACATGTAGGATTGTCGTGATTGAATAGCCGGGGGGTTTGATGTGAGATGAGAGTTTTCTTTTCATTCATGTAAAATTCAAATGTAATGTAATATTCTTTTATTTGGGGCACTTCCAGGTTGAGGATGATGTCACCAGTATTGTATATTATTTACTTTTCTGCATTAGGATAGACCCCAATGTCGGTATTTCTACATTTTCTTTTTCCCACCACCACCGCGATGGACGGATTTCCATCAAACTTTTACACCACTCTGCCACCGCCCGCAGGTGCGCAGAATCCTCCACGCATTTCTCTCCAAGAGAGATGCTATCCTTCACGTGTTCCTCTTCCTACCTGTCTTTCCATTCCACCAGCCAACGGGGAAAATTTTGAAATCATTTGATTGATCTTTTTTTTCTCGTTGTGTCGGTTTAGAAAATGAATAGAAATCACAATCAAAGAATTATTTGACCGCAATCAATAACGGTGTCAGTTTGTAGCGCGTTAGTAAGTGCGGATCGTCCACAGGGATTGTGCGATTCGTTCGTATTTGTTTTGTTTTGAATTGAAAATTTAATAGAAAAGAAAAGCAAACGATTCAAAATTTATATCAATGAATTTCAAGAATCAACTAGATCTAATCAAGAATCAAGAAAGCGTTAAACATCAAGAATCAAAAATTGATATAATTCCAATCGATTTAAGTTTCAAGATTTGAAGTAAAGCTCGTAGGAGTCGATTAGATCATAGATGTGAAGAAGATTAGCAATTACCTTTTCTTATCCATTAACGAATTGATGCTAGATCGATGTAGATTCATCGAGGATTAAGGATCTTGCGAAGAATTAGGGTTTCCTCATCCTATCTTTTGTCCTTTCGATGAATCACATTCACAAGATAGCTTCTAGGAAATCGAATGATCGATCGTTGATATCTAGATCGTGCGAAAATAATCAAGAATGCATTTCGCATCGATCTAGATCATCGATCATTCAATTTTCAAGAATTTACAATCGTTATAGGACTTAAGAAAATGTTTAAAGATTCGTCAACATCATCATTCTACTGATCGATTCGACTCCTCCACGAGCGGAGTTTTACTCAAGCATCATCACAAAGAATACATTCAAGAATCGAAGTTGAATCATAATGCTTGAATTGAAATATAAGCAAGTTAAAAGAATCGTCACCTTTATTTATTCAAAAACTTGTTACACATTGCTCAAGACTACAAGAATTTGAGAAGGAACAAGATTATCGAATGTAGCGTTGCATCGGCTCCTTGAGTCGCGGATCGGCTTGGATCTCATGCTCCGATGAAGTCCGGCTTCGCTTCTAAAGGATGGTTGAAGGCTTGCTTTGCTAGAACTCAAAGGATCATGAACTTGTGGTTTCTTGATTGGATTAGGGTTAGGGTTTGGAGGTGGCAAGTGTTGGGTTAAAGAGTGATAGAATTTCAACAACAATCAACAACCATTCAAGTGAGGCCTAGGGTCCTTTTTATAGGTTTTGGAATGATTAGCTTCCTTAAGAAGCTTGGATTAGGTTAGATTCCCTTGTAAGCTAGTTAGTTAGGTAGAAGCCTCTGGAACTAGTTAGTTAGGGTTTAGCTTCCACCTTAAGCTAGGAGGTTAGGGAGAAGGTTCTAGGCTCTTAAGGTAGTTAGGGTGAAGCTTGTTTTGGATGCTTAGACATCATTAGTTTTGAACCCAAGGTTTGATGATCTGGCAGAAGCTTCGAGAGTGTTCTGGCAATTACAGTGGCTTAAAGGGGTACTTGACTTGAGAGAGGAGTTCTGATGTAAGTCTGAAGAGGTGATGTGGCAACATCACCGCGGTTCCGCGGCGCAAGACGTCTCCGGCCGCGGAACCGCGGCCATGTGGCTGCTTCAGAGCTTCAAACTCTTTACACTGTCTTCTTCTGTCTTTGGGATTATTCTCTGATATATTAATCCCATGAATTCCTTCTAGATTACTTCCAGATTTCAAATCCCTGAGTTGGCGTCTTTTTTTAACAGCACTGTTATATAAGTTTGACCATTCTTCTGGAATTTCCTGCACAGACTTCAAAACACAAGTTGCGCTACACAAGAATGATGCAATGCCATGATAAACATACAATTTCCCCCGAAATGCCGGTTTTAGAGTACAACACATGCAATCTGGTGTTTAAGAGATGTTTTGCTAATATGTGCAATACGAATACCGAACACTTCTAGATGAGTGCAAATGAAAGGGAAATTGCCATGTTAAAAATGCAGTATTTTCGACTGATCACGTGTCAGTGGCACTAGCTGTACGTAACGGCTACCAAGGTATCTGTCGACAAGAAGGTCGACGAGGAAACTCATTCGTACCCCTACTGAGCCTGTCCGTGGCAATCTCCGTATAGTTCGGTCTGTTCGTCTAAGAGTGTCATATATCGGTCTTAGGGGGGCGGCAAGCGTCAGACCCCTAATAGTGCAATAAGTCATGTTGGAGTGCGGCCAAAAACACCCTGAGAAACTACTAGAATCCCTACCAGCAAATCTCGCTTGCCCTGGTCAGGGACTTTGTGTAATGGCTTTCTGAACACAGCGCCACATCAACCCAAATACCAGGAGAGACGAATCCTATCTAACCGCCAGTACCTCCAAGCGCTTCGGGACTGCACCCAACTACTACCAGTTTGCACGACTCAGCAGAGCCGTGCTAGGGTAGTAAACTAAGCACAGTGGGAACACACTTGAGGCGAAGTAGCAGTGTCAAGTCGACGGACTAAGTTGTACTCATGTTACCTGGGAATTGGTACCCGACGATAGGTATATTACCAACCAGCAGTTCCCTACGAGTCCGTCCAGTGTAAATCATAACCCAATAAGCACCTGCATGCTATCTCCAGTACGACGTACTGATGGCTGTGGGATAGACCATCTCCCCTGCTGGGAAGAGAAGCATATACACTAGTCTACTCTAGAGTATCGATGCCCTGTCTCGATAATCCTGCGACTAGGGACCCGTGTAAGGATGTGCTTGTAGACTACCCAGCCCCCACTAGTTTGACTGCCATCACAACGCTGGTAGTCAAGCAAAGATCCTAAGGGCTCCATCAATATGTATTAGCGATACGTTAAAAGAAACATATACACATATTAAGATAGATACAAACCAAGTAGCATACTACTATATCGAGCAAGACTGTTATAAATCCGTGTATATATCCCAAGCTTCCAAAATATAATATACAAACTAGTACTATACAATAATGGCCTCTAGGGCATATCACACTAACAATTTCCCACTTGCACTAAGGCAATGTACTGGCATATCGCAGACCTTACATCTCGAATAGCCTCTCGAACTGCGTCTGAGGGATGGTCTTTGTGAATGGATCTGCAGTGTTGTCCACTATAGCAACTCTCCGAACCTCGATCCCCGGCGATCCACGATCTCCCTGATCTGGTGATACCGCCTCAAGATGTGTCTAGACTTCTGATGGGACCTGGGTTCCTTTTCTAAAGCTATAGCCCCATTGTTGTCACAGTACAGAGGTATTGGATCAACAATGGACGGAACCACCTGAAGTTCTGATAAGAACTTCCTTATCTAGACTGCTTCTTTTGCGGCATCTAAAGCTGCGATATACTCTGCTTCCATCGTCGAGTCAGCAACGGTGTCCTGCTTGGAACTCTTCCAACAGACCACCCCTCCATTGAGGGTAAAGACATAACCTGGCAACGATTTGGAGTCATCCTTGTCACTGTGGAAGCTGGAGTCAGCAAAGGCCTCGATCTGGAGGTCCTATCCGCCGTAAACCAAGAACATTTCCTTAGTCCTTCTCAGGTACTTGAGAATGTTCTTTACTGCTATCCAATGCTTCTCCCCAGGGTTTGACTGATACCGGCTTACTATGTTTAGTGCATAAGCTACATCTGGTCTGGTACACAACATCACATACATTATAGAGCCTACCGCAAAAGCATAGGGTATAATAGACATGCGATCCCTTTCCAAATTAGTCTTGGGAGATATCTCTTTAGAGAGGGTGATTCCGTGACAAGCTGGTAAATTACCGCGCTTTGAATCTTCCATACTGAATCTTTTCAGTATGGTGTCGATGTACCTGGATTGTGAAAGTCCCAACATCCTCTTAGATTTATCACGATAGATCTGGATCCCCAAAATGTAAGAGGCATCATCCAGGTCTTTCATGGAGAACCTTTGCGACAATAACCCTTCGACAGATTATAGCATAGGAATGTCATTTCCTATCAAGAGAATGTCATCCACGTATAAGACGAGGAATACAACAGTTCGTGCTACAATCTTACTATAAATGCATGGCTCATATGGATTTTTGATAAAGTCAAATTCTTTGACCGTCTCATCAAAACAGATGTTCCATCTCCGTGATGCCTGCTTTAGTCCATAGATGGACTTAAGCAACTTGCACACTTTCCCGCTGCTCCCACTCTGAATGAAACCCTCTGGCTGGTCCATATAGACGCACTATTCCAAATTGCCATTTAGAAAAGTGGTTTGTACATCCAACTGCCAAATCTCATAATCGTGGAAGGCAGCAATAACAAGAAGGATCCGAATGGATTTGAGAATAGCCACTGGAGAAAAGGTTTCATCATAGTCCAAATCAGGTCTTTAACGAAATCCTTTTGCAACAAGTCTAGCCTTATAGGTTTCAACCTGTCCATATACACCAATCTTCTTTCTGAAGATCCATTTGCAGCCTACGGGGTTTACCCCTTCTGGAGCACTATCCAAAGTCCATACTTTGTTGGTGTACATGGAATCCATCTCGGTCCGCATTGCATCCAGCCATTTTACCGAGCCAGTGCTCTGAATGGCTTGCTGGAAGTTAGTCGGCTCATCATTATCAATGATGCAATCCTCTCTATCCCCGTCTACGAGAAAACCATAGTATCTCTCAGGCGAATGAGACAACTTACTCTCCTGCGGAGTGGCGTGGGAATGTCCTGTTCTTTTGAACCTTCTGGTTCCACTAAGCTTTCAGTAATAGCTTGTGGTTCTGGAATTTCTTCCAGTTCTATTGCGCTCCTACTAGTCTCTTTTTCTAAAAATTGATGTTCCAAAAAGTGGGCATGACGAGAAACAAAACCTTTTGTTCCTCTGCGTAATAGAAAAGATACCCCCTGGAGTTCTTTGGGTATCCCACAAACTTACACAGTACTGAGCGTGCCTCAAGTTTGTCCGCATGCTATTTTTTAACAAAAGATGGACATCCCCATATCTTCAGATATTGAAGATAGGGTTTCTTCCCACTCCACATCTGATATGGTGTGGTAGGCACAGTCTTGGTAGGAACCTTGTTCAAAAGATATGCAGCTGATTCTAGTGCATAGCCCCAGAATGATCGCGGTAACTCAGCGTTACTCATCATGGAACGTACCATATCCAACAGGGTTCTGTTCCGTCAATCCGATACACCGTTGTGTTGTGGTGTGTACGGAGGAATAAGCTGAGAGTGAATTCCATCTCTTTTAAGTAATCCAGGAACTCGGCACTCAAGTATTCACCACCTCGATCAGATCTCAGTGTCTTGATACTTTTGTCGGTTTGTTTTTTCACTTCATTCTTATATTCCCGGAATTTCTCAAAGGCCTCGGATTTATGTTTCATCAAGAAAATATGTCCATACCTAGAGAAATCATCCGTAAAAGTAATGAAATATGAATAACCATTTCTTGCATGTGTAGACACTGGACCACACACGTTGCTGTGTATGAGTCCCAAGAGCTCGCTCGCTCTTACTCCGTGTCCAGTGAATAGAGTCTTGTCATCTTTCCTTTGAGATATGATTGACAAGTTGCATAAGATTGTTATTCGAACGGATCCAAATATCCTTCTTTATGTAACTTGGTCAACCTTGTTTCATTGATGTGACCTAGTCTACAATATCATAAGAAAGCATGATTTATTTCTGGAGTCTTTCTTTTATGTGTGTTCTGGACATTGAAAATTTTTAGTTGGTTTAATACGCATATACCGTTGTTTAGAGTACCTGACCCAATCAGACCATGATTAAGGTGGATGTTTATGACATCGCTAACAAATGTAAAATCACAACCTTCTTTAGATAATAAAGATACAGAAATGATATTACAAGTCAAACTAGGTACACAAAAACAGTTGCATAAAACCAAAATATGTCCACTCATCAATCCAAGGTGATATTCCCTTACGGACACATCATCCACGCTCGCTCCGTTAGCAATCCTGAGGGTCATATCACCGGTCTTCATAACCTTACGGCTTCTCGGTGCCTCCAAAGAATTACAGATATGAGATCCTGATCCGGTATCCAATACCCAGGAAGTAGAGTTGATTGATAGACAATTTGCAATTACAAACACACCTGAAGTCGAAGTCACAACTTGCTTCGGGTCCTTGTTCTTGGCCTTCCAAACCCTGCAATCTTTCTTCCAGTTGCCCTTCTTATGATAGTAGAAGCATTCTTCATTTCCTACCGTCGGCCCTGCTGTAAGTCCACGTTACCTCTCCCGGTTCTTTCGGGCTTGCGGAAATGATGAAAAACGATTTTTTCGGGTCATGGCAACAAGGACTATAAAACACGGATCTTTTCTAAACTACACACAAGCAACTAACAAGAGCTATTGCTACTCGGTTAGGGGTTATACCTCAACTTGAACTCCTTCTCTTTGACTCTTGATGGTGGTCGGATGGTGCTTTCCTCGTTGCCTTCTCTTGTCGAAGATGGATCCACCTGAGGGTTTCTACCTTGAGCTCCTTTCTCGATCTTGAGAGAACTAAAGTGTCCGGCTTGCTAGACCTTCAACCTTAGGATGAGTAGAGAGTGGCTTTGGGTGTTTTAATCTCCAAGGAAAGGTTTCTCAACTCATGAAAATGATTCTCCTTGAACTAGAGGAAGAGCAAAATGGAGGAGAGAGAATGGTTATGATAGAATGAGAATAGTTTTACAACCATATCAAATATATGTGAATTAATCTAATTAATAATATTAATCAAAATGAAAAAGGTTATGGTTGGTTTGATAAGACCATTATCATTTCACATTAAATGTTTTTGCAAAGATCAAAGTGCATCTTGAAAAGAAATGATGATGGTCAAAGTTTCAAACATGGTCAACTAGTCAACCTTGGTCAACAAGTCAACAAACCCAACCATGACACAATTTCATTTAAATAACATTATCAATTGATATTACACATAATCATTAGGGTTTGGTAAATGACAACCGTCAACTGTGCATACACACCCGTACCAAAACCCTAATGAGAATCCTCTTCCTCTGCCTCAATCAACTGTGCATACACACCCGCATTCGTGTTCCGAGGAGCACGAATACTATGAGATAAAACTAACCCCAAAGCACATACTAGGATCTGGCTCAAACCAGAGCCCGCTAGTAATGTCTGTCCGGACGCCAAACGTGCACAAGTGCGCAGATGTGAACGAACCCTGTCGCAAAACCATGCGACCTCTACTCTGTTTTGCCCAAAAGCGAATAACCCTCTGTGTGGGACTCTAAAGACTCGACACTACACTGGCAGTGGGTTTAACCACAGATCGCAAGCGGCACTAGCTGTACGTAACGGTCCCCAGGTAGATGTCGATAAGAAGACGGACGAGGTGAAACCCATCTGAACTCCTACTGAGCCTGAATGTGACAATCTCCGTACAGTCCGGTCTGTTCGTCTGAGAACATCGCATGGCGGGCCTAGGGGGCGGTAAACGTCAGTCCCCTACTAGCGGTACAAGTCGTGTCGGAGTGTAGCCCAGAACACCTGAGATAACATTGAAAACCTACCAGTCTATCTCGCTTGCCCTGGCCAGGGACTTTGTGTAATGGCTCTCCTAAACACAACGCGATATCAACCCCAATACCGGGAGAAACGAATCATGTCTAACCGTCACTGCCTCCAAGTGCTTCGGGACTGCACCCAAAAACTACCTGTTTGCACGACTCCTTTAAGCCGTGGTAGGGTAGTAATCAAAGTACAGTGGGAATACACTTGAGGCGAAGTGACAGTGTCAAGTCAACGGACTAAGCTGTACTCATATCACCTGGGAACTGACAACTGACGATATGTATGGTACCAACCAACAGTTCCCGACGAGTCCTGTCCAGTGTACTCGTAACCTAACGAGCACCCGCATACTATCTCAAGTATGACGTACTGACGGCTGTTGGACAGACCGTCTCCCAAGCTGGGATGAGAAGCATATACGCTAGTCTACTCCGGAGTATCGATGCCCTGTGTCGATAGTCCTACGACTAGGGACCTACATAAGGATGTGCTTGTGGATTACCCAGCCCCCACGAGTGTGACTGCCATCACAACGTTGGTAATCAAGCAAAGATCCTAAGGGCTCCACTAATGTGTAAAGGCGATATGCTAAAAGAAACACATGCACACATTAAAGCGGAAACAAACCAAGTAGCATACTACTATATTGAGAAAGATTGTCTATACAAGGTGAATATCCCAAGCTTCCATCAAGTAATATACAAACTAGTATAATACAGTAATGGCCTCTAGGGTATATACACTAGCAATCTCCTACCTGCACTAAGGCCATGTACTGGCGTATCGAAGACCTATCATCTCGATCAGCCACTCGAACTGAGTCTGGGGTAAGGCCTTTGTGAATGGATCAGCAGTGTTATATTCCGTAGAAACTCTCTGAACTTCGATCTCCTGGCGACACACAATCTCCCTGATCAGGTGATACCGTCTCAAGATGTGCCTGGACTTCTGATGGGACCTGGGTTCCTTCGCTAAAGCTATAGCTCTGTTGTTGTCGCAATACAGAGGTATGGGATCAACAATGGACAGAACCACCTGAAGTTCTATCAAGAACTTCCTCATCCAGACGGCTTCTTTTGCGGCATCAGATGCAGCGATATATTCCGCTTCCATCGTCGAGTCAGCAACGGTTTCCTGTTTGGAACTCTTCCAACACACCGCCCCTCCATTGAGGGTAAAGACAGAACCCGACATGGACTTGGAATCATCTTTGTCATTCTGGAAGCTGGAGTCAGCAAAGGCCTCGATCTGGAGGTCTTTTCCGCCATACACCAAGAACATCTCCTTAGTCCTTCTCAGGTACTTGAGAATGTTCTTTACCGCTATCCAGTGTTTCTCCCCAGGGTTTGACTGATACCTGCTTACCACACTCAGTGCATAAGCTGCATCTGGTTCGGTACACAACATCGCATACATTATAGAGCCTACCGCAGAAGCGTAGGGTATAATAGACATGCGATCCCTTTCCAAATCAGTCTTGGGAGATATCTCTTTGGAGAGCGTGATCCCGTGAAAAGCCGGTAGATTACCGCGCTTGGAATCTTCCATACTGAATCTTTTCAGTATGGTGTCGATGTACCTGGACTGTGAAAGTCCTAATATCCTCTTGGATCTGTCACGATAAATCCGGATCCCCAGAATGTAAGAGGCATCATCCAGGTCTTTCATGGAGAACCTGTGTGACAAGAACCCTTTGACAGATTGTAGCATAGGAATGTCATTTCCTATCAAGAGAATGTCATCCATGTATAAAACGTGGAATACGACAGTTCGTGCTACAAATTTACTATGGATGCAAGGTTCATCTGGATTTTTGATAAAACCAAAATCTTTGACCGTCTCATCAAAACAGATGTTCCAACTCCGCGATGCCTGCTTCAGTCCATAGATGGACTTCAGCAACTTGCACACCTTTCCGCTGCTCCCACTCTGAATGAAACCCTCTGGCTGGTCCATATGGACACACTCCTCTAAATTTCCATTTAGAAAAGCGGTCTTTACGTCCATCTTCCAAATCTCATAATCGTGGAAGGCAGCAATGGCAAGAAGGATCCGAATGGATTTCAGCATAGCCACTGGAGAAAAGGTTTCGTCATAGTCCAAGCCAGGTCTTTGACAAAAACCCTTTGCAACAAGTCTAGCTTTATAGGTCTCAACCTGTCCATCTACACCAATCTTCCTTTTGATGATCCACTTGCATCTTACGGGTTTTACCCCATCTGGAGCAATGTCCAACGTCCATACTTTGTTGGTGTACATGGACTCCATTTCGGTCCGCATTGCATCCAGCCATTTTACCGAGTCAACGCTCTGAATGGCCTGCTGGAAGCTAGTAGGTTCATCACTATCAATGATGCAATCCTCTCGATCTCCGTCTATGAGAAAACCGTAGTATCGCTCGGGCGGATGAGACTGCCTACTACTTCTGCGGAGCGGCGTAGGAATGTCCTGATCTTTCGAACCCTCTGGTTCTACTAAGCTTTCAGTAATAGCTCGTGGTTCTGGAATTTCTTCCAGTTCTATTGCGCTCCCACTTATCTGATTTTCCAAAAACTCAGTTTCCAAGAAGTGGGCATGAAGAGAAACAAAAACCTTTTGTTCCTCTTCGCAATAGAAGAAATATCCTTTGGAGTTCTTTGGATATCCCACAAACTTGCACTGTACTGAGCGTGCCTCGAGCTTGTCTGCATGTTGCTTTTTGACAAAAGCTGGACATCCTCATGTCTTAATGTGATTAAGATAGGGTCTCTTCCCACACCACATCTGATATGGTGTAGTAGGCACAGTCTTAGTTGGAACTCGGTTCAAAAGGTATGCAGCTGATTCTAGTGCATATCCCCAGAATGATCGCGGTAACTCAGCGTTACTCATCATGGACCGTACCATATCCAATAGGGTTTGGTTCCGTCTTTCCGATACACCGTTATGTTGCGTAGTGTATGGAGGAGTAAGCTGAGAGAGAATTCCATTCTCTTTTAAGTAATCCAGGAACTCGGCACTCAAGTATTCACCACCTCGATCAGATCTTAGTGTCTTGTTACTTTTGCCTGTTTGATTTTCCACTTCATTCTTATATTCCTGGAATTTTCCAAAGGCTTCGGATTTATGTTTCATTAAGAAGACATAACCGTACCTTGAAAAGTCATCCGTAAAAGTAATGAAGTAAGAATAACTGCTTCATGCATGCGTAGACATTGGACCACACACGTCGCTGTGTACGAGTCTAAAGAGCTCGCTCGCTCTTACTCCGTGTCCAGTGAACGGAGTCTTTGTCATCTTTCCTTTGAGACAGGTTTGACAAGTTGCATATGATTGATATTCGAACGGATCCAAATATCCTTCTGTATGTAACTTCGTCAACCTTCTCTCATTGATGTGACCCAGTCTACAATGCCATAAGAAAGCCTGATTTGATTCCGGAGACTTTCTTTTGTGTGTATTCTGGACATTGAAAATCTGTGGTTGGTTTAATACGTATATTCCATTGTTTAATGTACCTGACCCAATCAGAACTTGATTAAGGCGAATGTTTACGACATTGCTTACAAATGCAAATTCATAACCTTCTTTAGATATTAAAGATACAGAAATGATATTACAAGTTGCATTGGGTACAAAATAACAATTACGCACAACCAAAACGTGTCCATCTGACAACCCTAAGTGATAGTCCCCCACGGACTCAGCATCCATGCCAGCTCCGTTTGCAACTCTGAGGGTCATATCACCTGCCTTCAAAACCCTACGGTTTCTCAACGCCTGCAAAGAATTACAGATATGAGATCCTGATCCGGTATCCAATACCCAGGAAGTAGAGTTTATTGATAGACAGTTTTCAATAACATACACACCTGAAGCTGAAGCCGCAATATTCTTCAGATCCTGTGTTCTGGCCTTCCAAGCCCTGCAATCTTTCTTCCAGTGTCCACTCTTGTGACAGTAAAAGCATTCTTCCTTTCCCACAAGCTTTCTCGCTTCCTTTGTTGCTTTTGCCTTTCCCTTCGTATCCACCTTACTAACACCGCCCCTTGGTTTGGCGGGGGTTTTCTTCTTCTTTCCCTTGGCTTTCGCCTTGGACCTAGAAGAGGAAGATCCTCCTACAAACAAAGTGGATGTTTCCCTACCTTTCTGTAGGGTGCCCTCTGCACTCCTCAGCATGTTGAGGAGTTCTGAAAGTTCAACTTCCTTTTCCTGTAAGTTGAAGTTCAGGATGAACTGGGCGTAAGTGGAAGGAAGGGACTGGAGAATCAAGTCCGTATAGAGCTCATTCTCCAACATGGTCCCAAGGTCCGCGAGGTCCTCAATGAAGCCAATCATCTTAAGCACGTGTTCTGCTACCTGTGATCCGATGGCCAATCTCGCCGAAAACAGCTTTTTCGAGACTTCGTATCTGGCGATACGCGATTGCTCTCCATACAGTTCTTTTGTATGAAGAAATATGGATTCAAGGTCCATATTCTCGTGCCTCCTCTGGTGTTCATTGTCCATAGAGGCAAGCACGAGGCACTGGAGGTGGGACCTGGGGAAGTGGGAGCTTTGGTGGTAAGGAGATACCCCAACTTGTCATAAGTGATTGCCATTTTGACATTCCTGAGCCAATCTTTGTAGTTTGGCCCTGTCAGTATGTTTTTATCTAGTAACTTAAGTTCAGTCATGATGTTTGGTCGCTGCAATTAGGAGAGAGAGAAGAAACACTTTAGCATGATGTTCTTGCAAGTTTAGAGTGGTTTTTAATTTGTCTAAACAGGATGGCTCCCATTGTCTCTCGAATCCCTCCTCAAACCATAAAGGAAGAACTAGTCGGGATTAATCTCACCGTACAATATTTGCTTAACCGTTCAGCTAGGCCAGTGTCGGTACTTTGAGGGAGGTTTTCCAACGCTTTCGCGAAGTTCCTTAATTAAATAACCTCTTTTCCCTATGGGCGTAGCCCCGCTAACACCTTTCTAGACACCTACTTGGTTTATAGCATTGATCGTTAAGTGAGAAAGTTCCGGAGGAGTAGCATATACTCACAGTAGGATCGGGATCCAAATATCATTGCGTGACAAAACTGAAGGAATCCTACCAGAATCATCACACTCCAAATGGTATGCAGCGCTAGCAAGTTTCAGTTCTTTTGAAACTCCCGATGTGGATTTTTGCCCCATGCTCTTATGACCTTGACTTTGGCCAACAAATCATAAGTCACATGTCAAGTTCTACCCGTCATTCTCCAGGTTAATTTGAACCCACCCGTACCTACCCTTGACTTTGGCCAACAAGGCAGTACGACTGTCCCAAACCAACACATCTATCTATGCTGCACATGAATACCCAATAGCTACCAATCACTATGCCTTGACTTTGGCCAACAAATATAGCTTGAATACTATTGACCATCCATGTAAAACGACGGAGGGCTACGAATGGTTTTGGCGAAACCATGAACGTAGTGAACTTGATATAATCGATGGAACGAGATAGGTTTTAAAAGGAGTGGTTTAAGCTCCGCGTTTAAAAGTTATTTTGAAAAGAAACCGAGTGGTTTTTGAAAGTGTTCCAACGACTTTTACATTGGTTTATTTTTCTTGCATTAATTTTAATGTGTCCCATCAATTAATCCTACCATTGCAGAAAACAACGAAAATATAACGTACGCTTATGCCATCCGCATTCGCCACGGGGTCCCGTCATCACCCGTTAGGTTACTTAACTAACAACAGAGCGGGGGCTGGACTAGCGCGGATGCAAAACATAAGCAACGCCTAAATAGATATCATATAGATATATATAAACATTCGTCACATGCAATGATAGCCATTCCAGATCACAGATGAATACATTGGATATACTAGGAATCCGCAATTCGTACGAGTCTGTAACGAAGAGCGGATTACACGGTCGCGATGAATAGCCAATACCACACCCTAGACCCCTACGGGTGCGGCAAACTACCCGCCAAGTATCCGAAGTGAAGCAACCTCCCTCAACGATGTGAGTAGGCCACTCGGCACTTCGAGGTACCCGGTAGTTTGTGCACCCCACCTTGGGTCTATCCTAGGAGCAAAAACAGTAAAAAGAAATTATACAATGACGGCTACAACCCCGACCCGGTTGTGCGGCCATACAAATAATATTTACATATTACAAGAATTGAAAGACAAAGAAAACTCTCATCTCACAACCCCCGGCTATTCATCCGCGACAATCTAACGAATTCATTTACACAAACAATCAATATCATAGATCACAGATATGTATAACCCCCACTAATCGACGTATAGCGATTAGCAGACGTTCAATACATATATAACATTACAGATACAACCCATTAGCCAAAGTCTACAGAAAATCGACCAAAATACGGATTTGTAACCACCCCAAAAACAAACTTGTTCTCTGGAAATTCTAGGCAGAAACAAACCATCTGAAAAATCACAAAACACCAACAGGAGAAAACTGCAGGAGAAACCATCCACGGCCGAGTCAACTCGGCCGCGGATCCGCGGAAGAAGCAAGCTTCTGCCGCGGAACCGCGGTGAGTTGGTCGGTTCACTGGATCGTTTTTCTTGTCTGTTCATTAAAAAGCCTGAGCCGATTTTGTTAGTTGTATGTATGCCCGAGAGGCCAGTATTGTACAGATGATGTATATTATATTGGATGCTTGGACATATATATAGAGATGACTTTCTTGCTCGATATGATAGCATGCTATCTGGTTGCTCTTTATCTTAACATGTACACTTGTCTCTTTATACTGTCTTATGGTTACATGTTGGTAAAGCCCTTAGGATGTGTACTTGACTACCTAGACTATGATACAGATCATACTAATGGGGACATGGTAGTCCATAAGTACATCCTTCAAGGTCCCTAGTCGTAGGTGTATCGAGACGGGGCATCGATATACCAGTGTAGACTAGCGTATACGCTTCTCGACCCATGAGATGGGCGATGGATGATCCCATATCCATTGGTGTATGACATCAGAGATGGTATACGGGTGCTCAGTGGAGACTGAGTACACTGGACGGACTCGCCGAGAACTCCCAGATGGTATTATACCTGACGTCAGATGGCAGTTCTCAGGTGACACTTGTGCAGGTTAGTCTGTAGACCCGAGATCGTCATAGAGTCTTGTGTGATTCCCACTGTGCTTTGATCTCTACCTTACCACGTCCATGAGGGCGTGCAAAATGGTGGTTTTTGAGTACGGCCCCGAGTCACATGGAGGCAATGAGCGATAGGAGGGGTTTCGTCTCTCCCGGTATTGGGGGTTGATGTTGCGTTGTGCTCGATTGGCCGTAACAGGGAAGTCCCTGGCCAGGGCTGATTCAGAGATTTGCTGGTAAGTGTTACCAGTAGTTTCTCGACCCGTTATGAGCCTCACATCGGCACGACTTATCGGTTATTGGGGTCTGACGTTTACCACCCCTAGACTTGATATGCGACATATCAGACGAGGAGACCGGACTGTGCGGGAAGTGTTGCTGGTTGGCTCGACGGGAGTTGTAGCAGGTTCGCTTGTTCTCTTCTGATCGCTGAATACCCGGGTGGCCGTTACGTTTAGCTGACCGCTTGCGACTTGGGAGTGCTTGATATGATCATCACCCACTGCCGGCGTATTGACGAGTCTTAGAGTCCCACAATGGAGTTATCTAGTCCAGGCGAAATGTTGTGGTGCGCGTATGCGATATGCGCATGGACCCGATTAAAATACGCGTATGGGATACTGTATATTGATCGGACGGCTTGCTTTTGGTTAGGGTCGTATGTGATATGGCCGGATTGATAAATCAAGTGTTGATTTATCATTTAACCATTAGATTCTCACTAGAAATCCTTTCTTGTTTCTATGGATGTATGGATGCATGTATGGATTCCTTATTGTTTCATGCACATATAGATGTGCATGCACACATGCATACAAATATCATTCTATCATGGTTGCTTATACAAGGAAATGGTGGCAATATAAGACTCACACCATGGTTTTAAATATGAATTTTATTACATTTGATTTAAAACAAAAAGGAAAAAGAAAATGGTTATGATTGAATTGTTTCTACACTCTTCTCTTGACCTAACCATTCTCACCCACCTTTTAACCTTGGGTAAACTTTCCTTTTGTGTTTTAACTCAAGTTTAATAATATATATTCATTGTTTAAACCATGGTTTGAGATGAGAACAAGAAAACATATATTGATATATTTTCATTTTTCTAGCACAAGGGTTATTCTTTTACTCTTGTTAAAATATAGCCATCATCTTCTTCTTCCTCTCTCATATTGCTCTCTAGATTTTTCAAGTGAGCATAATACTCATCAAGTTAGGATTTTGAAGTGAGAAAGAGAACCACAACACCATTCTACTCAAGTCTAGCCCACTTGTTTGGAGTGTTAGCTTCATTTCGTTCTCTTGATCGGGTGAAGTTGCAAGCTTGGACAAAGCGGACTCCGGGTGGATCATCGGTGACCTAGAGGAGTTCAAGCGGAGCTTTTCCAAACCCCAAGTAGCCGAGGAGTCTAGCGTAGGGAGCTACAAAGGTTGTACTCTCTAAACCCTAGCTTTTCTTTCATGAGATGATGTGAAAATTTTGAAACCCTAATTTTTCTAGGAACGATTCTATGTTCGTTAACTTAGTACCATAAAAATTCAATCTTTGGTTCATGTGATGCTTCCAAACCCTTGATGAGGTGCTAGGCTAACCTTTCATTGGTATCAGAGCCGACCTAGAACATTAGGCGACACTTTAACGAAGTTAAAACTCCGATCGAACCGGAAAATACGGATTTTGAGTGCTCTCTGGACATTTTTTAAAATCTGGTAATTTTCATAATTAAAAATATGCAAAAAATTCAGCAGGTAAATGTAAGAATTACTGTAAAAAAACGAGAGCATGAACAGTTAAAACGACCGCTGAACCGCGGCAATAGCCTGCTTAGGCCGCGGTTCCGCGGCCATTCTGTTGATTCATGGCCTGGTTTTTCTACAGTAACTCATGTTTCTGCTTGTATATTATTTTGGAGTATTTTTAATCTGAATTCAGTTCTGTAAATTCTGAAGATGGTTTTGGACTCGTCGACTCGATCGGAATTTTCATTTCGTGGCTTTTCCGGATAAATTAGAACGTATTGAAGTGTTTGAACGAGTATCATTTGCTCACTTTTCACGGGGTTTAAAAGCTTTCGGAAATACGTGCAAGTTTGTTTGTGGTGGACCCTCTAGAAGACAACAAACCTTAACTCGATTATGTGACCGTCTTGAACTGCCTTTTGAACCTTAGGGTTTGGGGCAGTACGGCGTGCCACATGTGAGACGTTAGCTTGACCCTTCTACGGCTGGACCGCTACCACTGTGTCACACTCCGGGTTTTTGAACTCCGCTCAAGTGTTGAGCTTTAGGGAATCTTGGGTATTTGATCGTTCGTTCGAAAACTTTAATACTGTCTAATTATCTGGAATGAGATGCAATATGTGGAATTCATATAGTTGGTCATGAAATACGAAGTATGTGATATTTTGCATTTACGATGTCTAAAGAGAATGTGGATTCCAGATATTGCAGTTTTACACTTTCTTTTCTGTGACCGTAAGTGTAGTATGTCGATATCGCCGGTTTCGTTGCTATACGTCAACGACAATTGGGGTACGCATACTTACTTACGTTGATGATATGAGATATTATGTGTTGCTGAGATATGATGTGCAGGATTGTCGCGATTGAATAGCCGGGGGTTTTATGTGAGATGAGAGTTTTATATTTTCATTCATGTAAATTCAAATGTAATGTAATATTCTTTTATTTGAGGCACTTCCGGGTTGAGGTCGATGCCACCAGTGTTGTATATTATTTACTTTTCCGTATTAGGATGGACCCAATGAGGGGAGCACAGGTGACCGGGTTCTGGGGTTTAGTGGGAGGCCATCTCGAGGAGTCGAGGCCGGGTCTCCTAAACACCAGAATTGGTAGGGTCGCTTACCGCTCTCGTAGAGGTCCACGGTGTGGGCTTGGCTATTCATCGCGACTGTGGAATCCGTATTTTCTATTATTGGCTAAGTACTAAATACAGACGTCCTAGTATATCCCACATTATATCTATGTTTCTGCTGCGATATCTGTGATCTGATCATTAGATATGTTCTGTGATAGATACTTTATATAGTATATATGATATATTATATAGATGTTACTTATGTTTTGCACCCGCACTAGCCCTGCCCTGCTCTGTCGTTAGTTACCTAACCAAACGGTGCACGAGGGGACATCGAGGCGAATGCGGATGGTATAAGTGTACGTTGTATTTATCTGTGATATTTAGGTGACTTAAATGATGGGACTTCATTAATGTGATTAATGAAAGAAAAGAAACCTAAAAGATGTTGTAGAATCAAATTTTAAATAAAAGGGTAGATACAGTTTTGCTTTGCATAGCGGTATATATGATATACCCTGCACCTTATTCGATGAGGAAAGAGCCGAGATCCCTTCACCGGGAGTGACCTCTTTAGCGAAACTGGCAGATACTACAACACTCGGGTTGACTTTTGACTGCTTTTGGAGTTTTGCTTTACACAGTGATATATATGATATATCCCGCACCTTATTCGATGAGGAAAGAGCCGAGATCCCTTCACCGGGAGTGACCTCTTTAGCAAAACTAATAAAAGCCTCAAAATCACTCCATTTCAAAATTCACTAGATTCTACAACGATATCAAGTTCATTACGCTCATGGTTTTTCTGAAAAAACCTGCGTAGCCCTCCGTCACTTCAGATAGATATTATTTAGTATTCGTGCTATGTTTGTTGACTTAGTCAAGGCGTAGTGTACGGTAGCTAAATAATGTTTATCTTTTACAACATGAGATGTGATTGGATTAGGGCATTCGCACGGCCTTGTTGACTCAGTCAAGGGTCGTACGGGTGGGTTTAATTCAATCGAGAAATGTACGGGTTGAACTTGACTTGCGATTTATGGTTTGTTGACTTAGTCAAGGTCATAGATCGCTAGGGGCAAAAGCATTATCGGGAATTTCAAGTGTTGATATTTGCAATGAGATTGCATACCTTCTATGAGATAGTTGGATCCCGATACCCACTGCGAGTAATTGTTACTCCTGGGAGAGTTTTACACAGGACAATTAGCCGATCAAGTAGGTGTCTAGAAAGGTGTCAACGGGGTTACGCCTCTGGGAAAAAGAGGTTTACTTTAATTAGGTCCGTGCGAAAGCACGGGGAACCTCCCTCAAAGTACCGACACTGGCCTGGCTGAAAGATCGACGAAGTTGTAGGGTGTAATTAATCCCGGCTAGTCTTTCCTTTTGGGGTTTGAAGGAAGATTTGATAAAAACCAGTGGGAGCCATCCTGATTAGATAAGATAATAACCAATCTGATCTTGCAAAAGCATACGCTAAAGTGTTTTCTTCTCTCTCTCTCCAGGTAGCGACCATGTCATGCCCTAATCAAGATAATAATATGGATATATTGACCGAACCCGCATGTTATACTGTGCAGGGGAACGTTGGACCCGTTCTATCTTATAAGTGTTATAAGACTAAACAGGAAACATGAGAATATTTGGATTCTCACACCGCCTAAACGAAGAACATGCATGTTGATGCACCTTCTTTGGGTGTGTTTGTTATTGAGAACTGTTTTTCAGTTCACCCTACGTCCTGGGTATTAGATACCGGATCAGGATCCCACATATGTAAGCAGTTACATGGGCTACGGAAAGGTAGAGAACTGGGAAAAGGTGATCATTCCGTTCAAGTACGGAATGGGGCAAATGTTGCAGCCAAAGCAGTTGGCAAATATCACCTGGTATTACCAAGTGGTGATATACTAGTTCTGAATGAGTGCTATTATATACCGAACATGATGTGCAACATTATATCAGTTTCTTTATTAAGTAAAGAAGGATATAATTTTATAGTAAAGGATAATGTTATGAACATATTCCTAGATCAAAAGTTGATTGCATCAGGCTCGTTACATAATAGCATATTCATTCTCAATCAAAATACAGTTCTCAATATACAAAACACACACAAGAGGAAAAGCTCAGAAATGAACGAATCCTTCTTGTGGCACTGTAGACTTGGCCATCTCAATGAAACACGGGTGGCTAAGTTACATAAGAATGGATATTTTAATTCATTCGAATTATCATCTTATGACACTTGCCATTCATGTCACGACCCGAAAGTACGGAACATGACCGGCACTTAAACTACGAACGTCTCGAGGCGTACGTAATCTAAGTAAACCGAAAACCCAGAAATCCAAACCAAGAAAAGTAGTAGAGTGAAGGAAAACCAATTTAAAATCAAGTAGCTTTAATAGCATAAGCCGAGTTATGCGGTTTTAAAAACATCAAGTATTTCCTGAAAATTTCGGCAGAGTCCCCTTTGTAAATACTGGCTCCGAAACGGGATACAACATGAATAGTATACGAAATCAATAAAAAGGCATCCCCAAGCAGGAGCTAGCTCTTCGTCAATCGACGGTCACAACCACACAAGCAATATAATATACAACGCCAACGGCGAGGATCAAAATTCAAAAGGAAACTCAAAACCACAAGAAAACCACAGAAATATAACGCGCGACTCTAAGGTCGAAGGAATAACATCACTGGTCTCTATCTCAAATAAATACATGTTTTGGTTGATGGAACTTCTAGATACAACAGAATAATGATATACAAGATATAATGATGGGTGCGATACAAATAAACCCACCTACTAGCAAATCACCCGGAAATGGAAAGAGTGCCAGCAAGCCGTAATGAAACCTGTACGGCGAAACCTGCAAGAACTGTGGCACAACGGGGGTGAATTGCCAACTCGTGAGTAGAAAACATCTACGCACAGAAATCGCATAAATAACGCAACCTAGGTCAATTGATCATAATATATCCTCAAATATATGCATAACATGCAGCCTATAACAATGGCTAGGGTAAATATCTAACCTGGGTGTAATCTCATGTGCCTGTGTCAGTGCCTCAGTTAGCAATATAACATATGAATGAGGTATGAATGCATGAAAACAGAATACATGTAAATGAAGAAACTGTTTTCATAATTTAGTGAGATTTCCTTGTATTTTTAAAATGAGGTATCATAATGAAATCAGCATAAAACAGTGCCTAGCATCGGCACAAAACGTAATCCCAAAATCTCGATATCTCTGTATCACAGTCTCTGTACCTCAATATCTCGAAATCTCAATGTCCCAATCACAATATCTAGGGCGCCGTCAGTCCAGACCGGCCCCTACCATCCATCTCAAGACCACGACGGTATCCTCCGGATATCCGACGCGTCGGGTAAAATCACCGGTAGGTAGTGCTCCCCTGCCAGGCTCACATCGTCATCCTCACGCGCTTCTTGCCCCGAGGTACCTTACCGGGTCCACCATGTACCCGAAACAGTTCATCCGCCTCCTCGAATCGGGTCTCGAAATCCATCAGCAAACTCATGGTGGACGACTCATACATCATGGGAAAAACAGCACTTTTTATTTTAAAAGAGCGAAATCAGTTTATATAAGTTTTGCGGTTTTCCCCCCAAATCCAGAAAGTTTCATGGAAATCCGAATCCAAATCATCAATAGCATGTAAAACCATGAATATAGGCATAACAATGAAAAACAGTATGCATGAAGTGACAAGTAATAACTACAATGTTAAGCTGGCATATAAGGCAGGTACTCTAATATCATGTCAAATTACTAACTAACAAGCTAAGTCAAGCAATAATATTTTCTAAGGTGTACGTGACATGGCAATTACCGATGAAGATGTGTGTGAGCCGGCAAGTAAGTGTACGTGGTACATACGCATCATCGGTAATGGTGCTGGTGTCCTAACAATATGATATCAACATTGCAATAAGAAATTATAACATAAGTATGCGATGCGAAGCGAACCACAATAATAAGTGGAAGCTGAATACTAGACGCAACTGTAACTAACTTGCATTAATCTAATATAAGTCCTACAAATGGTGCCTTTTGAAATAACACGAATCATGGGGTTTTGAAAATAGGGGCTACGGTGTTTTTATGAAAAGATACGTCTTTTGAAATATCCGTAGGATCCCTTGGGCTGTCTTTTAAAATACCCACGATTCGTTAGTTTTTGAAATAGGTAAAAAGTCTAATCTAATCTAACAACTACACTAAACTATACGGCTGAACTAACAAGCTGAACTACAGGTAAGGAAACCGCCTATCATCTGAGTCGATACATATACATACCTGTATATGTATAGTCAGTGATCCCGCCTCAATAATATCATATCTATAACCAGACATCCAAAGTCAAGAGTGCGGATCAATCATCAATATATAGCTCATACGTAAAACCGTCGTACGGCATCCCAAATCTGGGTACGGCTCAAAATCATATTCATCACACTATTCATCCGGTATCCTCTTTATCAAAGATCATGGTCTAAGGTACTGACCTATGTCTAATACAATACTAATATCATCAATATAGTCATGATCTGACTACAGATCGACAATCTCGTACAAACCGATACTGTCAGCACATAGCATCATCAAGGGGTATACAACGCCCAATACAACCTAGGATCAATATCCTAGCATATCATGCCTCATATCACGATCACATGTCGACCATTTTATTTAAAACACTATTCACCCATATCGCAGCCCCAAGATCCGCTATAAAACCAGGACGTACCTCAAGTACGAATCCTGCCCTATCACCGATATCACAACCACAAAACAAATCTCATCGACTCAGCTCAATCCCAAGTATCATCCTCAAATCCGTATGTGAACACATAGTCCCATACCCATATGAACACATAACTATAAAGAATCACATGAGCACATATAAATAGGAATGTATGCAAGTATGTATGTGTGTATGTGTAGTGAAACACTACCCTAGGGTTCGCAACACTAAAATAATCCAACACACCAATATCCATCCTAAACATCGTTATTAATCCCAAATAGCATATAATAATTGTTGGTGTGTATACGCATCCGTATACACCACCACGGACTGCGGGGGTGCTATACGCCATCCACCCGACTTCTCCCCGTAGATATAAATCTACTCACCTGGTCCTCGCTCGCCGGTGCCGACGTCGCCACGCGCTTGCTTGTCGTCTCGAAGTCCACATGGGGTACCTACATATCATAACGCACCATATCGCATTAAAATCCGACTCATGACCAAAACGACTCACGAATCCCACATAGGTCAAAACCTATGGTTCGCTCTCTCAAATCAACCCAAAACCCTCGACATCGGCGTACAAATGCCGAGTGATCGAGAAAACACAAACGCGCCATTCGTGGTTTCACAACCCACAAAATATATATATATATATATAAAATAGGGTTTACTTCATCAAAACTTCAAATTCGCTTTAAAAGCTATTTTCCCGAAACTCTAGTAAGCAAAATTTAACCGTTTTAGTACAAAACTTGCTATTTAAACAAATCTAGAGGCCGTAATGTTCACTAATTAGCTTAATTAGGCTACATAACTTTAACTAGATTTTATCACACTAAACTGTATTAAACCAAATTTTTTAGTTAGCACAAAAACCCAATTTTAACCATTTCGAAGCAACAATCCACAAATCCATAACTAGACTAGGTTTTGCATGCTCTAAAATGTTGATCTACACATTATATAGCTAATAATGTGATAAAAACTCTAACCATATTTTAATCTCATATTTTCGAATTAAATCTAAAAACCTAGTTTGCAACAATTAAGCAATTTGGACAAATTAGTTGTAACAATTCGAAATTTAGCAATTAGGTTAGGTTTTAGCATACTAAAGATGTGAAACCACACATCACAACCAACCTCAAGTGATCAAACCCTAGCTCCAAATCAAAACTCTCACTTGAATTTCAAAACCCTTTCTTTAGATTTCAACTTTCAATTAAACCCATAATAAAACACCTAATTAGCTTGGATTACAACAATTATTAACAAGGTAACAATTAGAGTAAGATTGTACCCCACAAAACTAGAGAGCTAGCATGAAAATCTTGGTTTCCAAAATGGCTTCTTGCTTCATGAATCCAAGCTAGATGGGTCAAGGAATAATGGGTAGGATTTAAATCAGGAGATTAATGAGGTTTTATATGGATTTTTGAGGCATTTTGTGATGAATTTTGTAGTGAAATGAGAAGGAGAAGATGAGGGGGGGCTGCAGCCATAGGGCTCGGCTGAAATGGGAGAGGGGATGAGTGAGGAGAGAGAGAGAGAGAATGGGGTTTTGTGGCAAAAGTCAAACAAAACTCATACCCCAAAGTCAACTCTTATTCATTTTTTTTCTTTGTTCATTCTTCTCTTTCGTTGTATGCTTGGACTTTTCTTTCCACAAGTGGGGAATTGGGGCAGCAAGGGTTCGGCCACAATGGAAGTGGGGGTGGGTGAGTGTGGGTGGGTGTGTGGGATGAGGGAAAATGATAAATATTATACCCCAAATCTCCATTTACACTAAAAAAAGCCTCTTGTTTTTCTTCAATAATTTCTAAACCGTTTTGGCAAACGATTTCGTTTCAAAAATCACATGATAAAATTTTATTTAATGTGTCATGATGCACAAAATTTGTTTCAACTCATTCCAATTTGTAATTTTCCCTAATTAAATATATTAGTGACGGCTTAAAATAATATTAAAATAATTAATTTCGGAAAAAATTTCAGAAAATTTGAAATTTCACCAGTGGCTCAATAAACACCAAATACTAGCAATTACATAGCTAGAATATGTATATTTAATTTTTATAATAAGATATTTGTATTTTGACTTTTTACATAAAACCCCTCTTATTTTACCGATTTTCCAAAATTTCACCGAAACGATTTTCAAAACGCTACAATTCATGTCTCAAAGGAAAGATGACCAAAACTCCGTTTAGTGGACACGGAGAAAGAGTTACTGAACTCTTAGGACTGGTACATAGTGATGTATGCGGTCCTATGTCTACACATGCCAGAAACGGTTCTTCCTACTTCATTACATTCACTGACGATCTCTCTAGATACAGGCATGTGTTTCTGTTGAAACACAAGTCTGAAGCTTTTGAGAAATTCAGAGAATATAAGCACGAAGTAGAGAACCAAACAGGCAAAAGTATTAAGATTCTTCGATCTGATCGAGGAGGTGAATAGTTAAGCATTGAATTCCTAGATTATCTAAAAGAGAATGGGATTCTCTCTCAGCTTACTCCTCCTTATACACCAAAGCACAACGGTGTATCGGAACGAAGGAATCACACCCTATTAGATATGGTGCGCTCAATGATGAGCAATGCTGAGTTACCTATTTCATTTTGGGGGTATGCGCTTGAGACAGCCATATACCTATTGAATCTGGTTCCGTATAAATCTGTACCTGCCACACCATATGAGATATGGAGTGGGAAGAGACCATATTTTAAACGAATTAAGATATGAGGTTGTCCGGCCTATGTCAAAAAGCAAAATCCGGACAAACTCGAGGCACGATCAGTTCTTTGCAAGTTTGTGGGATATCCAAAGAATTCTCAAGGATATTTTTTCTACCAAGCTGAGGAACAAAGAATGTTTGTTGTTCAACATGCCACCTTTTTGGAAAGGGAATTTCTTGCAAAAGAAATTAGTGGCAAAGAGGTAGAGCTGGAAGAGGTTCCAACACCACAAACTACAGCTGATGATTTAGTAGAACCAGAGGATTCAGTAGTACCCGACGAACCCCAGCCTCTCCGCCGATCTAGTAGGGTTTCTCATCCACCTGAGAGATACTACGGTTTTCTCATTGACGGTGGAAGCGAGGATTACATTATGGAGGATGATGACCCAACTAGCTTCGAGCAGGCCATCACGAGTAAGGACTCAGTGAAATGGCTGGATGCAATGTGGTCCGAGATGGAATCCATGTACACCAACAAAGTATGGACTTTGGAAGTTGCTCCTGAAGGGGTAAAACCCATTGGGAGCAAGTGGATCTTTAAGAAGAAACTTGGTGTAGATGGGAAAGTGGAGACTTTCAAAGCTAGACTTGTTGCAAAGGGTTTTCGTCAAAGACCAGGTGTGGACTATGACGAAACCTTTTCTCCAGTGGCTATGCTTAAATCCATCCGGATCATGCTTGCCATCGCTGCATATCATGATTACGAAATCTGGCAAATGGATGTTAAGACCGCCTTTCTAAACGGTGATTTAGAAGAGTGCATGTACATGACTCAGCCAGAGGGCTTCGTAGATAGTGGGAGCAGCGGGAAGGTGTGCAAGCTGCTTAAATCCATTTATGGATTAAAGCAAGCATCGCGGAGTTGGAACATCTGCTTTGACATCGTTATCAAAGAGTTTGATTTCGTCAAAAACCCAGATGAACCTTGTATCTACAAGAAGGTGGAAGAGAGTAAGGTTGTCTTCCTCGTATTGTACGTGGACGACATACTCTTGATAGGAAATGACATTCCTATGCTGCAATTGGTCAAGCTCTTCTTATCACAAAGATTCTCAATGAAAGATCTTGGTGATGCATCCTGCATATTGGGAATTAGGATCTATAGAGATAAATCCAAACGGATATTGGGATTGTCCCAATCCAGGTACATTGACACCATACTAAAGAGGTTTAGTATGGAAGAATCCAAGCGTGGGAACTTACCCACGATCTCTGGAGTCACTCTCTCCAAAGAGATGTCTCCCATGACTGATTTGGAGAGAGCTCGCATGCAAGGGATACCCTATGCTTCAGATGTAGGCTCTATCATGTACGCGATGCTATGTACCAGACCCGATGTAGCATACTCACTAAGTGTAGTGAGCAGGTATCAAGCTGATCCTGGAGAGAGTCACTGGACAGCTGTGAAGAGCATTCTCAAGTACTTACGAAGGACTAAAGAGATGCTCTTGGTGTATGGTAACGGAGAACTCCAAGTAGAGTCCTTTACCAATTCGAGCTTCCAGAGTGATAAGGACGACTTTAAGTCGCAGTCGGGATTTGTCTTTACCCTTTACGGAGGGGCGGTTAGCTGGAAGAGTTCCAAGCAGGAAACCATGGCAGACTCGACGATGGAGGCTGAATACATCGCTGCCAACGATGCTGCCAAAAAGGCTGTCTGGATCAAGAAGTTCATTACTGAACTTGGAGTGGTTCCATCCATTGAGCATCCAATACCTTTGTATTGCGATAACAATGGTGCGGTGGCTTTGGCCAAGGAACCCAGGTCCCATCAGAGATCCAGGCATATTCTGAGGCGGTATCACCGGATCCGGGAGATAGTTGATCGCCGGGAGATCGAGGTCAGGAGGGTTGACACGAAGAACAACACAGCGGATCCACTCACGAAGGCCATTCCCCAGATACAGTTTGAGAGACTCTTCGGGATGCTCGGTATGCGATACTACAGCAGCTGGCCCTAGTGCAAGTGGGAGATTTTTAGTTGTATGTATGCCCTAGAGGCCAGTATTGTACAGATGATGTATATTATATTGGATGCTTGGACATATATATAGAGATGACTTTCTTGCTCGATATGATAGTATGTTATCTGGTTGCTCTTTATCTTAACATGTACACTTGTCTTTTTATACTGTCTTATGGTTACATGTTGGTAAAGCCCTTAGGATGTGTACTTGACTACCTGGACTATGATGCAGATCATACTAATGGGGACATGGTAGTCCATAAGTACATCCTTCAAGGTCCCTAGTTGTAGGTGTATCGAGACGGGGCATCGATATACCAGTGTAGACTAGCGTATACTCTTCTCTACCCATAAGATGGGCGATGGATGATCCCATATCCATTGGTGTTTGACATCAGAGATGGTATACGGGTGCTCAGTAGAGACTGAGTACACTGGACGGACTCTCCGAGAACTCCCAGATGGTATTATACCTCACGTCAGATGGCAGTTCTCAGGTGACACTTGTGCAGGTTAGTCTGTAGACCCGAGATCGTCATAGAGTCTTGTGTGATTCCCACTGTGCTTTGATCTCCACCTTACTACGTTCATGAGGGCGTGCAAAACGGTGGTTTTTGGGTACAGTCCCGAGTTACATGGAGGCAATGAGCGATAGGAGGGATTTCGTCTCTCCCGGTATTGGGGGTTGATGTTGTGCTGTGCTCGGTTGGCCGTAACAGGGAAGTCCCTGTCCAGGGCTGATTCAGAGATTTGCTGGTAAGTGTTACCAGTAGTTTCTCGACCCATTATGAGCCTCACATCGGCACGACTTATCGGTTATTGGGGTCTGACGTTTACCACCCCTAGACTTGATATGCGACATATCAGACGAGGAGACCGGACTGTGCGGGAAGTTTTGCCGGTTGGCTCGACGGGAGTTGTAGCAGGTTCGCTTGTTCTCTTCTGATCGCTCAATACCCGGGTGGCCGTTACGTTTTGCTGACCGCTTGCGGCTTGGGGTGCTTGATATGATCATCACCCACTGCCGGCGTATTGACGAGTCTTTGAGTCCTACAATGGAGTTACCTAGTCCAGGCGAAATGTTGTGGTGCGCGTATGCGATATGCGCATGGACCCAATTAAAATACGCGTATGGGATACTGTATATTGATCGGGCGGCTTGCTTTTGGTTAGGGTCGTATGTGATATGGTCGGATTGATAAATCAAGTGTTGATTTATCATTTAACCATTAGATTCTCACTAGAAATCCTTTCTTGTTTCTATGGATGTATGGATGCATGTATGCATTCCTTATTGTTTCATGCACATATGGATGTGCATGCACACATGCATAAATACATCATTCTATCATGGTTGCTTATACAAGGAAATGGTGGCAATATAAGACTCATACCATGGTTTTAAATATGAATTTTATTACAATTGATTTAAAACAAAAAGGAAAAAGAAAATGGTTATGATTGAATTGTTTCTACACTCTTCTCTTGACCTAACCATTCTCACCCACCTTTTAACCTTGGGTAAACTTTCCTTTTGTGTTTTAACTCAAGTTTAATAATATATATTCATTGTTTAAACCATGGTTTGAGATGAGAACAAGAAAATATATATTGATATATTTTCATTTTTCTAGCATAAGGGTTATTCTTTTACTCTTGTTAAAATATAGCCATCATCTTCTTCTTCCTCTCTCTTATTGCTCTCTAGATTTTTCAAGTGAGCATAATACTCATCAAGTTAGGATTTTGAAGTGAGAAAGAGAACCACAACACCATTCTACACAAGTCTATCCCACTTGTTTGGAGTGTTAGCTTCATTTCGTTCTCTTGATCGGGTGAAGTTGCAAGCTTGGACAAAGCGGACTCCGGGTGGATCTTCGGTGACCTAGAGGAGTTCAAGCGGAGCTTTTCCAAACCCCAAGTAGCCGAGGAGTCTAGTGTAGAGAGCTACAAAGGTTGTACTCTCTAAACCCTAGCTTTTCTTTCATGAGATGATGTGAAAATTTTGAAACCCTAATTTTTCTAGGAACGATTCTATGTTCGTTAACTTAGCACCCTAAAAATTCAATATTTGGTTCATGTGATGCTTCAAAACCCTTCATAAGGTGTTAGGCTAACCTTTCATATTTTTAAGACATGATTTATTATTTTTTGAGCAGAAATAAAAATCGGCAGAAACTTGATATTTTTAACGTGTTTTGCGGTTTTTCGTCCGATCGAAATTCTAGATACTTTGCTAACATGCTAGGGTGTGTTTAGCCAGGATCTGATACCACTGTAAGTCCACGTTACCTCTTCCGGTTCTTTCGGGCTTGCGGAAATGATGAAAAACGATTTTTTCGAGTCATGGCAACATGGACTATAAAACACGGATCTTTGCTAAACTACACACTAGCAACTAACAAGAGCTATTGCTACTCGGTTAGGGGTTATACCTCAACTTGAACTCCTTCTCTTTGACTCTTGATGATGGTCGGATGGTGCTTTCCTCGTTGCCTTCTCTTGTCGAAGATGGATCCACCTGAGGGTTTCTACCTTGAGCTCCTTTCTCGATCTTGAGAGAACTAAAGTGTCCGGCTTGCTAGACCTTCAACCTTAGGATGAGTAGAGAGTGGCTTTGGGTGTTTTAATCTCCAAGGAAAGGTTTCTCAACTCATGAGAATGATTCTCCTTGAACTAGAGGAAGAGGAAGAGCAAAATGGAGGAGAGAGAATGGTTATGATAGAATGAGAATAGTTTTACAACCATATCAAATATATGTGAATTAATCTAATTAATAATATTGATCAAAATGAAAAAGGTGAAGGTTGGTTTGATAAGACCATTATCATTTCACATTAAATGTTTTTGCAAAGATCAAAGAGTGTCTTGAAAAGAAATGATGATGGTCAAAGTTTCAACCATGATCAACTAGTCAACCTTGGTCAACAAGTCAACAAACCAAACCATGACACAATTTCATTTAAATAATATTATCAATTAATATTACACATAATCATTAGGGTTTGGTAAACGACAACCGTCAACTGTGCATACACACCAGTACCAAAACCCTAATGAGAATCCTCCTCCTCTGCCTCAGTCAACTGTGCATACACACCCACATTCGTGTTCCTAGGAGCACGAATATTATGAGATAAAACTAACCCCAAAGAATATACTACGATCTGGCTCAAACCAGAGCCCGCTAGTAATGTCTGTCCGGACACCAAACGTGCACAAGTGCGCGGATGTGAACGAACCCTGTCGCAAAACCATGCGACCTATACTCTGTTTTGCCCAAAAGCGAATAACCCTCTGTGTGGGACTCTAAAGACTCGACACTACGCTGGCAGTGGGTTTAACCACAGACCGCAAGTGGCACTAGCTGTACGTAACGGTCACCAGGTAGATGCCGATAAGAAGACGGACGAGGTGAAACCCATCTGAACTCCTACTGAGCCTGAATGTGACAATCTCCGTACAGTCCGGTCTGTTTGTCTGAGAACATTGCATGGCGGGCCTAGGGGCGGTAAACGTCAGTCCCCTACTAGCGGTACAAGTCGTGTCGGAGTGTAGCCCGGAACACCTGAGATAACACTAGAAACCTACCAGTCTATCTCGTTTACCCTGGCCAGGGACTTTGTGTAATGGCTCTCCTAGACACAGCGCGATATCAACCCCAATACCGGGAGAGACGAATCCTGTCAAACCGTCACTGCCTCCAAGTGCTTCGGGACTGCACCCAAAAACTACCTGTTTGCACGACTCCTTTGAGCCGTGGTAGGGTAGTAATCAAAGTACAGTGGGAACACACTTGAGGCGAAGTGACAGTGTCAAGTCAACGGACTAAGCTGTACTCATGTCACTTGGGAACTGACAACTGACGATAGGCATAGTACCAACCAACAGTTCCCGACGAGTCCTGTCCAGTGTACTCGTAACCTAACGAGCACCCGCATACTATTTCAAGTACGGCGTACTGACGGCTGTGGGACAGACCGTCTCCCAAGCTGGGATGAGAAGCGTATACGCTAGTCTACTCCGGAGTATCGATACCCTGTCTCGATAGTCCTACGACTAGGGACCTACATAAGGATGTGCTTGTGGATTACCCAGCCCCCACGAGTGTGACTGCCATCACAACGCTGGTAATCAAGCAAAGATCCTAAGGGCTCCACTAATGTGTAAAGGCGATATGCTAAAAGAAACACATGCACACATTAAAGCAGAAACAAACTAAGTAGCATACTACTATATTGAGCAAGATTGTCTATACAAGGTAAATATCCCAAGCTTCCATCAAGTAATATACAAACTAGTATGATACAGTAGTGGCCTCTAGGGCATATACACTAACACCTGCTACTCTTGCCTTGCCCTTCGCTTCCACCTTACTAACACCGCCTCTCGGTTTGGTGGGGGCTTTCTTCTTCTTTCCTTTGGCTTTCGCCTTAGATCTAGAAGAGGAAGCTCTATTGGATATATGTATGCCCTAGAGGCCATTATATGATAGTGGATGTATCGGTATGTGTATATATATATTCAGAGGACATTCTTTCTCGACATGATAGTATGCTATCTGGTTGTACTTTATCTTGACATGTTCATTTGATCTTGCATCTTACTCATTTGGTACATGTTGATAAAGCCCTTAGGATATTTGCTTGACTACTGGGACTATGATGAAGATCATACTAGTGGGACACGAGTAGTTTATAATCATATCCTTGAAATGTTCCTAGTCATAGGTGTATAGAGACAGGGCATCGATATTCCAGAGTAGACTAGCGTATACCATTCTTGTCCCATATGATGGGCGACGGATGATCCCATATCCATCTGGTGTGGTGACACCAAAGATTGTATACGGGTGCTCAGTAGAGACTGGGTACACTGAACGGACTCGCCGAGAACTCCTATGTGGTATTATATCTATCGTCGGATAGCGGTATTATATCTATCGTCGGATAGCAGTTCTCAGGTGATACTGGTACAAGTTAATCTGTAGACCCGAGATCGTCATAGAGTATTATGTGTCCTCCCACTATACTTTGATCTCCACCTTACCATGGCTCTATTGAGTTGTGCAAACAGGTGGATTTTGGGTACAGTCCCGAGGCACATGGAGGCAATGAGTGATAAGAGGGGTTTCGTCTCTCCCGGTATTAGTGGTTGATGTTGCGCTATGCTCGATTGGATATAACAAGAAGTCCCTGGCCAGGGCTGCTGAGATTTACTGATAAGTTTTATCAGTAGTTTCTCGATCTGTTATGAGTCATATACCGACATGACTTATTGGGTTATTGGGATCGACGATACCATCCCTACACTCGATATGCAGCATATCTGACGAAGAGACCGGACTGTACGGTAAGTGTTTCCAGTTGGCTTGATGGGAGTTTTGACAGTATCCTAAACTCTAGAATTGGTAGGTTCAATTGCCGCTCTCGTAGGGGTCTAGGGCTGTGGGTTTGGCTATTCATCGCGACCGTGGAATCCGTATTTTCTATTGTTGGCTAAATACAAAATACGGACCTCCTAGAATATCCTATATTTTCATATGTGCTTCTGCTATTGATATTCTGTGATGTGATCACTTTTGTAACATTTCAGAAAATATAATATATTATTTTTGGAATTTAATATTAAAATAATATTTTTCCCGAAAACTGCCCGATTTGCGAAATTGGGGTTTTCGAAAAAGAGTATAAATATATACCAATAATTCTGAAATAAATGGAAATTAAAATGTTTTATTCATTTAATAATATATCTAAAGGATTTGGCATTTTTAAAATTTATTATATGCAGTTTGGATAAAAACTCGATTAGTGCACTGCTAATCGCGATCAGGTCAAATCCGTGTTTTTACAGTGTTTCATGGCTAGTGCACCATGACATGTCATATGCTGTTTCATTTCATTTGTGTTATGTGTTATGGTTTTATTGTGGTGAGAAAAGAAAAAGAAAAAGAAAAAGGTGTCATGATGATTGAGGAGAGAGAGAGGGGACATAATGATGAGAGTGAGCATGCTTGGAGAGAGAGAGAGAGTGAGAATAATTGAGAGAGGGGGGGGCTGCCTCATATCTTTTCCCCACTGTTTTTGCATCTCCTTCTTCATCTTCCTCACCCTCATCTCCCTCCACCTTCAACCCCTAAATCCATCTCCAAAACTCCATCAAAACCCTAAACCCCTTTCACTAAAAATGATCCCCTCTTCATGCTCATCACATTGAACCAAGCAAAGTGGGATTTTGACAACATTGGGACTTTTATGGTTTGCTTGAGTTTCATCTATGAGGTATAATCCTTTCCATTTTGTTAGTTTTGAGATTTCTAGTATTTTAGAAAGTTTATAAGTTGAATTGGTTTGGTGGTTGTGAGGATAGAAATCCCTAGAGAGGGTTTAGGTTTAAAAAGTGGTTTTAGTGAACTCTTGTGCTTGTTACAAGACCTGGGCTTGAGTATAGGAACCAAAATATGGATTTAGGAATTCATTAAGTCGGTTTTGTGTTGATTTGTGAGGGTATATGGAAATCTGGAGTAACCCGGGGGCACTAAAAATTATTTAGCGAACACAGTGACACATGCAGGCACCCAGGAATCTAACCCCAAGACCCGAGACCATAACTCAACTGCTGGGCCATAGATTTATTCATTGTGGCCGCAATTTGCGGCCACATTAGGGAATTTAGGTATGGTTCTTGGTAACTGGTTCACTTATCTGATAATTAGACCCCCTATATGTGCAGAATTGGCCAATTTTACCTGAGAGAGGATCTGGGAGCATTTTAGTGTGATTTTGGTTATGTTTTCCGTATTTTGAATTGCTAATTCTTGATATTTGGATTTTTATTTGGGTGTTGGATGTTTGTACATCAACAACAAGGGTTGTTTAATTGTTTTTCCAAGCATAGGCCATAGGTTCTAACCTATGAGCGCGCCGTGTGCCGTATTGGATTTTAGAATTTGATTTTAATAGCGTTGCGATATGTGTTGTTATTGTAGGTACCTTCGCGTGGATTTCGAGGCGACGGAGCGTGGCGTCATCGACTTCGGCAAGCGAAGACCAAGGTGAGTGGATCTATATCCACGGGGGAAGTCGGGTGGATGGCGTATAGCACCCCTGCAAAGTTTTGGTGGAAACCGATTTGTAGCATATGGTTAAGAAAACCTAGAGTAGCAAACTAGGGTTAGACATAAAAGATAGCTATAGAAACCATATTAGAAACTAAAGAATAGTTAGAAGTGTTTGATACGACTAATACATGATGATGGGATTTGAGGATGACGTTTGATGATATTGTCATGTAGGGTACTATAGGACTAGATAGCTGACGCAGATATGTCATCCGAACCATACATATTTCTAAACTAAAGAATCATATGCATCTTTTAAACATATACCTTGAGGGATGTTACGGATTTTCAAATGATATCTTTTCCTTAAAAATACTGTAGCCCATACTTTCAAAACTACGATTCGCATCTTTCAAAAACTGTTTGTATAGTTCGGGTGTGTATGTTAGATTAGATACTTATGCTAATAGTAAGGGTAGAATGTATTGGTAAAATTGACTTGATGAGGGATATAAATGTGATGAAAAGAACATATGACACGATATGATGATTTGATGATATGTTGGTATACGGATGCGAGTCGATTGAGATGATTTATACCCTGCCAGTCCCCTGATATGAGATTATTACGGATGTGACATGGGACATAGGTATATAGAGATATTTATATATGTTGTGAATCGTGAGTGATAGCCGTACGAGACGTTAGGTCCGTACCCTTCTCGTCTTATAGGATGATAGGATCCCTGATAGCTTAACGCCGCCGTACGATGATTTTCCGTACGTGATGAGTTTGAGTTGAGTTTTGATCCATACCCTTGACTAGAGGATGCCGTACGATGGAGTATACCGTACGGGATGTTGTGAGGCTGGATGCCGATTGATAGATTCACCGACTCGGTCATGTTATACACGTATACCCATCAGCATTTGCATATGATTTACCTTATGCTGCATTCTTGTTATTCGCATTGCATTACTTTATCCTGTGATAGTACACCTGCACCATTATCGATGATGTGTATGTTACACATACACAGATTGTAGGCTCACACACCTCATCATCGATAATTGCCATGTCGCTACACAGTAGGATTGCTGCATCATAATATGACTCTTCGCATAACAGGCTTGCGTATATACACATTTGTATATCCATACTGTTGCACATATACATTGGTACATCCATACTTGCGCATATACACATTGCATACCCATATTGGGGTATATACATATTGGTACCTCTATACTTGCGCATATACATATTGTACCTACATAGATAACTGGTTTTATTGGGAAATAGGTGACCGCATGATATATTTTCAAAATTGGATCCATTTAAAAGAGCGGTTTTCCCTTAATATGTCATATCACTGTTCCATGTTCCATGATATTCGGATATGCTTACATTTTTATCATATGTCGCATACATCATGCTTTATAATTTTACGCATTGAGATATGATGTTTTCATGAGATTTCTGGATTTGAGAACCGTGGCTATTTCAAAAGAAAGTATGTACTGTTTTAAAAACCCGGTTTCTCTTGATATGATATTTCAGTGCGTCCACCATGTGTTTTCTCGGTTCAGAGAGTGACATGTGAAACCCGATTCAAGGAGGCGGATGATTCCGTTTGCGGGTACATGGTGGACCCGGTATGGTACGCGGGGCGAGAGAGAGATTTCGTGTGGATGACGATGAGCCTAATATGATTCTCACATATGTATGATTTTACAGATGATGAGTGGGAGTAAGTTATTGGGAATTAGGTGACCATCCTCATTATATCGGAATTCGTTGTAATTGGTGATATTTGAAGAAATCGCCTGGGTACAGTTTTCAACCTACGATACGCATGGTTTGAGTTATTCAACTCAAGGGACTTATACAAAGTATTGTATGTTGTCCAGTGTCCATTGGGACAAAGGGGTTGGTCCTCATACTATATTCTGTGTACTTGTGACTTCTCTAGTTTTTAGACAAGTGTTTCGTAGAAATACAAGGTATAAGTTTTGAGAAGTTATAGGTACAAGAATAAAGTAGAGAACCAGGTGTAGCAAGTATCGACATTCTTCAAGGTGATCGAAGATGTAGATACTTGCGTATGTTATTCATTTGATAGTAATGGTTTTGAGAAACTTGTTTCTCTTTCGGGTTACTCATAATTGGATGCACTACTAAGTTGAGTAATCCTGATCGGCCTCTCCATTTAGTTGACATGCACTGGAGACAGCTGCATGATTTGAATCTGGTTCCAATTAAATCTGTGTCTAAGTTTCTATATTGGATATAGAATGGTTCATATCTTAACATCGTTAAGGTACGGGGAGTTGTCCGGCTTATGCTTAAAACCAGACTCTGGATAACTCCAGACACATTTCTGTAATGGTTGTTTGTGGGTTGACCCGGGCTATGACGAGGGTTGACTTTCTACCATCTGGAAGATCAATAGTGATATTGTTCTTGACTCGCCACAGTTTTAGTAAAATGGATTTTTTAGAAAATGGTAGTAGGAGTATGGTAGAACTGGAAGTGATTCCAGAAGCGCAAACGATTACTGAAAATTTAATAGGACCTAAAGATTTAATCAGGTTTGACATTCCATTAGTCACTCCGCAGATATGGTGGGTAACATCAGGCACCCGAGTGGTACTCCGGTAGCCTTAAGGACAGTGACAGGGAGGTTCTTGTTTACCCAGATTTGCCATTGCTGCTGTTCTAGACTATAAGACCCGGCAGGAGGATGAGTATAACGTCGTTCTAAGCTAGCTTTAGAAGTGCACGTGTATATGACCCTGCTAGAGGGTTGTTGTAGTCAGTGGGAGCAGCGGAAGCATAGTAGACAAGTAGCTTATGTCTATTTATAGACTAAAGCAGATATAGCGGAGATAGATCATTTATTTTTGATGTGACTGTTGATCAGTCGAAAATAGTGCATTCTAAAGACGGTAATTTCCCTACTCTTATCATTCATCTTTAGGTGTTTATTGTAATTATAACACAGATTACGAATACATCTGGAAAATACCAAATAACCTGTGTTATAGTTATAATCGAAATTCTAAAGGGAAATTAAGTGTTTATTACTATTCGCATGATTTTTATATCTCAACACTTGTCTCGAGATTATGTGCAGGAAATTCTCCAGGTAAAAGAGCCGGGACTGCTAAAAGTGCTGACAAAATATATCAAGTCCAAGACTTGTGATCTGGCGGTAAATAAAAAAGTATAAAAATATTCCAGACATCAGGAAAGTGCCATAAAGCCAACATGAAACAACACAGAAATTTCCATCCAGCAACTCCATCAAACGGCCGTGGATCCGGAGCCGAGTCAGGACAATCCGCCGCAGATCCGCGGCCGAGTCGACTCGTCGGCGGTGGAAACTTTTTGCAGAAGCTCTTTTGTAACGGCAAAACTTATTCAAGACGCTTCAAATCTCCAGAAGCTTCCCTCCAACAGCAAGTCTTCTCTTGCAAGCTAGCTAACTACCTTAATCTAGAAACTTCTCACAACTGTAAGTCTACGGTAGCGCCCCGGCCGTCAAACTGACGCCAAATACGGAACAAAAACTTTTATAACTGGCGCTATTGCATACTATAACCTGGATCTGCCATTAACGCTAAACTAACAAACTACAAAGAGGGTAGAAAGGTTATACCGAACGATACGAGTCCTTCGTTCTTTAACCATCATCCCACGCTCTGTTGCGGCTGCTCCGATCTCCTGGCTCGTCGTCGAGGTGGCACCACATCTACAGATCTTTAAACGGGCTCCCGCCTCTGAACCGAGGCAACTCGGTCATCAAGTTTGCTAAAAGAGATGACCAAGATTGATGTAGAGAATGAGTAGAACACTTTTTCTTACTTCATCCAAAGCCATGGACGAACGGTTAATGAAGTTGCCATATGAAACTGTGATGGAATAAAAGGGGCTATGAAATTTCCATACACCAAAACTATATTACCTTTTTTTTTCAACAACCATCATACCTTGCAAAGAGGGGGCCGGCCATTTATCAAGAGGAGGGTGGGTGTAGGAGAGAAAAGGAAGGTGACCATAAACCAAAGCTTATCATAACATTAAAACAAAGAATGAGTCATATAACACCTTGCATAAAACAATTAATGCAACAAATGAGTCATCTTAACCTAGTCACCATGAAATTAATGCTAATGAATGAGTCACAATCCTTGTCACCAATCTAGAAGCTTCTAGAACCTTCCACACTTATGACTCACCTCAAGAAAAGATAAATCCGTCTTTAACCGAATGTTAAAGACGGGTGATAGAAAACTGGAAACTGGCAACTTACAAAAGCGATCCCGAAACGAATTTCAGGATAACCCCGTAACTGTATAAATATACCCGCATTTGTATTACGACCGAATACAAATGCAACTGAGACAAAGATATTATATCTACTATGTATAATACATGGATCCGGCTTAAACCAAAGCCCACCAGTATTATCTGCCCGAAATATAACACGTGCGTAAACGCACGTGCATTTTCCGAACCCTGCCATAAAACCATACGGCCTCTACAACGTTTCGTCCGAACTTGGGAAACTATCTGTGGGGGGCTCTAATGACTCGTCAGTACCCTGGCAGTGGGATTAACCACAAGCACGTCAGCGGCACTAGCTGTGCGTAACGGCTGCCCATGTACTGACCTCAAGGGAGGCCGATGAGTGAACTCATCCGGAAACCCTACTGAGCCTAACAGTGACAATGTATATACAGTCTGGTCCGTTCGTCTATGAGTATCGCATATCCGGCCTAGGGGCTAGTAACGTCAGACCCCCAATAGCGGTATAAGTCATGTCGGAGACAAGCCCTGAACACCCTGAGAAACTACCGGAGTACCTACCAGTAATTCTCACCTGCCTTGGCCAAGGACTTGGTGTAATGGCTTTCCTAGACACAGCGCGATCTCACCACCAATACCGGGATAGACGAATCCCCTGCCGATCTGCTCACTTGCCTCCATGTGGCTCCGGACTGTACCCAAAAAATACCTGTTTGCACGACTTCTTTGAGCCGTGGTAGGGTAGAAATCAAAGCACAGTGGGAACTCACACGAGACAAATGACGACCCCAGGTCGATGAACTAACCTGTACACATGTCACCAGGGAACTGCTATCTGACGATAGGTATAATACCAACTAGCAGGTTCCCGGCGAGTCATGTCCGATGTACTCATAAACTAATGAGCACCTGTATACATCTTAGGTGATCCAACTGACACCAGTGGCTTGTGAGACCAGCCACCGCCCCTCGTCGGGGTCTCGACTGTATACTCTAGTCTACTCCGGAGTATCGATGCCCTGTCTCGGTACTCCCACGACTAGGGACCACTATTAAGGATGTGCTTATAGACTATCCAACTCTCACGTATATGATCGCCATCATACTGTTAGTAGTCAAGCAAGATCCTAAGGTCTCTATCAACGTGTAATCGTGATCAGTAACCTGAACCTATACACGACTGATAAAGGCAAACCAGATAGCATACTATCATCTTGAGTAAGACTGTGCTACCGGTATATCCTCCTCAATCAATGCAATCACGTACCTGCGATCCAATAATTGACTTTGAGGGCACTATATCCAACAATCTCCTACTTGCACTTAAGGCTAATTATTACGATGTCGCATACTCACAGCCCGTATGATACCGAACACCCAACTCCTCTACTAATCAGTTTCAAAAAGCCCGTTTGTAAAACTCTTGTGTTCAAGAAATAGCCTCAATGAGTGGATCCGCCCTGATGTTTCTTTCTATGTCTCTCTTAATCTCAAGTTCGCGGAGAATGCCATCTCCCGAATTGAGTAATACCTATCTTAGAATATGTCTGGATATCTGATGGGTCCTAGTTCATAAATGAACTCCAAATCCAAACTTCTTAGACTGTATCGATAATTGAACCTAATCAGTATCCTGCACCATGCCTCCCACAGTATCCTCTTAGACCACCTGTCCATAATACTGCCCCCTTCGTCAGAGGGAAAACTATAATTCTGACAATCTCTTTGTCATGCATGTCACCTTTGATGCCTGGAATGATAACCATCTCCGAAGGAGGCTGTCGTCATCAAATCCGCAGAACATCCACTTATGTTCTAAAACCGCTTCCTTATGTTTCTCCAGGATTGGATTAATATAAAATTATCGCATCGAGTGCAAAAAAACCATCTGGTGTGGTACTTGACATCTCATGATTGACTTAATTGCCTAAGCAAGTGATCTGCCAATCATGCACATCCCTCTCCCCTTTAGTCTGTAAGACACCTTTAGAGAGGGTGACTCCATCACCTGCAGCTACACCACCATGCCACGAGTCATCTATTCTAAAATACTATTAGAATACTGTCAAAGTACCCATATTTGGAAACTACCCAAATCCAGATCTAAAACCATAGATGTAGAAACCAGAATGTCTGATATTATATCCATATCCTGTCTGAAGAAACAACTGTGTGACGACCACAGTACAACCGATCGTAGTATAGGAATTTTACTTCCTACTCTGTGTATGTCATCCAAATACCAGGACATCACACCCTACTACCTTCTTGACAGATCCATCCCCTATTCTGATGAAGTCAAACCCATGACTGTCACATCAAAATTAGATGATCTATCTCCGCTATATCTGCTCAAGTATATATGCAACAAATGAATACCCAGCAACTACCAAACACTATGCTTTCGCGTTAGGTCAAAATACATGGCTTGAATACTACTGAATACCCAAAAGAAATGACGGAGGGCTACGGCTGGTTTTTGGCGAAAAAACCTTTAGCGTATTGAACTTGATCTCGTTGAAGGAACGTGATAGCTTTTTATAAAAATATAGTGGCGGAAACTTTTTCTAAAGAGGTCACTCCCGGCGAAGGGATCTCGGATCTTTCCTCGTGGAATGAGGTGCAGGATATTCTAACTGAATACCGCTATGCAAAGCAACTTGTAATCGACTATAGTGAAGTTATTACCCTGACGCAAACTTCTGCCCAAGGGGTCATTCCCGGTGAAGGGATATCGACCCTTGCCTCGTCGAATGAGGTGCAGGATATTCCAACCGAACACCGCTATGCAAAACAAGAGGAAACATCTTTGTAATAACACCTTTTTAAAATTTGTTCCAACAACATCAAATAAAGGTTTGTTTTATCCTTGCATTGATAAAAATCAATGCAGTCCCATCAATTAATCATACCAGAAAAGAACGAAAACTAAAATGTATGTATATTCCATCCGCATTCGCCACTGGGTCCCGTCATCACCCGTTAGGTTACTTAACTAACGACAGAGCGGGGACTGGACTAGCGCGGGTGTAAAATATATACAACATCTAATAGTATATATACCAATATACAGTAATCGCTCCAGGCGTGATAATATGCAACATTACAGAAAAGTAATAAGCATCACAGAACATTACAGATAATCTGGGATCCCCGAGTTTCACAGAGCCGCTACTGAAACCCGACGTTCCCCTGGTCGTGTGGATAGCCTGTGCAATGAAACCTAGACCCCAACGGGTGCAGCAAGTTACCCGCCAAAACCTGAAGAGAGGCAGCCCCTTACAGCACAGTGAATGGACCACCCGTCACTTCACGGAATTCGGTAACTTGAGCACCCCTCCTTGGGTCAACTTGTACCCCTACGAGTGCGGCGAATAGTCTGCCAATTCTAGAGTGAGGCCCATTTGCCTCTCAAAGCCATGAGATACGGACCCGTTGCCCTCTAGAACCCGGCTATCCGTGCACTCCGTCGTGGGGTAAACCTAGTACAGAAAATAAAAATATGTACAATGGGTACATCGACCTCAGCCCGGTCGTTCCCTAAAAAGAATATTATACAAACAGGCAGTGACGGCAGTCCACATGTTGGACGCTCGCCCCGCAATATCAAATGTACAAATAAATTCAAATAGCACTACCATTGCACACTGCTATCCACCATGACAAAACCTCAACATCACAGCACAACACAGAACATCAACGTGAATGTCACGTTCGCAAATCCGTCTAAAAGGACTATAGCAATTAGACGCAATTTACCGCTCGAATGACATTCCCGGTCGGAGATATAATATAAGTACTGCATACTAACAAGTTTAAAATTTCGATCGACAAAACTTCTTGAAGTGGGCCCCACGTACATCTGGTATACAGTAATAAAATCTAGGCCCAAAAGTAATATACCAAAAACCACAATTTTCCATATGAAGCTCTCTGGGAAAAATTGGAGCACTGTTCCCACAAACTGGCCGCGGTTCCGCGGTCAAACCCTTGTTGTGACCGCGGATCCGCGGTGGTTCTGTGGGAACACGTGCTCGAATTTCACCAGAATTTTTCAAAAACCCTGCTCAATTTTCTGTGATATGCAAATTAATTTTTAGACCCTTTTAAAAATCGACAGAAACATTGAACAGAAAAATTGTAGTTTTCGAAAATCCGTTCGATCGATGTTTTAAACGTGTTAGCATAAGTTAGTAAAGCTTAATGGTGAGGCTCTGATACCACTGTAAGTACACGGTAGCGTCCCGGCCGTCTAACAGACGCCAAATGCGGAACAAAAACTTTTTGACTGGCGCTATCGTATACTATAACCCGGATCTGCCATTAAAGCTAAACTAACAAACTACAAAGTGGGTAAAAATGTTATACCGAACGATCCGAGTTCTTCGGTCTTCAACCATCATCCCACACTTTGTTGTGGCTGCTCTGATCTCCTGAATCTCCAGTCTTCTCGTCCAGGTGGCACCACATCGACGGATCTTTAAATGGGCTCCCTCCTCTGAACCGAGGCAACTCGATCATCAAGTTTGCTAAAAGAGATGACCAAGATTGATGTAGAGAATGAGTATAACACTTTGTCTCACTTCGTCCAAAGCTATGGACGAACGGTTAATGAAGTTGACATTTGAATCGGGTAAATGAGAAATGAGTATATTAATTTCCATGAACCAAAACCATAGTCTTTTTCCCAAATCAACCACCATCCTTGCAATGAGGGGCCGACCACTTCTTATGATGGGGGAGGTGAGTGTAGGAGTAGAAGTGGTGACCATTAGCAATAAATGAGAAGAAATGAGTCATATTACACCTTGCATAAACATTAATGCATATGAAGAGTCATCTAAGCTAGTCATCAAAAACCATTAATGCAATAATGAGTCACTAATCCTAGTCACCTTCTAGAAGCTTCCACATTATGACTCACCCTCATGACTCACCCAAAAGAAGAAAAGATAAATCCGCATTTAACCGAATGTTAAAGACGGGTGATAGAAAACTGGAAACAGGCAACTTTCAAAAAGCGATCCTGAAACGAATTTCAGGATAACCCCGTAATGGTATAAACATACCCGCATTTGTATTACGACCGAATACAAATGCAACTGAGACAAAGATATTATATCTACACAGTATAATACTCGGATCCGGTTTAAACCAAAGCCCACCGGTATTATATGCCCGAAATATGACACGTGCGTAAACGCATGTGCATTTTCCGAACCCTGCCATAAAACCATACGGTCTCTATAACATTTCGCCCGAACTTGGGAAACAGTCTGTGGGGGACGCTAATGACTCATCAATACACTGGCACTGGGTATAACCACTAGCACGTCAGAGGTACAAGCTGTATGTAACAGTTGCCTATGTATTGATTGGAAGGGAAGCTGAAGAGCGAACTCATCCAGAAACCCTACTGAGCTTGACAGTGACAATATCCGTACAGTCCGGTCCGTTCGTCTAAGAGTATCGCATATCGAGTCTAGGGGGGTGGATAAAGTCAGACCCCTAATAACGCGATAATTCGTGTCGGTATGAAGCCCATCACCACCTGAGAAACTACTAATCCAAATCAGTAATTCTCCACTACCTCGGCCGAGGATTTCTAGTGATGGTCACCCGTGCACTGTGCGACATCAACCTCCAATACCGGGAGAGACGAATCCCCGACGATCCGCTCACTGCCTCCATGTGGCTCGGGACTGTACCCAACTAAAACCTGTTTGCACGTCTCCTTTGAGCGTGGTAGGTTAGTAATCAAAGCACAGTGAGAACTCACACGAGACAAATGACGATCTCAGGTCGACAAACTAACCTGTACACATGTCACCAGGGAACTGCTATCTGACGATATGTATAATACCAACTAGCATGTTCCCGGCGAGTCCTGTCCGGTGTATTCATAACCTAATGAGCACATGTATACATCTTAGATGATCCTACTGACACCAGTGGCTTGTGAGACGGCCACCGCCCCTCGTCGGGGTCTCGACTGTATACACTAGTCTACTCTGGAGTATCGATGCCCTGTCTTGAAACTCCTACGACTAGGGACACTTTAAGGATGTGCTTATAGACCCCAGCTCCCACGTATATGATCGCCATCATACTGCTGGCAGTCAAGCAAGAATCCTTTGGGCTCTATCAACATGCAATAGTGAACTAAAGCATAAATACGATGATAAAGACAAACCAGATAGCATACTATCATCTCGAGAAAGACTGTCATATTGGTATAGGTCCTCCCTCAATCATTGCAATCACATACCTGTGATCCAATAATTGACTTTGAGGGCACTATATCCAATAGTATCCACCCATCTCTTAGTATAGTATATGATATCATAGTTAAACCCTAATCATCTAGTTTAAGATCTTGGTTAGTGTAGGCTAGCACCCCAATTTTAAAAAAAAATGGCATGCTTGATGCTAGTAAAACCAAGTGATGGTGCTAACGTACACATTCATGGTATCAGAGCCAAAACTAGAAGATTATACAATGTTAATAGAATTTTGAAACCGAAACAACTCAGAAAACCGAAACCAAAAACCTGTTCTCTGTCGATTTTCAAATGGCCTCTAAAAATTTTGTAAACATGTACAGAGTGTTACATATAATGTAATTAGAACACCCTACGAAAACGAACCCCAAATGTTACAAAATGGACGGCGAAATGTCCAAAAAAATCGGCCTGGCCGGTTTTTCCATGTAGTTGGGGTTTAGATTTTGTATGGTGTTCTTAGCTCTTGGTTTTAGGGTTTTAGGTCTTGTTTGATTGGCCAAGTTTGCATATGATGTTAACTTTTTTGTTGTAGCAACATGGAGTGTTTCGTAGTCGTAATTTTAACATCGTTTCGGGTTTAAGTTTGATATGTGATACAATACTTGAAACCCGCAGTTAATTAGTTCGATGAAAACTAGTTTGTTAGTAAATCTAGCATGTTAGTCTCTTTTGATCGATTTCCACGAAGTTTTAATTTGGATCGAAACACCGTTGCAATCGCGTATCGTACGTGAATACTCGCCAAATAACTTTATTATGTAGCCACACCCCATAGCCCCGACCAAGTGACTTTAGGAGAACCCCGTTGCCAAAAACATCCACTCGGGTGCTCGCGGCCACGGTGTTCCGCCTAAGTGCACTTGGTCGATGGCATCGGGGGTGCGACCATCTACTAAAGTTCTCGACGAGTAATCGATCGGGTAGTCGGGAATCTTGTTGAATTACCCGACTAAGTTATCGAAAAGAGTTTTCAATTCGAGACTAAAATGCAAAGGTTAACTGGTTAGGCATTAAATTCGGAATATGAGATATTCTGGGTTTATGATGTCTAAGGTAATGCGGATTCTAATTATTGTAGTTTTTCATTTCTTTTCTGCGACCGTAAGTGTAATATGTGGGGTATCCCAAATCTCGTTGCTATATGTCAACAAAATTTGGGATACGTGTATTTACTTACGTTGATGACATGTGATGTTATGTGTTGCTGTGATATGTTATATTGGATCATCATGAATGAATAGCCGGGGGGTTTATGTGCAATGAGAGTTTTACAATTTTCATTCATGTAAAATTTGTATGTGATATTCTTTTATTGGGACACGTCCGGGTTGAGGATGATGTCACCATTGATGTATATTATTTACTTTTCTGCATTAGGATAGACCCAAGGCGGGGAGCACAAGTGACCGGGTTCTAGAGTCCAGTGGGAGACCATCTCGAGGAGTCGAGACCAGGTCTCCTAACTCTAGAATTGGCAGGGTTGCTTGCCGCTCTCATAGGGGTCTAGGGATCTGGGTTTGGCTATTCATCACGCCCGTGGAATCCGTGTTTTTCATTATT